>CM050924.1:16916214-17430280 GCA_027742785.1 Vigna reflexopilosa
GGTATGTCCCTATCCATTATCTAACATTTAAAAAACCTATTTTAGAGACAGTGAGTTCTGAGCTACTTGTTAATTTTTATTGGAACTGTTGATTAATAGTTGTTTAACTCTGAACTTGATAATATATTGGGTCTTTCTTAAGAGTCAGCAAATTACTCTTATTAGGTTGAGCTTCATTAAACTAAATATTAGACATCACTCCATTAAAGTGTTATACCATGAGTTTGAGGAATTTTAAGCATATGGTGAACATCACAATTTCTTTTTATATAATTTATATATATATATATATATATATATATATATAAAATAACATATGCAGAGAAATTAGAATATATAGTGAATATTGGTTTAGATAGGTTAACATTAATTTTTATATTTATATTTATTGGTCTAATCTAGAAGGTTTGTCAATAGAATAAGAACTTTTATTCAGCTTTATGAAAAAAATAAATAAATAAGAGCAAAGAGAATGTTAATAAGTATTCTTAGCACGCTGGTTAAGCAATTGAAAGTTAGGAGTTTAAAAACTTCCTATTATTTAATATAGTAGTGCCCGTGAGGTGGTTGTTAGCAAAACCTAAGAATAATACTCCCCTTTTCTCTTCATGTTTGTGTTTTTCTCTTTTTTGTATTGATATTAATTTGCAATATGTAGGGGAATATATAGGGTTGAGTGGAGCACGTTTGGATGGAGCAGAAATAGCAGCATGTGGTTTAGCCACACATTTTGTGCCCTCAACAGTATAAAACTATCAATTGTTCCTCAATTAATACACAGAAATAATTGAAAATGAGAATTAAATCTGAATTTTGTCTAGAAAAACTAGAACATTCTTCCGCTGTATTCACATTTTATTATATATTTTTTCTAATGTATCTTACCTTATTTTGAATTAGCTTCTAACTTATAGGATGATAGGAATATGATTATAATTTTATAGGAGGTTAATTGTAATAATTATTTGTTTTATAAAAAAAACATATATTATGACGTACTAAACAATGTACGTCATAATACGTTGATTCTGAAAATCATATCTACGTTATAATACATCACATATTATAACGTATTAACACATCTACGTTATAATATCTTTGTCATATTATAACTGATTTCAGAAACTACGTTATAATATGTTCAAGCTATTATAACGTAAATTTCTGCTACGTTATAAAATGCGTAGACTTATTATAACGCCTAGAACTATGTCCCTAGTAACTACGTTATAATATATCATTTTTGTACGTTATAAAATGTCATTTTTCTACTAGTGAATACTCTTAAGCAAGGATTAAACACTTCATATCACAGTTTGGAGGTGAGTCCCGTGGCTGTCCAGAGCCTTATCCATGCTGACATTTCTTCAAACAACAACAATGCTATTGGAGGTCTTCAACAAGTAGGTGTCCTTATTCCTTTTGTGTGCTTGTTCCAGCTTTAATTTCTTGTCTTGGCTGGATTGAATGTTTCTTTCCTTGCTTGTTAACTTTGAATTGAGTCATATGTTTGTCCTCTTTAGGAGTTTTCTAGAGTATTTTTCTGAAATTGCATAGCTAAGAGTTTTTTACATCTCCATGTTTGTATGCTGAATTGAGTTTGATCATCATAGGATTTAAGTGTGTAAACTTTGCTTATATATTCTGCATTAGTAGAGGTCTTAAACCAATCAAATATTAGCTTTGTGCAAACACACCTAAGCACCTCAATTTTACTTGGCCGAGACTAGCCAATCTCCTAAACTGCATGCACCACAAAAAAATTCAAAACTGTTTTGCATTGTTTGTGCTAGTCTGGCCGTGAGCTATCTTCATTGTTGGTGTGTTTGCTAGCTTCATTTTGAGCCTCTATTTTACTACAATTACAGAATATATAGGTTTGAAGTTTGCCAAAATTATTTCCATCATTACTAGATCTTACTCTTCATATATGCATAGTATGTTGATGTGCTTTGCCTCTTAGTTGTGTCAATTTGTTTGTTGCTGTCTTGCTCAATTTGTGCCACTATTTTGACTCCAATTTCTTGTTGTTTTGTCTCTTCAAAATCACTAGATTACTACCACCTTGTTTTGTGCCAAGTTTCTTGTTTTCTAGGTTCTAATTTCACCAATTGTCTTGCTGTTTTCATCCAAATTTTTTGGCTTCTAAAGTGTACTGTCTTGGTTTGGATTCCTTGTTGGGTTGAGGATTGGATTGTACATCTTTCCACTTGCTTTTGTCCTTGAATTGGTACTCTAAAATACTGACTTGAGAGACACCTTACTATTTTGAAAGAAGAGTGCATGTGAGTGGAGTGATCTTGCTTTCTTTTGCCATAAACACCGTGAGTTTTGAGCCTAATTTTTTGGTGCTGCTGCGAGTGAACCTTGGCTGCTGTTTACTTCAGTTTTGCTGCTGTATTTGGACTGTTTTCTAACCTATTTTTTGTGATAGTATTGCTGCTGTTTGCCTTTAGAAAACCATGTCTGCAGGTTCAAGACACTCTTCTTCCACTGGAAGTAGTCATCACGGAAGTGCTTGTAGCAAATTAGATTTGATGAAGGCTTTTCAACAAATGCAACATCACCTTGACTCCATTAGTAAACGGTTGGACAAGGTGATGGACAAATTTATGATCACCGAAATATGGCGCCACAAACTTGTTGAACAATCGGCAAGTGTGACCGAATCGTTTCAAGTAATAAACTCGGTAAGACCAAGTATCGTTCTCCCAAAGGACTCACGGCCTAGTTTAGTTATGTGATTCGTTGATTAGCTAAGACTTAAGAACGAAATAATTGGATTTTACTATGCAAAAGATGAAAATAAACATGTATGCATGAGTGTGATCAATGGCTAAAGCGAAATACAAACACTTTCAATGGAATATATGGGTGAGTATGTTGTTGGGGTTATCAATTTCATCTTATCCACTCTCATATACTTTAGGAATTCAACATTCAATTCATCATTGTTAATGCCACTCTCTAAATTACCTTTCAAGAAGGCTTCTCCCTAATTACGAGTTCATACGATTCCTAGCATTCCTAATAATTAGTTTTTTTAGCACAGGAGGTTAAGGCAACCAATATACTATTGGGAGAAATTCCCCGGATCTAGACTTCCCCGTACGTTCCCGTATCGACAAAATCAATAATCATGCATTAAATGAGTTAAACAAAGCAAGCATTGAGCAAAGAGGAAAAACCCTAACTAATGATGAAAGAAAGCATAGGTCTTAAATATAAGATGTAAACACAAATTCCATATATGAGAGCTTCAAAAGACTACATTGATTCCCCAACAACAATACAAGGTTTAGTTCACCATATTCATGGTGAAACTAGATGAATAATAATGAAAGAATGAAAGAGATAGAAAAACCCTAGAAAGAGAAGAGGAGAGCCGTCACCATCTCCCAATCTACCCCCAAGGGGTGAAAAGTGTGTTTCTGCTTCCTCCCAACCAAGGATACAAACCCTAGGACGTGCAAGTCCTTAAATAGGGCATAAAAATAACATAAAACAAGTCCAAGCCCATAAAAACAAATGAAAACCGGTCCAAGCCCACTTAGAATGGCGCTCAGCGGTATTTTACCGCTGAGAGGTACTAGCGCATGATCCATTTTGCCCCCTAGCTGCTGTTTTGCCCCTCAGCGGTGATTTCGGCACCCGAAAAGTGCCGCTCAGTGGTATTTTTCCGCTCAACGCCACTCAATCAGACTTTTTCTGCGTTCTGGTTGGTTTTTCAGCATTCTGGTTGACTGGTTGACTTTTCTGGTTGACTGGTTGACTTTTCTGGTTGACTAGTTGACTTTTCTGGTTTCTGGTTGACTTTTCAGCACTCCAATCATTCGGTATTTCAATTCTTCTTTCAAATCATTCAAATAGCCTACAAAATCAAGGGAATCTTGCACAAAACCATTAAATTCACCTTTAACTTTCTTATTCACAAAACTAAAGCAAAAATATGAGTTCAAGCTAGTTTCTAAGTCATAAAGGTTGCTTTTGGTATCAATTTTAAGCATAAAAATAACGGTTTTTCAACCGTTATCACAAGGACGCGAAAGCAAAAGAGGAGCAACCTCATGGTCATGATCATGGTTCCTACAAGAAGAAGCAAGAAGCTAGAACCGCAAATGTATACCTTCCCTCGCCAAAGAAGCATCAAGAAGATAAAGCTATGGACCAAGGCCTTACACTACCAAAGTTGAATTTGCCTACTTTCAAAGGGGAAGCCGAGCCGTTTATTTTTCTAGATTGGATAGCTAAAGTAGACCAAATTTTTGATTTGTATACTGTAAATGGACCTTTGCGTGTAAAGTTAGCTTGTTTAACTTTAGAGGGATACGCCAAACAATGGCTAAATAGGAGATACTTAACCATGACCTCACCCGCGAGTACATGGGAACACTGTAGGGACATTTTGTACCAACGTTTCGTACCTCCATACTACCATAGGGACCTCTTGATTAAGCTCCAACGGCTTACTCAAGGTAGACGAAGTGTGGAGGAGTATGCTCGTGAGCTCGAAGTGCTCCTACATCATACTAACCTTAAAGAAAATGATCATGCAAAAATAGTTAGATTTATTAGTGGACTTAATAGCAACATCCAAGATATAATTGAATTCCATGATGATGAGACTTTAGATGTAGTGGTTCATAGAGCCATGAAAGTAGAGAAGAAACTCTTGAAAAAAGAAGCTTGTCACAACAAATTTTCCAAATCTTCAAGAGATGTTTTCTACAAATCCTCATCATCAAAGGATAAAACCAAGGATGTTTCTAAGGAGCCCACTAACAAATCGTTTCCTCATTCTTCTTCTAACCATTCCTCTTCCCCACCTAAATCTCCTTCTAGACCAAGTCACATTAAATGTTTTAAATGTTTAGGACATGGTCATATAGCCTCTGCCTGCCCCACCAAAAAGGCAACATGCATTGAGGGTGAAGTAATTATGACTAATGAGTCTACCTCTTCCTTAAATTCACCAACCTATAGCTCTTCTTCCTCATCAAGTGATGCCAAAGAGAAGGTTATGCTTACTTGTTTAAATGAAGAAAGAAAAGAAAGAGAGGAGAGAGTAAAAGAAGAGACTGAGAGAAAAGAAAGAGAGGAGAGAGAAAAGAAAGAAAAAGAAGAACTTGTGAGAGAAAAGGAGAAGGAAAACGTCCTACATACACAAGAAGTGCTACTGAAGGCACCTTCCACTCCCATCATTCTACAGGATTCAAGCAAATTTAGGGGAGTTTTTCCATCCTTCCACTTTTCTCCAATTACTAAGCTTTCTTCTTTTCCTCAAAACTTTTGTGAAAATATCCCACCTTTCTCATCTCTTATTCCCACTTCTTCACACACCATTTCCAAACCACATCTTGAGTTGATGTTTTCTTTTTTAAACTTAACTCAAGACAAAAATAAAAGTTTTTCTAAAGAAGGATTTTTAGTTTTCACTAAAAAAATAAATCCAATTTCAAAGACCCATTCTTTCAATATTCCTTTTCTATATACATTGTTTGGTAAACATCAATTCATTCACAAAATGTTTGTTGTTTTTTGCAGGTTAACTTTTGATCCAGGAGGAGTTCCTTTGGATTATCAACCAAATAACTCACTCATCTCTCTTTTTTGCAGCTTTTTCAAAGATTCGAGGTCGAATCCTCTCCAACCTGGGGGGGATGATATGATCATACATAGGTCAAGAATGAAGAGTTTCAGAGTGACAAAAAGCACAAAAAAAGTAGAATAGGTTTCATAGGCGTGTATTTGCCTCTTTGATTTCTTTCTCTTAGTTATTGTGAATAAACGCTTATAAACTCTTCTTTCTCTTTAAGAACAAGCAATGTAGGACTCTCCATGGCTTGGTTTTAAAAAGAAAAGAAGAGGAAATGGGCGTCCTAGGCGTGTAGCATTAGATAGCATAACTAGTTTTCATGTTTTGAACTTTAGGAGAACAAGTTGCCTTATAAACCCTTCGGAGTGGAGAGAATTGAGCAATGTGGGACTCAAAAGTCCCTAGAGGAACTGCAGCAGTTGTTGGACGGCCTCCACACTCATAAGTCCCACATCTCCTAGATCTTGCATCCTAGCTCACTCCAAAGGTTATATAAGAAGGCTTAGGGGTCTCCTTTTTAGCAACCTTACCTTGAATCAATTGAATTTTGAGTTGATTTGCACTTTTGCAATCTTCTTTGAGATAGTATTTTGTCTCCAAAGTCCCTATTTTGGGCAGACCTTATCTTGGAGCTTCCTTCAAGTGGCGCATCTTCAAATCATAAGTTTCCTCTTCCTTAATCTCTTCCATTTTTAATTTCTTTCCCATTCTCTTAAATGTCATTTAGTATATTTTCTCTAGGTATGCACTTCCCCATCAATCATCAAGCGAAGAAGCACAACATCTACTGATGGATGCCAGGTGATTGAGTATCTACTGAAGGATACTATGCTATCAATCACTTACTGGTGAGTGTTGATGAAAAGGATTTGCATCTATTGATGGATGTTAGTGGAAGAGTATCTACTGAAGGATACTATGTGGGTGTTGGTGATAAAGATATGCGTTTATATTTTGTTTTTATTGTTGTTTATGTACTTGGTTTCATGAATTGTGCTACAATGGTTGGTATGATGTGGTAAATTGTTTGAGATGAGTAATATTCTTGTGTTTGCTCTATTGTTCTATGATGCATGTTGAGTTAATGATTGTTGAGGCTTTTTAAGCATAGATGGTGGTTGCTTATAGTTTTGTTAAAAAACAAATGCATGATTAATATGTTAGGCAAGATGTTTATCGAATTGTGGAACTTGAGTTAACCTGTGAGAGATTAGACTCCAAAGTTTTTGATTGATTGAGTGTTATTGCTTTGGAAGCATGATTGATTTTGCCTAATTTTCTATGATTGAACCACTTGCTTGCTTGTTACAAATGATCAAGGCCATGTTTTTCTTCTCCCTTAGAGCCAATGTTTGTAGGTGAACCCAATAAAGATCAATGTTTTCTCTCACCTTTGCACCTTGAGCCAAAATTTGAAAAGTGGAAAAACACTTTTTGAAATCCTTACCTTGAGTTAAGTAGAGTATGTTTCGTGGTAATGGAGAATGGTTCAAGTTTGGGGTGGTGAGAAACCGGAAAGAACTTTGTGAAATTCATTAAAAAGCATTGGGCAAAAGCAAAAAGCAAAGGAAAAGAAAAGAAAGAAAAGAAAAGGTTAAGCTCAATGCAATTAAAGTTTGGGAATGAGTTGTATATTGGTTTCTCACATAATAGAAGAAAGAGAGTTGAGATTTAATGAGAATAAATGAATTATGCACTCTCTTAACTCAAGGAATTTTGTTGTCTAGAAAAACCAATTTTCTTCTTACCCTAGCCTCAATATAAGCCTTGAAAAGCCCTTGTGATGATAACTTGCTTGTAAGTGTGTTTGATATGTGGTTAAATGAAAGGCAAAGTTGATTCATGTGACATTGTTATAGTAGAGTGTAAGAGTGTCACCTATCTATACACTTTTGGTGCTTGAGTGAAACACTATCTTTGGTGAGGAATAGTTCCATGCACTTTATGATAACATTCTTACTTAGTTGTTGATGAGGCTTGCATCTGTTGCGTATGTCTTGATTATGTGAGCCCCATAGTTGAAGCTTGATTGGCTAAAGCATCATTATATCTTGACTAATCTTTCTATGATGAGCATTCATGAGTGATTTACTTGTTCTAAGAGAAAAAAATGTTTTTTAGTGTGCTAGACCATTGTAGTATCATTATTTCATTTAAGCTAGGTTTTGTTTTGCTTGAGGACAAACAAAGTTCTAAGTTTGGGGTTGTGATAACAATTGAAAAACTGTTATTTTTATACTTAAAATTGATATAAAAAACAACCTTTATGACTAGAAACTAGCTTGGAATCATACTTTTGCTTATTTTTTGGAAATAAGAGAGTTGGACAGGTTTTATGCTTAGTTTCCTTTCTTTTTGCAGGTTTTTGAGATGAATTTTATGAAACAAGTGAAGTGGGACAGAGATGGAATCAGAAAAGGACACAAAAAGTGCAGAAGAAGAGAAGCCGCAAGTACCGCTCAACGCCAATTACCACTGAGCGACACTTTCAAGGACCCGTTGGCACTGCTGAGGGATAAAAATGCAGCAGAGTGGCAAAATAGAAGAAACGCACTTACCGCTGAGCGCCACTTTATTGGGCTTTGGGCCAATTTTCTATAATTTTTATGATATGTTTTGGTCTTGGACCCATTTTCTATTACTCTTATGGGCTTGGGCTTAATTTTCTGTAATATTTAGAAGTCTATATAAGGCTTTAGTCTTCCTAGGTTTAGTATCTTTTGATTGCTTAAGCACAGAAAGACACTTTTCATCCCTTGGGGGTAGATTTGGGGATGGTGACGACTCTCCTCTTCTCTTTCTCGGGTTTTTCTATCTCTTTCATTCTTTCATTCCATTATTCATCTAGTTCTTCCATGACGATGGAGGGCTAAACCTTATTGTTGTTGGAAAAGATGTAACCTTCTTAAACTCTCATGTATTGAATTTGTTCTTCAAGATCTTTTATAAGATACATGCTTTCTTTCATTAATTGTTAGGGTTTTTCCTCTTTGCTCAAAGCATGCATTGTTTAACTCATTCGGTGTCATGATTACTGATTTTGTCAATATGGACACATACGGGGAAATCTAGAACTGGGGAAATTCTCCCAAAAGCAGTATTGCCTAGACATAGGGATATGAGGGTTGGTTGCCTTTCAGCTTCTGTGCCTCAGAATTAATTATTAGGGATGCTAGGAATTGTATGAACTCATAATTAAGGATAGGCTTTCTTCACCGAGACATCGGGTTTAAGGTAATTTAGAGAGTGACATTAACATTAATGAAAAGAAAGACAAATTCATAAATGCATGAGAGTAAATTAGGTTAAATCTAAACCCCAACAACAATATCATCAACTTCATCCATTCTTTCTTCTGTTTAACCTCAATTGATCAAATTGCATTATGCATTCATGTTTATTTTATTGTATTTGCATTCAAAATCCCAAAAATATGTTCTTTAGAGTCTTAATTAGTTGAGTAATCACATAACTGTTTAGTGCCGTGAGTCTCTTGGGAAAACGATGCTTAGTCTTACCATGTTTTATTACTTGATACGATTTGGTTACACTTGCCGAGGGTTAACAAGTTTTTGACTCCGTTTTCGGGGATTGAAAATTTGTTCATCAATTATAAGCCATAGAAAAGTCCTTGTGATGATACTTGCTTGTGAATGTGTTTGATTATGGTTAAATGAAAGGCAAAGTTAATTAATGTGACATTGTGATAGTAGAGTGAAGGAGTGAAAGATTCCATGAGCACATGCTTACATTTATGCTTAGTTGATTGATCATTCATGAGAATAACATTTGTTGAATATTATGTGATTATGTGAACACTAAAGCATGTGTGCATCTTGACTGAATTTTTGTTGAGCTTATTGGAGTAATTACTTATCTTGAAAGAAGGAGTTTTGAATGTGGTGAACCATTGTATGGATTGGTGGAAGATTGAGTTACATTTTATTTGCTTGAGGACAAGAAAAGTTCTAACTTTGGAGTTCTGATAACGGTTGAAAAACCGTTATTTTTAGACTTAATTTTGACCTTAAAGACAACTTTTATGACTTAGAAACTAGCTTTAATCATGCTTTTGTTTATGTTTTGGAAATAAGAGAGTTGGATGGGTTTTATGCTTGGTTTCTCCTGTTTTTGCAGGTTTTAAGATGAATTGAATAGAAGAAGTGAAGTAGCCATAAGTTGGAGTCAAAAAAGGAAGAAAAAGTGCATAAAAGAAGAGCCGCAAGTACCGTTGAGCGTCAAATAGAAGAACCGCACTTACTCTGAGCGCCATTTTAATGGGCCTTGGGCTACTTTTCTGTAATCTTTAAGAGTCTATATAAGGTTTTAGTCGACCTAGGGTTAGTATCTTTTGGCAGAACGAAGCAAAATCACACTTTCTTCACCCCTTGGAGGAGGATTTTGGATGCTCAAGCTCCACTCTTAAAATTCTAGGGTTCTATCTTTCATTCTCATATTTAATTTGCAACTCCTTATGTTCTTTATTTAGTTTCTTGTGTGCAGCATCAAGTTTTTCAAATTCATTCATTAATTCAAAGAATGCTTTTCAAAATCTAATTCATTAGATTCAGAGCTAGAATCGCTTACTTGGCTTCCAGCATCATCAGAGTTAACCATTAAACATAAGTTTACTTCCTCATCTGACTCACTTGAGCTTGAAGTACTAGAAGCATTTTTCTCCCAAGCAACTTAAGCCTTCTTCTTCTTGGGAAATTTCTTTTCCTTACTTCTTTTGTTTCTAGGACATTCAGTTTTTACATGTCCTCATTCTCCACATCCATAACACTTAATGCTTGATGAAGATTCTTGAGTTTCCTCTCTTTCTCCATGATGTTTATCCTTTCCTTTTGCTCTCATGAATTTGGCAAATTTCTTTATCAAGAGGTTCATGTTTTCCACATCATCAGAGTCATCATCCTTGGTTCTTCTTGAACTCTTTCCTTTTGAGATTTCAGACCTAAAAGCTTAGGTCTTCCTTTTACCTTGATCCTCCTTCGTTGTCAATCTATTTAACTCAAGCTCTTGCTCACGAAGCTTTCCAAACAATATTGCCATTGACATTTGAGAGAGATTTTGAGACTCCGAGATGGCAATCACCTTTGGTTGCCAAGACCTGTCTAATTCATCAGTGTCAAAAGTCTTACCTAACCCAGTTAAGTGGTTCACAATATGAGTGAAGCGCTTTTGGACATCAGAGATAGTTTCTCTAGGTTGCATTCTGAACATATCGTACTCCTGGATGAGCGTGTTCTTCCTTGCGCGTTTCACATCATCTATACCCTCATGTATGACTCTGAGGACCTCCCACATGTCTTGTGCTGTCTTACAAATTGAGATACCATAAAACTCATCAAGTACAACAACAAATGAAATAATATTGCGAGCCTTAATATCAAATTGGGCTCTTCTATTTTCCTCAGGCATCCAGTTAAAGTATGGTTTTTCTACTTCTACACCATCAACAATTCTTTTAGGAATATAAGGACCATTTAGTACAGCTTCCCAGATACCTCTATCAACAGACCCCATAAAAATTTCCATTCTGACTTTCCAGAAGCCATACTTATCACCAGTAAAAAGTGGTGGTTTGTTGATGGAAGAACCCTTGGCATATACTTGATTTTGATGACCGACAATTTTCGAAAAATTTGAAAGAATATCAAAGCAAGCTCTGATACAAATTGTTGGAACAAACAGATTGTTAAAAGCAAAGAGCTTGTTTGGTCACTTTAAAAATGTTCCTTTAATTTTCTCTTAAATAATTTATCGAACAGTTGATGAGAAGAAAATATAAAGAGTGTAGGGAGTGACTCCTAGGTCGTCTCTCAAGGACCAATTTGGGTTCAGTCTCAGATCAAGACGTAGTGGGGGGGTTTGTGATTTTTGGTTGCGGTAAAATTTAAACATGACTGAATTAAAATTCAAAACAGTAAAACAAAAATTAAAACAGTAAAACGAAAATACAATAAACAGTAAAAATAGAGAACAAAAAATTTTAAATATGAAAACAAAATCAACATTACAGCAACAAAATATTTAGAACTAAATTACAGCGAGTGATAAAAAATGAAATCATCAACAACACAGTGCAAACAACAGTGGAAATTAAATTGCAGACAAACAACAACAGAAATTAAATCGCAGCAGAATTTAAATCACATCAGTAAACGGAACAGTGAAATAGCATTGAAAATTCAGTAACACAAAATTAAATCAAACTGTTCATTGCATTAAAATTCATTACAACAAAGAAAATAAAAGAGGAACCTAACGTGCACTATTACTCAACCGTATCCTTCCATCTCCGTTTCAGACCCTACTGTCCGTGTACAGCTCACGGCCCCTTGCTCTCAGCTGGACAGTGTCCAGCTTCTTTCCCTCACGAAGGCTCTCTACTCTACTCCTACCTACTCTACACTACTGGAGCGCTACTGGAAGAGAGAGGCTCCCCCAGGCCGTCACCCCATACCCTTCTGGCTGCTTGATAACAGTTGAAAAACTGTTATTTTCATGCATAAAATTGACACTAAAAGCAACCTTTATACTTAGAAACTAGCTTGAAATCATACTTTTATTCATATTTTCAGAAATAAGAGAGTTGGACAGGTTTATGCTTGATTTCAGTGTTTTTGTGCAGGTTTTAAGGTGAATTTAGTGAAAGAAGTGAAGAAGGAGAGAGATGAAATCAGAAAAGACATCAAAAAGTGCAAAAGGAGAAGCCGAAGTCACTGCTCAGCGGCAGTTTACCGCTGAGCGGCACTCAGGAAGTCACGGGAGGTCCGCTGAGGGTCAAAATGGCCGCTGAGGGGAAGAAACGAGACACGCACTTACCGTTGAGAGGTAGTTTACCGCTGAGCGGCACTTTTATGGGCTTGGACCTAATTTTCTGTAATTTAAGAATAATATATAAGCTTTAGGGTTTCCTAGGGTTAGGATCTTTGGCTGGAACGAAGAAAACACTCTCTCTTCCACCCCTTAGAAGGAGGATCTTGGATGCTGAGGCTTCCTCTTCACTGTTTTAGGGTTTTATCTTTCATTCTTTCATTGTTATTCATCTAGGTTCACCATGAATATGGTGAACTAAACTCTGTATGTTTGTTGGGGAATCAATGTAATCTTTTGAAGCTCTCATATATGGAATTTGTTTTTACATCTTTTATTTAAGATCTATGCTTTCTTTCATCATTAGTTAGGGTTTTTCCTCTTTGCTTAATGCTTGCATTGTTTAACTCATTCGATGCATGATTATTGGTTTTGTCGATACGGGCACGTACGGGGAAATCTAGATCTGGGGAATTTCTCCCAATATTATATTGGTTGTCGTTATGCTCCCGCACTTATGAACTAATTATTAGGAATGCTAGGAATTGTATGAACTCGTGATTAGGGAGAAGCCTTCTTGAAAGGTACTTGATGGAATCCTACTTGACTTAGTCTTCCTTTTGTATTTTTACCTTTCCTAGCTTAGCTCTTAAGGAGCATGGGTTACTATAAATACCCAACTCCTCTCTTGTATTAGCACTTTTGAGATTAATGAGAATTAGACTTTCTGAAATAGAAACTATTCTCTCTTGAAAGTCATATGCTAGAGAGTCCAAAGACTCTCTCTAGCCACCTTCCAAGCACCTTCCTCATTCTCTCATTTTTCCACGTTAACCATTGTGCTTTTCACTCATCTCCAAGCTACCTTTCCTTCGCTGCCACCTCGTTAGCACATGCGTCAGCGTTCTCCATTTCCTCCTTCAGCACGCGTCCGCTCCCTCATTCCACATCATTTGCTTTTCTTCTCACACATCATACATGCACAGCCACATTCTCTCTTTCGTGAGAGCTTTTCTCCATCCTCGCGAGATTCCATTTCTCGTTTCAACCCTAACTTGCACCTTAAGGTAATCTCGCTACAAACCCTAGCTTCACTCATCTCATCTCCAGATCTCTGCTTCCTCTCTATTTTTCGAGTTTCTAAGTCTAAAACACCTCTTCCTTAGGTTTCCTTCGATTTCACTGATTAAAACAATATTTTCCACAATTTCCACCGATCAAACCTTACTTCTTCCGTTCATACTTCTTTTCCACCGTTCAATCAGTCATTTGAACCGATTAATCGGTTCATATTGAGTCTTCTCACCATTTTTAGGGTTTCTTTGTGTCCAATTTGAGATTTCCCTCTTTTCTAGGGATCGTTTCCATTCCGCTGCGTCTTCACTCGTTGGAGAAGCTTTCGAGGAGTCCGAATCGAGCTCGCACAGCTTCGATCGTCATCTTCTCGGGCACTCGTCCATCAAGTGGTATTCAGAGCAAGGTCGAACACGCTTCGAAGGTAAGTATCTCGGTTCGTCTCGGTTCTGAGTTTTCTTCCATTATTGAGTTGTTTCGATTCTTCAGTTCTTGCGTTTGATTCGCGTCTCTGTTTTTGTTTCTAGTTATGTCTCGGTTTGATTTTGATTCTGAGTATTTTGTGTTGTTTCTTTTCATTTCTGAGGTGTTCATCACTTTCCTTCATTGTCTTGAGTGTTCTGATTTGTTCTGTGCCTAACATTACTTTGAGTTTTATTTTCATTTTATTCGGTGATTTCACTTTATTTGAGTTTTTATTTTCTAAATCACATTTCTGTCATGTTCTAGTCTTGTGCATTGTTTTAATTGTCAATTAAATTCGAGTTTAACTAGCTGATGTTTGTGTTTTGTGATTCATTTGAGTTGCCTGCACTGAGTAAGTTCTGTTCACCATATATAAGCTATGACATTTAGATAAATGAGCTTGGTGGCAGATTTCAGTGGTAGAGATAATGAATCTCATGTTTTTGAATCTGTTTAATGATAGCTTTGCTTGGTTTCTGCCTAATCAATAACAAGTGCATACCAAGTGAGCAATGAAAGGCTCAGCCTAGCTCGGTTGCACATTGATTAATCAACAGATTTGTGATTTGGCCAGCTACACCGAACTGGTTTTTCTTTGAAGAGTCTGTGAGTCATTCATACTTGGTTTTAAATTCTTTGCCAAGTTCTGATTCAAATATTTTTCCAGTATTGTCTTCGTTTCATTGGCATCTATTGAGGTATATGAATCTGCAGAATTGCATTAAAACTGTTTACAATAGTGATTGAACTTAGTTTGAACTTCTGAGTTTGTGATTGATGGACAAATTTATGAACACCAAAATATGATGTCACAAACTTGTTTTTCAAACAGCAAGTATGACCGAATCGTTCAAGTAATAAACATGGTAAGACCAAGTATCGTTCTTCCCAAAGGACTCACGGCCTAGTTTAGTTGTGTAGTTTATTGATTAGCTATGACTTAAAGACGAAATATTTGGATTTTATATGCAAAAGACGAAAATTAAATATGTATGCATGAAGTTTTGATCAATGGCAAAAAGCAAAAGATAAACACTTTCAATGGAATTTATGTATGAATATGTTGTTGGGGGTCAATTTCATCTTATCCACTCTCATATATTTTAGGAATTCAACATTCAAATCATCATTGTTAATGCCACTCTCTAAAGTACCTTTCAAGAAGGCTTCTCCCCAATCACGAGTTCATACAATTCCTAGCATTCCTAATGATCACTTCATAAGTGCAGGAGCTTAACGACAACCAATATAATATTGGGAGAAATTCCCCGGATCTAGACTTCCCCGTACGCGCCCGTATCGACAAAACCAATAATCATGCATCGAATGAGTTAAACAATGCAAGCACTAAACAAAGAGGAAAAACCCTAACTAATGATGAAAGAAAGCATAAATCTTAAATAAAAGATGTAAAAACAGATTCCATATATGAGAGCTTCAAAAGATTACATTGATTCCCCAACAAACATACAGAGTTTAGTTCACCATATTCATGGTGAACCTAGATGAATAACAATGAAAGAATGAAAGATAAAACCCTAGAAAGATGAAGAGGAAGCCTGAGCATCCAAGATCCTCCTTCAAAGGGGTGGAAGAGAGAGTGTTTGCTTCGTTCCAGCCAAAGATACAAACCCTAGGAAATCCTAAAGCTTATATATTATTCGTAAATTACAGAAAATTAGGTCCAAGCCCATAAAAGTACCGCTCAGCGGTAAAGTACCGCTCAGCGGTAAGTGCGTGTCACGTTTCTTCCCCTCAGCGGCCATTTTGCCCCTCAGCGGTCCTCCCGTGAGCTCCTAAATGCTGCTCAGCGGTAAACTGCCGCTGAACGGTGACTTCGGCTTCTCCTTTTGCACTTTTTGATGTCTTTTCTGATTCCATCTCTCTCCTTCTTCACTTCTTTCACCAAATTCACCTTAAAACCTGCACAAAAACACTGAAATCAAGCATAAACCTATCCAGCTCTCTTATTTATGAAAATATGAAGAAAAGCATGATTTCAAGCTAGTTTCTATGTATAAAGATTGGTTTTAGTATCAATTTTAAGCATGAAAATAACAGTTTTTCAAATGTTATCAGTGATCCATAATGTGCATTCACTGTTTTCACTTTGTTATCAATTCTGCAATTGAGAATAAATTTTTTGTCACTCAAGGAAGCCTAAACGAGTGGTATTTGAAAATATAACTGTGGCTGAGAGTGATTAGCCTCTTGTTTTCCTTTGGATATTTTTTTTTTTGAGTTGAATCATTTGTTTCTATCATGACTCATATCTTGTGAAGTTGAATTGAAATAGAGTCAAATTATATGTTGTGAATTGTAGCAAAAGAAAGTGAAAGTATAAAAGCATGAGTTCTTGTGATTTGAAAAAGAAAAAGCAATTAGAAAAGAAGTATTGATTGAACCACATAAAGAGTCAAGTGGCAAGTGCAATTCACAACACAATTTTACTCTTAATGTTCTCTCCTTTTTCTGGTTCATCATATAATTGGATTAGAGTGAACATTTTAGAGCAATTGGCAATGCATTATTCTATTTCAGTTGCAAATCTGTTTGGTCATGTATGATTCAACTTGCTGTGATTTTTTTGTGTTTTTAATCTGTTTCTAGCTCTATTCCTTAGGCTCTATTTGTTGTGCGTACCTTTATTAACTAGCCTTGTTTCTTGTTTGTTAATTGTTGGTTGTCTTGGTTTTGTCTTTCACGTGTGAACTCTGATCTGCTGTTCTTAATTTGAGCTTTAATTGCTTTATTCATCTGATCTAGAGTTGTCTTAAGCAATAGATCTGTTGTGTTGTCATTGTCTTGTGGCTGTCCTGTTCTTTCTGGTTTCTGATTTTGACCTTAGCCTAGCCATTCTTGATTGAGAAGCTTGTACACTCTAGATTTCTGGAATTTGAAAGAAGGTTTGTGTGCTTGGTAGCATCTTAGGTGGTGGTGGTCTGAAAGACTCTCCAGCTTTGAACTGCTAAGGGAGAATCTCCCTTCCAAACCTTTCCATTTTGAGTGCTTTAAGCTTTAAGAGAGACTGATTTTTGTGAGCTTTGTGTGGCTGCATCTAAGAGCCAAATTTCTTGTTGAGAGTGTGTTCTTGTTTAAGTGCTGAAATAAGTTTTGAACTTGAAATGTGCTGACCATTTAGTTGTGCAGTTTTTGTTCTGATTAACATTTACAGGGAGTAAAGTTGTTCAAAAGCAGTTTGTAAGTGTGGGAAGTCTAACACAAGAGTACCTCAAGTGGAGCAAAAGGAGCTTTGCTACCTGCATAAACTACACCAAGCTGAATAGGGAGTCTCTTTATTCTATTGTGTAGTTTCGTGTTAGATTTGTGCATGACTAAAAATGGTAAACCATATTTGCTTGAATATTCTGTTTGGATATCATATGGTTTCATTTTTTTTCCTTAACATGCGCAAGCTGACATGATCTTTTAAGGGTTCAGCAACACCAATGCAGGGAGAAAGTCTATATTAGGGCTGGGATTTGTTTTCTGTGTTGATAATAATCCAATCTGAATTGTGCTGTTATCAATTCTGAATTTTTATTGTTTTTCTCTGGGATCTTGGTGTATAGATAAACTGCAGCATTGAGTGGGATTTGGGAGTGCAGACCAGAACCTTCACTGATACAGCTATAGCACCTCAATAGAGTATAGATTAAGCAACCAGAGGCAGAAACACTTCTTGTGGGAGTGTTGAACTAAAGGGAGTCTTTCACCTTAAATTGCTTCTGTTTTGGTTGAACTATTCCTGTTATAGCTTGTATTGCTTAGCATTATTTGGAAGTTGATCTGGTATGATAATTTTTGTACACTAGGATTAGCCAATCTGAATCTGAATTGGAATTGTTCTGCATTGCATTGGATTAATCTGATTTTGATTAGACTAGGGTGGTTGTTTAATCAGTTTGGTTTCAGCGTAGACTTATATCCTTTTGATTCTGGTATAATGACCATTTGCATGTGTCTAATGAAATCTGGTTTGATTTTGGTGTGTGCAGAGCTGATACTTGAGAGTTTAGCTTGAGCAGAAATTTACTGAGAAGACAAAAAACCTAAGCACTTCATGTGGAAGCTTCGAACTGAAGGGAGTTATTTACTTTAATTGCTTTTGATTGTTTACATTGCTTTGGTTTAAAATTGTTCATTGTGGACTGCATGAACTGCTGATTTAGTGTGAATTTTCTGTGTAGTTTGGGAAAAGCAATATTGATGGTACTGTAGCATATTGTAAATTGTGATCTGTTTCAGTGAAGACAGTAGCAGCCATCTGAACTAAAGGGAGTTTCTTTTATCTCAAATTGCTTTTGATATGCTTAAATTCTTTAGTATGGCCTGCAATCATTAGGATTAGAATTGTTTGATCTGCTGATTTAGTTGGAATTGTTTGTGCAGTATAACTTGAGACCATTAATTGAGCAGCAGCAGATTCTTAGTGGAAAGCTTGGAAAGCTTGTGCAGCCAAGAGAAAGGGAAGTTCTTACTGCCCTATATCTTCTTTTGCAATCTGTTTTAACTAAGTGAATACTCACAGTAATTTTGTGCATTTGTGATTATAGGATAAACCAGAAGCTAGAAAAGGGGCCAAAGCTGGCCGAACCAGCATCAGGAGTGTACATCTTTTTGGCACAAGGACTTGGCATCAAAAGTGGATTGTAGCTGACCAGGACCAGGACCGTAGCACAGTTTGCTTTCTTTGTATTTGATTTGTTCAAATTGTTTGTAATAGGCTGGTGTTAGTGATGGACAAATTTATGAACACCAAATTATGATGTCACAAACTTGTTTTTCAATCGGCAAGTGTGATCGAATCGTTCAAGAAATAAATTTGGTAGGACCAAGTATCGTTCTTCCCAAAGGACTCACGGCCTAGTTTAGTTGTGTGGTTTCTTGATTGACTAAGACTTAAAGATGAAATATTTGGATTTTATATGCAAAAGACGAAAATTAAATATGTATGCATGAAGTTTTGATCAATGGCAAAAAGCAAAAGATAAACACTTTCAATGGAATTTATGTATGAATATGTTGTTGGGGGTCAATTTCATCTTATCCACTCTCATATATTTTAGGAATTCAACATTCAAATCATCATTGTTAATGCCACTCTCTAAAGTACCTTTCAAGAAGGCTTCTCCCCAATCACGAGTTCATACAATTCCTAGCATTCCTAATGATCACTTCATAAGTGCAGGAGCTTAACGATAACCAATATAATATTGGGAGAAATTCCCCGGATCTAGACTTCCCCGTACGCGCCCGTATCGACAAAACCAATAATCATGCATCGAATGAGTTAAACAATGCAAGCATTAAACAAAGAGGAAAAACCCTAACTAATGATGAAAGAAAGCATAAATCTTAAATAAAAGATGTAAAAACAGATTCCATATATGAGAGCTTCAAAAGATTACATTGATTCCCCAACAAACATACAGAGTTTAGTTCACCATATTCATGGTGAACCTAGATGAATAACAATGAAAGAATGAAAGATAAAACCCTAGAAAGGTGAAGAGGAAGCCTGAGCATCCAAGATCCTCCTTCAAAGGGGTGGAAGAGAGAGTGTTTGCTTCATTCTAGCCAAAAGATACCTAACCCTAGGAAACCCTAAAGCTTATATATTATTCGTAAATTACAGAAAATTTGGTCCAAGCCCATAAAAGTGCC
Source organism: Vigna reflexopilosa (assembly GCA_027742785.1). Classification (NCBI taxonomy): domain Eukaryota; kingdom Viridiplantae; phylum Streptophyta; class Magnoliopsida; order Fabales; family Fabaceae; genus Vigna; species Vigna reflexopilosa. Next base: position 16,935,839 of record CM050924.1, read on the forward strand.
GCTCAGCGGTAAAGTACCGCTCAGCGGTAAGTGCGTGAGACGTTTCTTCCCCTCAGCGGACCTCCCGTGACTTCCTGATTGCCGCTCAGCGGTAAACTGCCGCTGAGCGGTGATTTCGGCTTCTCCTTTTGCACTTTTTGATGTCTTTTCTGATTCCATCTCTCTCCTTCTTCACTTCTTTCACCAAATTCACCTTAAAACCTGCACAAAAACACTGAAATCAAGCATAAACCTGTCCAGCTCTCTTATTTATGAAAATATGGATAAAAGCATGATTTCAAGCTAGTTTCTAAGTGTAAAGGTTGCTTTTTGTGTCAATTTTAAGCATGAAAATAACAGTTTTTCAACTGTTATCAGTTAGCCACTGTTAGCTTTAGCTTTTGTTTTGTAAAAGGGCCTTTTATAAAGTCCAAGTGCTTTGGAAGAGTCCTTGGTGCTCTTTCAAACTCTTGGCAACTTTAACTTGCTTTAATTTTAGCATAGCTAGACAGGTGAATGTGTCTTGTTAGCCAAAGCTACAAGCTTCACCATAGGAGTAGACTTTAATATTGACTTGATTTGTGTATCTCGTAGGGGTCATTAGAGTCCGCTGGTTTCTGAAGTGTTTTGTTTGTTTGATTTTGTGTTCACGTTTAGGGGTGATTAGGCTAAAAGGGATTAAACTCTAAGCCTTTTCACACATTAGAGTCCGAAGAGTCTAGTCTTTTAGTGTTTAATTGTTTGTGATTGTTTGAGTTGTGTACTTTGTTTCTAAAGGTGATTTTAGTTTAAGGGGTAATTAGTTAGTAGCCTAAGACACTTCTGCCAAGGTAAGACTTGGTACTTAAGCAGCTCTTTAGCTCACCTCTCTTACCTGGGACTTGTCTAAGTGAAAGTTTTGAACCCTTTAAATTAAGAAAACTTTTAAAAAAACAAAGATGTCTTCTCATAGTTCATATAGGTCTTCTAGTTTAGATAATGTTGATGAAATGTTTAAACAAGCTAGGAATCTTTCATCCTTTGGTAAAGACATAGGTGCATTAACATACCTGGCTTAGGAAAAAGAAATTGATAAAATAAATCCTTGGTTTTATGAAGAGAGTGAATATTATGTCCTTAGCATATATCTTTCTAAGTTAGAAAAGCATGCAAGTGAGTGGTGGAATGAAAGACAATATCATGTTAGGAAAGGTAGAAAGTCTTCCATACGTGATTGGCATGATTTAAAAGCTTTCATGAGAAGAAAGTTTGTGCCTTCAAGCATTAAAAGAAACCTAGAATTAATTAGGAACTGCATTGATGATGGAAAACTATTTCTTTGAGAGTTTAAAGGACCATGGGTTTCTTCGTAGAGAATTAGAATTTGGGGCAAGACTTAAAGAGATCAAGGATAAGAAAAGAGAAAAAGAGATTGAGAGAAAAGAAAAGGAAGAAAGGAAAGAAGAAGAGAAGAGAGAGAGAGAAGAAAACGAGAAAAGAGAAGAGAGAAGAAGAGAGGAATTAAGGAATGAAGAAGAGAGAAGAAGAGAAGAAGAGAAAAGAAAAGAAGAAGAAAGAAAAGAAAAAGAGAGGAAAGAAGAAAAGAGAGAAAGGCAAGAAAGAGAGAAGAAAGAAAAGGAGAAATTGTTACTGATGACAAATCCTATTCTTTCAAAGACCATGGATCCTAAAAGGGAAGGTTTCCAAATCTTTACTTCTTTTCCAATAATTGATTATTTTTCAATTTTTAACTTCTCTTTCAAACAAATTGTCATCTCATATTCTATGCAAACATGATGGAATCCTACTTGGCTTAGTCTTCCTTTTGTATTTTTACTTTTCCTCACTTAGCTCTTAAGGAGCATGGGTTACTATAAATACCCAACTCCTCTCTTGTATTAGCACTTTTGAGATTAATGAGAATTAAGTTTTCTGAAATAGAAACAATTCTCTCTTGAAAGTCATGCTAGAGAGTCCAAAGACTCCCTCTAGCCACCTTCCAAGCACACTCTCATTCTTCCATTTCTTCAAACTTCACGGTGCTTCTCTTTCAATTCCACGCTGAGCCTCCACTGCCACATCTGGCACGCGTCAGCTGCCAGTACGTCTCCAGCTTCCTTGCATCAGCGCTCTTCAGCCACGCGTTCTCTGTCGAACGCATCACTTTCCATTTTTCCACTCTCTCATCCACATTTCTCTCTTAAGCCTCTACTCCATTTCTATCTTCACAGATCCACGTCTCTTCCTCCGTAAGTTTCATTCCTCTTCATGAATATACATCTCCTTCCATATTTGCACATCATCTTCACCATTTCTTTTGATTTCCACCGATTGAAACCTTGTTTCACCTTCGATCCAGACTTTTCACCGATTGTTTTCCTCCAATCTTATGTTTGAACCGATTAATCGGTTCATTTTGAGTTTTCCCTCTTTTCTAGGGTTCGTTCATGATTTTAGGGTTTTCTGCAATTGATTTTGTTTCTCTCAGTTTCCTTCGAGTCAGCTCTCGATTTAGAGCTTCCTCTCCATTCCGCTGCGTCTTCACTCATCGGAGAAGCTTTGAGGAGTCCAAATCGTGCTCGCACAGTTTCTATCATCATCTCCTCGGGCGTTCGTCCATCAAAACATTTTCAAAATATGACAATTCAAATCTTGAATTATTCCTATCTTTTAGGAAAGAAATAACTCAAGATAAAAGTGAATTTGGACAACTAGAATTTCCAAATGTGATAAAACAATATATTAGAAGTCTTTATTTCCTTGTTTTTATAGAAAAATTCTTTCTTGGATTGATATTAATTGAAAATATATTTGATGTTTATTGCAGATTTGTGTTTGATCCAGGAGGAAGAAAAAGTGGATATACAAGAATAAGGCCACTCCAAGATGGCCATGCTCCCAAAGATTGTGTGGAGCTTATTCATAAGGCGATTGCCAGATTTGAGGATAAATCTTTTCTTAAGAGGGAGGGCATGATGGAATCCTACTTGACTTAGTCTTCCTTTTGTATTTTTACCTTTCCTAGCTTAGCTCTTAAGGAGCATGGGTTACTATAAATACCCAACTCCTCTCTTGTATTAGCACTTTTGAGATTAATGAGAATTAGACTTTCTGAAATAGAAACTATTCTCTCTTGAAAGTCATATGCTAGAGAGTCCAAAGACTTTCTCTAGCCACCTTCCAAGCACCTTCCTCATTCTCTCATTTTTCCACGTTAACCATTGTGCTTTTCACTCATCTTCAAGCTACCTCTCCTTTGCTGCCACCTCGTTAACGCATGCGTCAGCGTTCTCCATTTCCTCCTTCAGCACGCGTCCGCTCCCTCATTCCACATCATTTGCTTTTCTTCTCACACATCATACACGCACAGCCACATTCTCTCTTTCGTGAGAGCTTTTCTCCATCCTCGCGAGATTCCATTTCTCGTTTCAACCCCAACTTGCACCTTAAGGTAATCTCGCTACAAACCCTAGCTTCACTCATCTCATCTCCAGATCTCTACTTCCTCTCTATTTTTCGAGTTTCTAAGTCTAAAACACCTCTTCCTAAGGTTTCCTTCGATTTCACCGATTAAAACAATATTTTCCACAATTTCCACCGATCAAACCTTACTTCTTCCGTTCATACTTCTTTTCCACCGTTCAATCAGTCATTTGAACCGATTAATCGGTTCATATTGAGTCTTCTCACCATTTTTAGGGTTTCTTCGTGTCCAATTTGAGATTTCCCTCTTTTCTAGGGATTGTTTCCATTCCACTGCGTCTTCACTCATTGGAGAAGCTTTCGAGGAGTCTGAATCAAGCTCGCACAACTTCGATCGTCATCTTCTCGGGCACTCGTCCATGAGTACTTTAGAGAGTGGCATTAACAATGATGATTTGAATGTTGAATTCCTAAAATATATGAGAGTGGATAAGATGAAATTGACCCCCAACAACATATTCATACATATATTTCATTGAAAGTGTTTATCTTTTGCTTTTTTTGCCATTGATCAAAACTTCATGCATACATATTTAATTTTCGTCTTTTGCATATAAAAATCCAAATATTTCGTCTTTAAGTCTTAGCTAATCAATAAACCACACAACTAAACTAGGCCGTGAGTCCTTTGGGAAGAACGATACTTGGTCTTACCAAGTTTATTACTTGAACGATTCGGTCATACTTGCCGATTGAAAAACAAGTTTGTGACATCATATTTTTGTGTTCATAAATTTGTCCATCAAGTTTTTGGCGCCGTTGCCGGGGACTCGTGGTTTAACTGGTTAATTTGTGTGATTATAGATTATCTTTGACTTTAATTTTGAATTTCTGTTTTTATTTTTCTGTTTTTATTTTATTTTATTCTCTGAATCTTATATCTTCTCCTATATCTTTTTGTGCTAACCAAATATTATAGGGTTTTGTGTTCTTGTGTATGCAGGAGGCAATTCGAACTAGGAGTAAGATAACTGCAGAACCTCTTCTTGAAGGTTTAGACGAGAGTAGACGGAGGAGAAGAATCCGAACATCTAGAGAACTTTTCCCTCCTCCGGAAACTCTGTTGCAACCATCACCACAAGGTTCTGACCACAGCACAGAAAATATGGAGAACAATAATATCAGAAGAACTCTTGCTGATTACACCAATACAGCTGGACCTCAGCACTTTAACAGTATAGCTAGACCTAGAGTCAATGCAGCTAACATGGAGGTCAAACCAGCATTGATCCAACTGGTGAAGAGCAATCAATTTAATGGGTTATCTCATGAAAGCCCATATGAGCACCTTACTACATTTAATGAGATCTACAACACGGTGAAAATCAATGGGGTGCCAGATGAAGCCATCAAACTTAGTTTGTTTCCTTTCTCATTAGGAGGCAATGCTAAGCTTTGGTTAAATTCTTTTCCAGAGGGAAGTTTCACAGAGTGGGAAGCAGTGGTGACAAAGTTTTTAAACAAGTACTTTCCACAATCAAAGGTGACAAAAGGCAAGCAAGAGATATCTTCATTTAAGCAGGGCATGGAAGAACCACTTGGGCATGCATGGGATAGATACAAAAGTCTGCTAAGAAAAACACCCACGCATGGCTTTGAAGAACAGGAAGTAGTCTTAACTTTCCTTGGAGGGCTTGGTTCACAAACCAAGATGATGCTGGACGCCTCAGCAGGAGGCAATATTAAATGGAAAACTCCAGAGGAAGCCACAGAAATTATAGAAAACATGGCTACTAGTGATAATGAGCTGCATAGTGAGAGAGGAGCTCCTATGCAACAAAAAGGGGTTCTCCAATTACAGACACATGATGCATTGCTAGCTCAAAATAAAATTCTAACTCAACAGTTTGAAACTCTGACTAAAACTCTTGCACAATTACCCAAAGAGTTGAAAACTGCTGCACAGGTACAAACCCAGTTGTGTGAATTATGTGGAGGTGACCATATCAATGGTCAATGTGCCTTTCCAGTTGAAGCTATAGAGGACGTTAATTTCATGGCCAATCAATTTCCATACCGTCAAGGGAATTACAATCAAGGGTGGAAACCACACCCAAGCATTGGTCAAGGACAAACTGGGCAAGCTAGTCAATATAATAAGCAGCAGCAGCAACCAACCTTTTGGCAACAGTTATCTATGCTTAATGAAAGATCAACAAGGTTGGAAGAAACTCTTCAGCAATTCATACAGAAAACTGAATCTTCTCAAAAGAGCACTGAAGCTGCTATAAAGAATTTGGAGATGCAAATGGGTCAGATTACCAAGCAATTGGAAGAAAGGCCAAATAGAAATTTTGGGGCTAATACTGAGGTTAACCCCAAAGAAGAGTGCAAGGTGGTAAAGAATGTTGATGATGATAAAGTTGAGTTAGATACAGCAGAGAGAAGAGACATAGAGAGCAAAAGTACTTTTCCTTTTCCAATCCATCAAGGGAAACAAATGGACTTCACAGAATTATTCAGAATGGTGGATAATGAAGCACCTTGGGAACAGATTCTACAGTAAATCACAGTTTACACAAAATCTGATGAAGAAATCTCTACAAAAAAAGACGTAGAGATGATGAGGCAAAAGAGTGTATAACTGTTAAAAAAGAGTCATTCCCTCCTAAAGCATCAGATCCAGGCAGTTTTTCTATCCCTTGTACCATAGGGAAGAAAAAGGTAAAGAAAGCTCTCCTTGATTTAGGTTCCAGTGTTAAGTTGATACCTTATTCTTTACTGGAGCAAATCGGCAATGTTAAAGTAAAACCTACAAAGGTTAAAATAGTAATGGCCGATGGATCTTCAAAGGAGCCATGTGGGATTGTAGAGGACATTATAGCTTGTGTTGGCAAACTTCAGTTCTTGGCAGACTTTGTGGTGATGAAGATGGAGACAGAGAAGATACCTATCATACTTGGAAGACCGTTTATGAAAACGGGCAGAGCTATTATTGATGTAAATGAAGGTATAGTGGTGCTCCAAGACAGAGAGGAGAGAGTGATGGTAGACGTCTTCAAAGATGAGACGCAAGCAAAGGAGGAAGAAGCTAGTTATAAAGCTGCATTTCAAGATGCACCCATGACTAGCCGAAAAATTGAAAATCTCACGGTTTCAGGTAACCATTGTTTGTTGTTTCAGGTACCCAAGGAAGAAAATATTGGAAGAGGAGGAGAAATTCCTAGTGATTGGGAGAGAAGAAGACTCCAACTTGGCTCACCTGTAAGAATCAAGAACAAGTTGTGGGTTATGAAAGGCTTTAAAGAAAAGGAGATGATAGAGATAGAGTCTCCATATTCTAGAAGGACCAAGACAGTTCAGAGGAAACAGCTGAGGAGTTGGTGGAATGACAACATCAACTATAAAGAAGATGGAACTTGAATTTTATTGGGTCAAGCTAATGACGTTAAAAGAGCGCTTGCTGGGAGGCAACCCAGTGGATTTACAGACTTTTGATTTGGTTTTGTAATTTTTAATTTGTGAACATTATTTTTGTATTATTTTGTTGGAGATAGCATCTACTGAAGGATGCTAGGTGGTTAAGTATCTACTAAAGGATACTATGTTTGTAACACGTACTGATGGGTGTTGGTAAGAAAATTGTGCACCTACTGATGGGTGTTGGTGGATTTTGGGTCAGGCTCGTGACGTTAAACAAGCGCTACCTGGGAGGCAACCCAGTTGATTGAATATTTCTGTTTGTTTGTTGTAGTTAGGGTTTGCATAAGTAAACTGAGGATTGAATTGCAGGGAACCAGTGAGGGGCATGTTTAGGAGGCACGTAGGTTAAGAAGAGAAGGAGAAGAGCACATCACGAAAGTGCTGCTGAGCGGTACTCTCGCAGATGGGCTTTAGTTTCCCCTCAGCGGGACTCAAGCCCACTAGGGTATTTTTATACCCTAAGCTGCGCATAAGCTTCTGTTTGCTGGCACTTCTCTGCACAAACACTCCCACATACCTTTTCCAAGGTTTTCCACATCTTTTCACTCTTTCCTCTTAAGAAAATTTCTCTTCCACTCACTTTTTCACTAGTGTTCCATTCAAGTTTGGGGTTGGAAGAGAGTATCTTAGATTGGAAACATTCTCATTGCATCTAGTATCTCCACCCAAGTAAGTAAAATGCATTTTGTTCATTCTAGGGTTTTTGATTTTGAATGTGATTGTCAAAGCATGAATATTTAGGGGTTTTGATTTCTATGCATGATTTGATGACATATTTGATGTTTGAACCGATTAAACTGCATGATTATGAACTGAAAAACTGAAAATTACATTTGGGTGGAGTTAGGACAGCTTTAAAACAAGATTTTCAAAAATATGCAGAGTTACCACTGAGGGGTAAACTGCCGCTGAGCGGCACTCTGCTAGATTTGGTTTTTCTGAATTTTTGTGTGTTGGAATGTGGCACTGGTGGCGCTGAGGGGAAATTCTGGCCCTCAGCGGTGGTTTAGCTTCGAAAGGAGTTGTGTTCTGTGTTTTACTAATGATTAACATCATGTTCTGTGGTTTTGTATTTGTGTTTGAATGTAGGAATGGCATCCTCTTCAGGAAAAAGATTGAAAACCATGGCAACCAAGAGAAAGGAAAAGGAACCAGAGCAACCCCACTCTAGTAGGTTCCTCTCTAGGAAACATGAGAAGCACTTTAGGGTGGTTCAGGACAGGAGACTTCTGATGGAGAGAAAGGTTGGAATAATACCTAACTTTACTCCGCAATTTGGAGAGCAAGTGTTAGGGAATGACTGGGGAAAGCTAGCCACTTATCCTGCACCTGCCAACATAGCTGTGGTAAAGGAATTTTACACCAATGCTAAGAAGATTGGTGATTATCCAGTTGAGAATTATTTGGGCTATGTCAGAGGCCATGCTATCAGGTATGATCCTGATTCTATTAATAACTTCTTGGACACTGTGTGGGTTGGTGAGCAGTGCCAGTTTGCTCTTTGCATGGAGGAAGGTGCTGATTATGAGGATGTGGAGAGAGTACTGTGTATACCTGGAGGACACTTCCAAAGAAATAGATCTGGCTCAGTGGTTAATATTAGGAGGACAGATTTGACTCCTCTTGCGAAATATTGGATGGCATTTTCTCATGCCAACATTCAGCCATGTTCACATGTGTCAGATATTACTCTCAGCAGGGCATTATTCATTTACTGTGCTATCAGAAACTTGAATGTTAATATTGGGCAGGTGATAGCTGATGAGATTAGTATGTGCGCCAATACCTCAAAGAACAAAGCACCACTAGGACATCCCTCTTTGATCACGCACCTTTGCAAGATAGCTGGGGTGGACACTTCTGCTCCACCATTTGAGAGGCCAAGAAAAGCTATTGATGAGGCTTATTACAGGCAGTACTGTGGAGGTGAGGAAGCAGCTCAGCCAGTTCCACCACGCCGTGCTTGTAGAGAGAGAGGGCCAGCACAAAGCCAGACATCTGCTGAGACACATGAAGCATAACCATTCCAGATGAGGGACATGTATATGTCTCTTATAGGTGCTCAGTTGCAGTCCATTCACAGAGGGCAGGTGGCCACTGCTGAGATGATTGTGGGGATGTATGATACACCTCCAGCCCACAAGTGGACTATGGATGAATTCCATAATGTGGTAGCTTGGCCAGAGGAACCAGTGCATGGAGGAGGAGCTGGAGCAGCTGAAGCTTCAGCTAGAGAGATGGAAGAAGATGAAGCTGATGATGATGCATTTGAAGATGATGAAGATGAGGAAGAAGAAGAAGATACAGAGGACAGCTCAGACTGATGAGGAGCTGAGATAGCATTTACTGATGAATGCTATCATATGCTTATGCTTTTGTGGTTTAAGTTTTCTGAACTAATTTGTTTTTGTTTTTAGATTAGGGTTTGATGTACTCTATTGAACACCTGGTTTGTTATGATGGTTTGCTATTAACTGTGATTGTGTGATAAGTAATGCTGAATGATGTTTATTGATTGATTGATGTTGAGATGATGTGCACATTAAAATGCTTATACAGGTGATTCACAAGCTTTGTGAACAAATGCAGGATATTATGATTGTGACTGTGAGATTAAGCAGGATGTGTATGTCAAATGTGAATGAGCTTATATGTGAGGTTTTGAGCTTCAGAGTTTTTATTGATTGAATGCTATTACTTTGAAGGCATGAATGACTTTGCCCAGGTTTTCTAGGATTGAATCAATTGCTTGTTTTGCATCATATGATCAAGGCTGTTTGTTGGAACCCTTTTTATTGGCCAAATTCATAAAGTTAGCCCACTAAAAGAGAACACTTTGTGTTCTATCCTTTGAACCCTTAGCCTTGAACATAAATTGAAAAACCCTTGATTGAGAATCTTTACCTTGAGTTAAGTAGAAGATCTTGTGTGGTATTGTTAAATGTTCAAGTTTGGGGTTGTTAGGAAAACATGAAAAAGGAAAAGCATTGAGCTAAGAGCTAAAAAGTAAGAATATGCAAAGAAAAAGAAAAGAAAAAGAAGCAAAGCTCAATGCAAATGCAAAGGTAAGTTGGGAAGAATAAGAAAAATTGTGTTGTTATGATTCTCTTAACTCAAGGATTTTGTGATCCAGAAAAACCAATTTTCTTATTAGCCCAGCCACATTATAAGCCATTGAAAAGTCCTTGTGATGATGCATGCTTGTAAATGTTTTAGATTATGGTAAAATGAAAGGCAAAGTTGATTCATGTGACATTATGATAGTAGAGTGAATGAGTGATTACCTTTTATACACTTGTGTTTTGAGTGAAACACTTTACCTAGTGAGGAAATATTCCATTAGCACATGAACATCCATGCTTAATTGATTGGTCAATCATGAAAAAGAGCATTTGTTGGGTATTAACTGACTTTGTGAAACACTAAAGCATGTGCACATCTTGATTGAACTCTTGGTCATAAGTTTGATTGAAGTTGTTACTTATCTTGAAAAAGAGGATTTTTGAATGAGTGAACCATCATATGAATTGGTTGGAGATTGAGTTACATCTTGTTTGCTTGAGGACAAGCAAAGTTCTAAGTTTGGGGTTGTGATAACAGTTGAAAAACTGTTATTTTCATGCATAAAATTGACACTAAAAGCAACCTTTATACTTAGAAACTAGCTTGAAATCATACTTTTATTCATATTTTCAGAAATAAGAGAGCTGGACAGGTTTATGCTTGATTTCAGTGTTTTTGTGCAGGTTTTAAGGTGAATTTAGTGAAAGAAGTGAAGAAGGAGAGAGATGAAATCAGAAAAGACATCAAAAAGTGCAAAAGGAGAAGCCGAAGTCACCGTTCAGCGGCAGTTTACTGCTGAGGGTCCGCTGAGGGTCAAAATGGTCGCTGAGGGGAAGAAACGAGACACGCACTTACCGCTGAGCGGTAGTTTACCACTGAGCGGCACTTTTATGGGCTTGGACCCAATTTTCTGTAATTTACGAATAATATATAAGCTTTAGGGTTTCCTAGGGTTAGGATCTTTGGCTGGAACGAAGAAAACACTCTCTCTTCCACCCCTTAGAAGTAGGATCTTGGATGCTGAGGCTTCCTCTTCACCTTTTTAGGGTTTTATCTTTCATTCTTTCATTGTTATTCATCTAGGTTCACCATGAATATGGTGAACTAAACTCTGTATGTTTGTTGGGGAATCAATGTAATCTTTTGAAGCTCTCATATATGGAATTTGTTTTTACATCTTTTATTTAAGATCTATGCTTTCTTTCATCATTAGTTAAGGTTTTTCCTCTTTGCTTAATGCTTACATTGTTTAACTCATTCGATGCATGATTATTGGTTTTGTCGATACGGGCAAGTACGGGGAAGTCTAGATCTAGGGAATTTCTCCCAATATTATATTGGTTGTCGTTAAGCTCCTGCACTTATGAACTAATTATTAGGAATGCTAGGAATTGTATGAACTCGTGATTAGGGAGAAGCCTTCTTGAAATGTACTTTAGAGAGTGGCATTAACAATGATGATTTGAATGTTGAATTCCTAAAATATATGAGAGTGGATAAGATGAAATTGACCCCCAACAACATATTCATACATATATTTCACTAGTGCAGCGAGGGGCTTTTACCGCGGTTCATTTTCACTATACGTCGCGGTTCTCGAACCGCGGCATATTCAGCCGCGGTAGTAAGTCAGACACTTTATGCCGCGGTTCTAACCGCGGTATATAGGCTGCGGAATATGCCGCGGTTGTCTAGGGAACCGCTGACTAAAGTCATTTTTTTTTTAAAAAAAAATTTAAAAAAAAATTAAAAAATGGACTATATGCCGCGGTTCGCGGTTGAACCGCGGCATATAGGCCGAAGAATATGCCGCGGTTAGTGTCAAAACCGCGGCCATATGTCTCGTTTTGTAAAAAAAAACGAAGCACTATATGCCGCGGTTGTGGTTAGAACCGCGGCATATTCCCCTGCAGTTTTTTAAAATTGCAGGTCTGTTTTTGTGATATCCACTACCACAAAAACAGACCTGCATATAAAAACATTTACAGAAATTCAATTTCAACATAACAAACACATGTTCAAATGTATTTCAACATCAAATAAAGTAGAGAGTCTAAGAAAATTCTATCTAATCAAATGCATTGTTTAAATCTAAATCTAGGAGCTATTGTATAATCTAACTATATACTTCGCAGCAGCGTTCCTAATGAATAGTAGTGACTTCTCAGGAACTGGTGTAGTAGTCTTGAATCTCTGCAAAAGACAATTCATTTTAATTAGTGTATATGAATTCAACATTTGTTAAAAAATCAAAATTTGTTAAAGTTAAATATTACCGTTTCCCAGCGAGTTGTGATGTGAGAACGAACAATATGGGTCATCCAATACATTACATAGTATCCACACTCATATGACCCATTTTGTCTGTTACACTACAATATATCATCACAGTTGATAATAGTTAGTGAATAACATTTGTTATAAAACAATTATAACAAAGTATGACTTTAGCATATGTCAAACCTTGAGAGAAATCCAAGCAATCTTTCTACTCTTAACAATTGATCTCCCGTCCATCATCATACTTGCTGGAATAGAACTGTATATAAAAAAATGTTTTAGCATTCAGTTATATAACAAAGAAAGTCCAAACATTGAGGTTCTTACCAATCAATTGCTTGTCTGAGTTGTGTGGGAGGAGGCCTGTGCAATGAGCAGAACCACAAAGCATAGTTGTCTTGCACAGACATAACAAGAAGTTGCCAATGGCGCCTGAAATTCATAATAACGTAACTATTAAATATTAAAATCACATATGGAACATTATTATGTTAACAAAGTTCACTTACCCGGATATATAAGGCAAAAAGTATATTTTCTTGCCCCTTCCAAAACTTCTTATCAGACTCATGTTGATATGATCAAAATCATTTGATTCATGAATGCCTTGGGGATCAATGAATCCATAATCATCAGAACGCCCCAACTTATTAGTGACCCCAGACATATACCTGAAATCAAAAATTAACTTTGATATAAGGATACTTGATATATAAATCAATTTTATATATAAATAATTGGTCATAGACTTACATCGTCCATAGTTGAATAATTGAAATATTCAACTCTTGTGTTCCTGACGCAAGCTCACGGACATCTTGGCTATTAAGGTATATTGGGACCTCAGAGCCATGCCCAAATACATTAGCATCATACTGAACCTCCAAAGGCTTATCATCAAGGATGTCAGCAAGTAGATGCAATGAAGAAAGAGGGTCATCCTCAGATAGAGGAATCTTCTGTTGTTCCTGCGTCTGTTGTTACATGAAAAGATAAGATAAGTTTTGACATCAAAAACCTTTAAAATTGAGAAGTGTAAAGAAGAATTTCATACCGAGGGGTCAGAAACTGGTTTAACCAAAAATTTAGGCCAAGTGATAAACGACTTATATGCTTGTTCCACAGTGAAAATCTCTTCCGTGGACAGTGGAACCGAGGCATCTGGCATGATCATTTCATCCACTGAGACCTTCACCTCATCCTCTAATAGTTGCATACCATGACATACAGTCGCTGACCTAAACTCTGTTCCACGAGCTACCAGCACCATCTCATCTTCTTCTAAAATGTATAGCAGACATGGACTACCATCGTCCATGTCATCCTCTGGGATGGCTGATGCGGAACAACTTCCTTTTCCGCTTCTCCCTGTCAGAGTAAATGTTAGATTATGCAAGAGATAGAAATAATTGCACATAAATGTTTATTAAGTTTACCTGTGGGAGGGGGAGGGACCACATGTTCCTCTATAGGAGACTGCACCGGGCGCATGCTCTGAAACTGCTCCTGGTATAGCATCTGGAATTCAGCCCTCACCTCGGCCCTGATCTCCTGCATAAGGTCTTGTCGGACCTTTTTTGTGATCTCTTCTGTCATCCTTTGTGTATCGCTGTACGAATATGAAGGCTGACGAGAAGAGCTCCCAAAATAATCCGTAATTCCTACTCCAGGACCTGCAGCACGTACACGTCCAGGGTGCTCAGGTCGTCCAATTGCAGCAGCAAGAATATCCTGGCGACCCTCTGGAGTGAATTGGCCTTGGGAGCTCTGCTCAACCAAGGCGTCCTGTAACATTACAAAACACCATTATCAGTTAAATAGTTTAATGTAGTATGTATAATGACAATATTTATTATTTTAGGAACAGTGATAACTTACAATTCTTTCAGAAATCTCTCGTGCTGTGTCGGAAGAGTAGGTGCCCGATGGTCGCATACGGGCCAACTTCCATTTCTCATGTCTAGACGGTGGAGAAGGAGGCTGAGGAGGGCTACCACTCTGAGATGGTGGTATACCATCTGCCTTTTGCTTGAGGATTTTCTCCTCAAGCTTCCTATACCCACCACGAGATAATAGGTGGGGGTTTTTGTTCTTAGCACTTGTTCCTTGTGCTTTGCTTCTAATTGCCTGTCACATACACATTAATTAATCAGTTCATATGATATATCTTTGTTAATGAGGAATTGAATAATATGAACTACACTAACCTGCCATTCCTCTGACATCCGACTCTCTTTAAAAAGCCGCCAAGTCTCCTCATCAATGGACTTATATGAACTGCATGGACTTTTATGTTTAAGGTGTCCAAAGATGTACCTTGATGTCAACTTGCTTTTAAAGTTTCTGAAATTTTCTGCAACAGTTGACAAACACTTATTTCTAAGTGTTGGGACATTTGGAATGTCAAATGTCATCTGAAAAAAACATAATAAAGTTGTATTAGTACAAAATTATCAATATAAACAAATTTTAATTCAAATGCTATTAACTAACTTACCAATATATCTTGCCAAATAATGTTCCGATCACCCTCGGACACATGATCAAAAGATGGAATGAGAATGCTAATCCTATCACGTGCCACTACTCCAAGGTATGATCGGAAGTCATCTGCATGGGGGCCAGTTGCCACACCCGTGGTGACATTCACATTCACCGGAGTTCTTTCACCACTATTTTTCCTGATTAATAATTGTTTCATCCTAGTGGGTCCTCTAGTGGATCTGGTTGGGGGAGCCTCATCCCCTGAAGAATGTGGATGATCAGCCATATATCTGTCAAAATAAATAACAACATTAAATTTTCTTTCAAGACTTATGTAATATCATATAAATTAACAAAACATGTAATAGTACAGAAATTGAAAATTCATACATAAAGATATGGATTCATCATATGTATATTCCCTCATCATGATCTGACCGAATTGCATGTACATCATCGTCAACTACAGATTGGTCATCCAAATTAGTTGTAGTTTGAAATGAATGGTTGTCAGCAATATCAATATTAATCAGATTGTCTTCGTTAACTTCAATTTGTTTTTTGCCTTGAAGAGCAACATACCAATGGTCAGACGCAGGATCTTTGACATAAAAAACTTGAGATGCTTGATGTACCATGATAAACGGTTCGTCTCGATAACCCACCTTGCGAAAATCAACCAGTGTCATACCCGAGTCATCTACTTTCACACCACTCTTATTGTCAAACCACTTACACTTGAACAATGGAACAGAAAACTTGGTGTAATCAACCTCCCATATCTCTTCTATTATACCATAATATCTCATTGATCCAAGTACAGGAGATTGATCTTTTGATGTGGAAAATTGAAGTGACTCAGCTTCTAAACTGACTCCACTATTTTGTACTGTGCTTTTATCATCCAAAGTCTTCGTATAGAATGTGCAATTATTGACTTCATAACCTGTACAACACACGACATCAAACTTCAAACCATTTGCAAGCCACAATAAAGTTTCAGAAGAATGTGGCTCTTTGTCAATTTCAGATTTGAACCAAGACATAAATGTTTTGTTATGCTCCATCAACTGCCATTTCTCTGATTGTCTTGGATTTTTATTCTTAACAATGGCTTTGTGTGCCTCCAAAAAAGGGATCACCTCATCTGTGTTGTTCAATATATAAAGATGCGCTTGCAACAATTCTTCGCGATCTTTTGTCACCACATTGACACCTCGGATGCTTTTACTTGTAGAAAATTTATTCAACCATGCTGTGCGAGGAACTCCTATTGGATTCGTTGATGTCATGTAATCTGAACAAAACTCGATACTTTCTTCAGCAATATACCTTTCAATCATCGAACCTTCAGGACGATATGGATTTTTAACGTACCCTTTCAAAATCTTCATATAATGCTCAATAGGATACATCCATCTTAAGTATACCGGTCCGCACAACTTGATTTCTCTAACCAAATGAACAAGTAAATGTACCATGATGTCAAAAAAAGATGGAGGGAAAAACATCTCTAGTTGACACAAGATGATAACAATCTCGCCTTGAAGTTCATCTAACTTTGTAGGATCGATGGCTTTACTACATATTGACGAGAAAAATGAACACAACCTGTTTATGGTGTGCCTAACATTTTTGGGCAAAATTCCACGAATAGCCACCGGTAACAACTGTTGCATTAAGACGTGACAATCGTGAGACTTCATGCCAACAAGCTTTAAGTCCTGCATTGACACTAAACTCTTAATATTTGAAGAGTATCCTTGTGGTACTTTGATACTCTTTAAACATACACAAAAACTTATCTTCTCTTGTCTAGACATTGTGTAACATGCAGGGGGCAAATAAGTACGTTTACCAATCTCCTTGGGTGCCAACTCTTCTCGGATATTCATGTCAACCAAATCCAAACGAGCATTCACTCCATCTTTTGTCTTTCCCTGAATGTTGAGTAATGTACCAATCAAGTTATCACACACATTCTTTTCTACATGCATCACATCTATGCAATGTCGAACATCTAACTTTGACCAATATGGAAGATCAAAGAATATTGATTTCTTCTTCCAAGGGGTCGTTACAGATGACTTCTTCGATGTTTTCCCAAATACATGATGTATTTTATTAACTTTTTGAAGAACTTGAAGGCCAGTAAGTGGATTTGGTGCTTCGTCCCTCTCTTGATCTCCATTGAATGCTTTTTTTAACCTTCTATATGGATGATTACGTTTTAGAAATCTCCGATGACGCAGATACACCGTCTTTCTTCCATGTTTCAATTGATGAGCTGTAGTGTTTTCTTCACATATAGGACACGCTTTATGACCCTTGACACTGTATCCTGACAAATTACCATAAGCAGGAAAGTCATTAATGGTGCAAAATAACATTGCACGCATCGTAAAAGTCTCTGAAGCGAATGCATCAAATATTTCAACCCCATCAACCCACAAAACCTTCAAGTCTTCAACTAGTGGGCTTAGATAAACATCTATGTCATTTCCAGGCTGCTTTGGACCAGATATCATCATAGACAACATCATGTACTTCCTCTTCATGCACAATGCAGGAGATAAGTTGTAAATTATCAATATAACTGGCCAACAACTGTGATTGGTACTCAGATTACCAAATGGGTTCATTCCATCAGTGGCTAAACCAAGCCTAAGATTTCTACACTCTTGACCAAATTCGGGGAATTGTCGATCAATATTTTTCCATTGCTTTGAATCAGCTGGATGACGAAGCAGCCCGTCAATTTTTCTCTCATCTGCATGCCATCTAAGATTTTTAGCATCTTTGGGATTCGCAAACAAACGCTTAAGTCTGGGCACTATTGGAAGGTACCAAACTACTTTCAAAGCAGATCCATTTTTTTCTATCTGACCATTATCTTCACTATTGTTTTTTGACTTGTATCGTGATAAGCCACATTTTGGACACTTTGTCAAAAATTCAAACTCTTTCCTATACAAAATGCAGTCATTGGGACAAGCATGTATCCTTTTATACTCCATACCCATTGGACAAAGAATTTTCTTCGCATCATAATTACGAGTGGGAAGTGTATTTCCATCTGGCAACATTTCATTCAACAACGTCAACAGTTCTGTAAAACTCTTATCAGTCCATCCATTACTCGCCTTCAAATTCATGAGCCTTAACACCGCTGACAAACGTGTGAACTTAGTTGAACCGACATACAAAGGTGTTTCGGCATCAGTCGACATCGTCTCATACACATGAGCTTTGGCAAAATTTTCTGCTCCAACATCGCGGATCATGTCCTCCAATTTGTCTTCATCCGGTCGATCTTCTTCCATGGTGGAATCAGTAACATTTACACTTTGAGAGTCAGTGGGAAAATCAATTTCTTCGCCGTGCCAGATCCATGTTGTATAGCATCTTAGAAAACCATCACATATAAGATGTTCTTTAATTTGAGTTGCGTTCAACTTTCTCCCATTCAAACAGTTCACACAAGGACATCTAAACCTCACTTCATCATCAGTTCTCCCCTCATTACGTTGCGCAAATTGTATAAATTCCTCTACACCTCTCTCGTACTCAGCACTAATACGTGGTAAATTAATCCAATTTCGATCCATATTCCTAAATATTACATAAATAATATTTTAAGGTTTATAAATAATACAAGAACTACAACACACATTACCAAAACTATAGCAAAAATCATACCATACATTACCAAAACTATAACAATTTCATGCATTATCAAAATTAAAGCAAAAATTATACCATACATTACCAAAACTATAGAACCTTCATACATTACCAAAACTATAGCATTATGCAAAAACTAATGAAGAAATCATCTTAACAATGCAAAAGGGCATAAATACCTGGAAGAAGAACGGCGAAAACGCTTGGTGCAAAAAAAACGAAATCGCAGAGGAGTGGGAATGACGCGTTTCAAATGCTTTTGATCGGCCAAAAACTGTTGTTTATCGTCACAAATGAGAAAGAACCGAACAATTTGAAGTTTAAACGGAGAAAAATAGCGTATCGGAGATGATGGGAGTCGGAGGGAAAAGAAAAAACGCGAAACAGAGGCTTGCGGGAAGAAGACGATCACTGTTCAAAGTTTTAATTTTTAACTCTGAACGGGGGAATCTACCGCGGTTCACTACTTAACCGCGGTATATTAGGGGTATATGCCGCGGTTCTACGAGCAACCGTGGCATATTCTGATTAAAAAAATAATACTAAATGGCATTTTTGAAATTATTTTCAAACTATATGCCGCGGTTGCCCGCTGAACCGCGGTATATACCTCGAAATATTTCAAATTAATATTAAATTAATTTCAGATAGGAGTATATGCCGCGGTTCTATGGGGAACCGCGGCATATACCCCTGTAACGTACTCAACACAACTGCTTCCCAACTGCCTTCTGGGGAATTTCAGAAGTTACAGGGGGTATATGCCGCGGTTCTATGGGGAACCGCGGCATATACCCACTGTAACTTCTGAAATTCTCTGACTGGCAGGGAAGTTGAGACGTTACAGGGGGTATATGCCGCGGTTCCCCATAGAACCGCGGCATATAACCCTGTAACTTTTCCAGTTCTCTGACCCAGTCAGCACCTGCAATAAATTCGCAGGGGTATATGCCGCGGTTCTATGGGGAACCGCGGCATATACTCTGTTATTTAATTTTTTATTCATACATGGCGTCAAAGGCAATGGTTGAATGGAGTATATGCCGCGGTTTGGAGCAGAACCGCGGCATATATGTTCGATTTATTTACAAAACTGCCACCGCGCACCATTATGCTGCGGTTTTCTTTGAACCGTGGCATAATGTGCGCTGTAAAAACCCATTTTTTTACTAGTGTTTCATTGAAATTGTTTATCTTTTGCTTTTTTTGCCATTGATTAAAACTTCATGCATACATATTTAATTTTCGTCTTTTGCATATAAAAATCCAAATATTTCGTCTTTAAGTCTTAGCTAATCAATAAACCACACAACTAAACTAGGCCGTGAGTCCTTTGGGAAGAACGATACTTGGTCTTACCAAGTTTATTACTTGAACGATTCGGTCATACTTGCCGATTGAAAAACAAGTTTGTGACATCATATTTTGGTGTTCATAAATTTGTCCATCACTGCTCCCACTCCCCCTTTTATTGTTGCCGTGAGGTGCTTTTCCAAGAAAGACAAAAATAAAATTGTGCTTTTTCCAACAGC
Organism: Vigna reflexopilosa; assembly: GCA_027742785.1. NCBI lineage: Eukaryota > Viridiplantae > Streptophyta > Magnoliopsida > Fabales > Fabaceae > Vigna > Vigna reflexopilosa. The sequence goes on from CM050924.1 coordinate 16,955,746, forward strand.
TTTTCCGTGTGTTTGTCTCCCTGGCACCTTTGTTTTTTTCTTCAATCTATGCTAAAAGTAAACAAAGGTGGGCCCTCCAATTGTGTTGTCCGTGTGTTTCTTCTGCTTTGGACACCCATGTGCTTCCCATTCTCCTGCTGGACCTCCTCCAATGAGTGTGCTCCGTGTGCATCCAAGCCCTTCTCTTCAACCATCATTGGGCTCCGTTGCCCATGTTGGATGTCACTCTTCTTTGCTGAACCATGAACGTTTGCCTTCCTTCCAGCCAGTAGTGTGCTTCCAAAGTTGGACCAAGGCAAGACCGTGAGCTCCTCTTTTGTTTGCTGGATGTGCAGGATGTGATTGGAAACTGGAACGTGAAGCTGCTGCTGGGCGCTGCTGCACCTCTTCGCTGCCACCGTGAGCTTTCTCTTGGACCGTGGTGGACCTCGCTGGACGTGAATGCACACACCAACGCTGCCTCCTCTTCTTTTCTCTGCGTGAATCCAAGCTGAACCAGCTACTGCACCCACAAGCTTCTGCCTGCTCTCGGTGAAGTGTTGGTGCTGCTGGATGCAAATGTTGTTGCTGGATCAGCTGGGATGAAGCTAGACCGTGACAGCACCCCAAACTGCTGGACCGCTTATTGGACAGTGAAGGACTCACTCCAAGCTGCTGGAACAAAATGAACGCGTGCCTTCCTCTCTTTGCTGCTGCAGCCGGACGTGTTGTTGTCATCTTCATTCACGCTGCAGGTGGTTGCTTCAACAAGGTGCTGGACCGTCTCCTCCAAGTGCTGCTGGATGTTGAAACTCTCCAAAGCTCTTCTCCATGTGGCCGTGAAGTGTGTATGCTGAAAATGTGAGCTGCCAAAATGAATGGTCGTGTGGCATGTGTTCCAAATTCTTCTACGTGAAATGAGTGGCCACAAACTAACAAAATAAATTAGCATAACACTTCTCCCAACCAAACCGTGAATGGAACGTGGTCCCCTCCATCATTTCACTTCAAGTCCATGCTTTGGTATTTGCCAACGTGAATTGTCCATGGGCCATGCTATTGTCTTCCAAATTATTTTGAGAAAACCGTGAGCACTTGCAACGTGTGGTCCCCTTCTTTCATTCCAATTGATTTACTTCTTAAAAGAATCCCAGCAATGGCCGTGACATTTACTTAGAAAATGTGGCAGCACACTTGTTATCTTCCAGCTATAAAACCGTGCGCTTCATTTCAATGTGGTCGCCTCCATTTTGCTTCTTAAAATTCAAGAATTTATGAGATGGTTTGCCACTTGGTTCCGTGGACTACTTTGTTTCCAGCAACAAAACCGAAACCAAGCTTCATGAACCAAATATCTTTTCCATTTTTTTCAAATGTCCCAATTTGTATTTCCAAAATTTTCCCTGCAATTACTAATGCAAATAATTAGGTCAAATAATTCGAATTAACTAAAATAAGAATTTCTGATCGAATTAAGCACAATTAAGAAAAATAGGAAAATACTGGACAATTAAGTACAATTTCCTGATTAATTCTAGCACAATAAACTAAGTGAAGTGAATAAAATATTGACTCATCAAACAATAATGAATGAATGAAAGATAGAACCCTAGAAAGATGAGTAGGTAGCCTAAGCATCCAAGATCTTCCTCCAAGGGGTGGGAAAGTGAGTGAGTGTTTGCTTCGTCTCCAGCCAAAGATACAAACCCTAGGACGTCCTAAAGCTTATATACTATTCGAAATATTACAGAAAAGTGGGCCTAAGCCCAAAAGACCACCGCTCAGCGGTACCAGCGGTAGTCAATTCTCCCCTTAGCTGCAGTTTCACCCCTCAGTATCAATTTTAAGCATGAAAATAACAGTTTTTCAACTGTTATCAACACCAAACACACCCTGCTTAGCATGAGAATCACAATCATAACATCATGCATCTGTTCACAAGTTTGTGAACAATCACATGTATATCAAGCATCCTGTGCAACATCTTAACATCAATCAATATTAAAGCATCATCAAGCAATACTCATCACACACAAATCAATATCAAACCGCCACATTAGATATAGGTTTCAAATTGAGTACATCACACCTATTCTAAAAACCGAAACAAAATAATGTTCATAAGACAAAGATAAGAAACATATTATTCTAATGCAAATAACATTCATCAGTAAATCTTATTATTATCAATCCGAGTCCTCCTCATCATCTCATCCTCCTCTTCTTCATCTCCATCTTCATAATCATCATCTCCATCATCATCTTCCATAGCTGAAGCTTCAGCTGCTCCAACTCCACTAGCCTGTGCCTGATCCTCTGGCCATCCCACCATAGTGTTGAATTCATCCATCGTCCACTGCCGGCTAGGGGGTGTATCATACAACCCTATAATCATCTCTACAGTGGCCACCTGTCCTCTATGCAATGCCTGCTTCCTAGACTCCATTAGGGACATATACATATCCCTCTTCTGAAAAGGCTGTGCATCATGAGGTTGTTCTTCTGCTGGTGGTGGTACCCTCCTATGAACTCCATAGGAGGATGTGGTGGTGGCACCTGCTCGGCCGCCTCATCCATCAGGCAGTACTAGCTGTAGTAGGAAGCATCAATCTCCTTTCTTGGTCGCTCCATCGGTGGTGTAGAAGTATTGACCCTGCTATCTCACACAGATGTGTAATCAAAGATGGATGCCCCAGAGGTGGTTTGTTGTTCAATAAACTGGCACAAGTCTGAATCTCATTTGTTATGACCTGCCCAATATTAATATTTATCCCTTTCATCACACAATATAGGAAGATAGCCCTATGAACAGTAATATCAGACACATGAGAACACGACTGAATATTGGCATGCGTGAATGCTATCCAGTATTTTGACAAGGCTGATACGCTGTCGTTGAAGCTATCAAATTAATACTACTTTTCAAGGCAACTTCAGTATTTCCAAGTCAGTAGTCAAGAAAATATATATGGTTAAGGTAACCCTGAGTCGTCTCCCAATGAATACGGAATCGCTTTTCAATATTTGAATCTTATGAATGCAATGCAATGCTCAAGAATAAAAGTGATGTTTGGAGAATGTATTAAGAACAAATAAGAAACTTAAAAACAATTATGATGAAATAGGTTAATTCCACTACTTTTCCAAGATAGATTCATCATTGATTATTCACAGATAATTATTCAATTAATTATTATTTAAGTTTCAAATTAATTAAAGTACATTCTTAATTAATTTGAGGGCGATCATGCATTTAACCAAAGTAAATTCTCAATCAAATGCAAAACCTTTCTTTATTATTCACAATGAATTCAACCAAAGTACATTCTCAATCAAATCCTATTGTGTTTAATCATGTCTATTCTTAAATCTCCTAACCAAATTCAAATCTAATCAATCAAAGTAAATTCTCAATTGATTATAGTTGAAATTATTACTACCAATCAAAGTACATTCTCAATTGATAGTAAAAACCTTTTAATCACATGAACGTTCCTAAATTAAATCAAAGTAGATTCTCAATTAAACCTAGAAACCCTATAACTCATATAATCAATATGCATGTAGATTCAAACACATTATGATGCAAAAATATTTACTTTTAATAAGATAGAGAGATGAAAGACATAGAGAGAACAACTCAAATCAATAATAAAAATAAACAATTGCATTAACTGAACGTAACCTCAGAATCCATAACGAAATTACAGTAGAATAGCCTTAGATGCTTAGCTTTCCATGAATGGAGTTGAATACAAGATGAAGTAAGAGAGAGAGAGAGGTGATGAATGAATGAAGCCCTTTCTGCTTTCCTTGGGTCTCTTTATATAGGAATTTATTGGGCTTGGGCTCTGAATGTTCAGTTGACAGAATCTTTTATCTTATATCTTCCAAATAACTAAAAGATTTAGATAGTTATAACATTATTTGAAAGATATTTTCTGTTGATATTCCCAAATTAAATTAATTCAACAACTGAATTTTATCTTTTAGCTTTTCTGACTTTCCAAAATTGCACAAATTCCCTGAAATTTCCTCTATCTGCACTTTAGCCCCAACTGATTTTTCCAAAATTGCAACAGAACCCCTGTTTGACCAGACTTTGACCAGATAAGGACGCACCAATGAAATGCTGCCTGTGCCGCCTGCTTGAAGGAACTCCGCTTCTCGCACCAGAACTTTCGAATGGAGATCGCGGCGATTTCTGTGTTTCTGGGTTTGTTTGCAGGTCTAATGACGAAGGAGAAGATGACCCGAGCCATGACTTTCGAACAGCGGCACAATTTTGACTTTCTGTGATTGGGTTTCTACGTGTTTTCTCTGGCAGGTGCGAGGGTGATGACGACGATGCGAAGAAGATGATGGTGGCCGTGGAGGTTGTGCGGCAGCGGTAGTGGAAGAAGGTGATGGACGAAGAAGATAATGGCTAGTGGATTTTGTGGTGGCGATCGTGGCTGGGAGATGTGGGTTGATGGTGGTGTCGTCGTTAATGGCGCGATGAAGGTGGAAGTTGCGGCGGCTTCAAACTCTTACGCGAAGGAGAGAGTGCTCTCCCGATGGTCATGGTCGTGTTGTTGGCGTTTCGGTGATGGTTTGATGCGTGGAGGCTTCGGCCTATGGTGGCTCTGCTGGCGGCGCATGGTTGTGATAAGGTGGTGACCAACAACGGTTGTGCGTAACGGCGTGATGGCGCGGTGGAAAGGATGGTGGCGGCGGTCTTGCGGTGGCTAGGGTTTGGATTGAGAATTAGGGTTTCAGTGGGTGGAAGATGATGATGATGTGGTAGAGGAAGGTGATGTGGCAGCATGTGGTTGGCTAAATCTATGTGTGGAGGATTTGGACACGTGGCATGATTTGGTGAAGTCTGACTAATTAGTGGTAAGAGGGGTATGGGTAGGAAAATTTAGGGGTGTAGGAGAAAAGGCTTAGTGTTTGGGCTTACTTGTTGGGCCTGTTTCAGAAATAGGAGTGTATGTAGGGAAATTTAGGAGGTGCAAGGGTAAAGTCTGTTTGTTTGGCCCATTTGTATATTATTTTCCAAACAAAATCTGATTTTGGGCCTTGAATTGCCATTTGGACCAATAAAACTTATAATTCAGCTGCAAAAGTAAATGTAAGAATATCCAAGAATAATTTATGCGCTAAAATTTACCTTTTACGTCTCTTTTAATTCCCAAACCCAACAATTCCAATCATCACAAATTCACTTAAAATCAACCATTTAAGCACAATTATCCCATCAAAAATTTGAATTTTAAAGCATAAATGTGGGAATAAATATGCACTCATTGAAGGCAGTCAACTGTGATCTCCTAATATGAACGGGCGCATCATTCCTGTTCCTCTGCAAACGTCCTTCAGGTACACATAATGTCCTCTCCACATCATCAAAATCTACTCCCTCATCCATACTCAATGCAAACTGATACTGTTCACTATCCCACTCAGCATGCATAAACATGTTAATAGTCTCAGGGTCATACCGAATGATCTTTCCCGTCACATATAGCTCATGTAACTCTCTGTATAAGTATTGCCAAATGGTCTTGCATTGGTGTAGAATTCCTTGACCACTACTATGTTTGCTGGTTTAGTATAAGCAGTTATTTTCTCCCATCCTCTTCTTTCTACTTCTTCTCCAAATTGTGGTGCCAAAGATGGAATCTACCCTACTTTTCTTTCCATCAAGAGCCTTCGGGCTTGGACTATGTGAAAGTGTCGCTCATGCTTATTAGAAAGGAACTTATTTGAATAGAACCTTTTTGGATCCTTTCTCTTGTTTCCCAAGGTTTTCACTCTTTTCCCTGATGATGACGCCATCCCTCCATCAACAAAAATTCCCAAAACCACAAGAGGCATTATCAAGCATTATTATATAAACCATCAAAACAATCCAAAACCACTCCTCTCATCACCACTGAGGGCAAAACAGGGGCCCTCCGCGTCACCTGCATCAAGAAACATCCAACCAGACAATCTCAAAAGCCCATAAACTAGTAAAACCAATGATGCAGAATCACGCTGGGCCCAACTTTTAAAACCTAAAAACCCAATCTGCAGAAGTCGTGCTTAGTGCCTGTGCTGATCGGTAAACGCGACTTCTTTTCTCCTCTTTTCTTGCCTGCCCTTAAGTGTTCAACCAATATTCACTCAACTTCAACTCTCAATTTTTCATCTTTCATGCTTTTTCCACTCACTTCAAATACTATCACTCAATCAATGCATTTAATCTCTCACACCACTCAAATATTCAATAAGTAACATCCTATAATGAAACTAGAACAAGAATATACTCAAACAAACAAAATAATTCAAACAACTGGGTTACCTCCCAGGTAGTGCTTGTTTAACGTCACGAGCCTGACCCAAAATTCTCTAGCATCCTTCAGTAGATGCATATCTTTCTTACCAATACCCATCAGTAGGTGTGCATAAACATGGTATCCTTTAGTAGATATTCAATCACCTAGCATCCATCAGTAGATGCTAAACCCAAATAAAACAATGTTCCAAAGTGTCAAATTACATCACCAAAATAAACAAAATAAAGGAAATTAACGTTCTCAAATCACTGGGCTGCCTCCTAGTAAGCGCTCTTTTAACATCATTAGCTTGACCCAATAAAGCTCAAGTTCCATATTTAATGTTGGTGTTGTCCTTGCTTTCATTACACCAACTCATCAATTGCTTTCGGTCCACCTTTTTGACTCATCTTGAATATGGAGCTTCAATCTCTATCACTCCATTCTCTTTGAAGTCTTTCACAACCCATAACTTGTTTTTGAATCTTACCGGTGTGCCAAGTTTGAATTGTGCATCCATCAAGTCATCATGAACCATCCTTCCTCTGTCATCTTTTTCTTCTTCCCTAACCTGTGATAAGAAACAATTTTTACCTTTGATGACCGACTTGACAGTTTTAGGGTTAATCACTGGTGCATCCTTACATTCAGCTTTATGATTAGTCTTCTTCTCTTGAATCTGCTGCTCAGCTTTGAAGACATTAAAGGTCACCTTTTTCCCTCGGTCTTGAAGCACTATCCACCCATCATCCACATTGATGATGATGTTTGTCGTTTTCATAAACGGTCTTCCAAGAATAATTGGAATCTTCTCATCTTCCTCCATCTCCATCACCACAAAGTCCACCAAGAATTTAAGTTTCTCTATACAAACCACAACATCTTCCGCTACACCTTAGGGTTTCTTTGGATGACCCATCCGCCATGAGCAAAGTCACCTTTGTTGGCTTGACTTCAAGATCACCAACTCTTTCAAGCATAGATAAAGGCATGAAATTAATACTTGACCCTATCAATTAAGGCCTTCCTTATATTCACCTTCCCAATGACGCACAAAATAGTAAAACTTCCTGGATCCTTCACTTTTGGAAGTGTCTTCTCCAAAACAACACTGCAATCCCCTTGTTCATCCATAGTCTCCTCATCTAAATATCTCTTTTCTGTGAGGAATCGCTTCATGTGCTTAGCATAAGTAGGAATTTGCTGCAGTGCTTCAGTCAAAGGTATTTTAATCTCCAATTGCTTGAAGATCTCTTTAAAACGCTCATATTGTCTCTCTTTATCAAATTTTTTTCTCTCCTTAGGATAAGGAAGAACTTTTTTAGTTTTCTCACAAATTTTCTCTCCCCTCTTCTTTTCTTTTTCTTTTATCTCACCCTCACATATTTTCTCTTCTCTTTCTTCTCTCTTTTCTAACTTAACTTTTTCTTTGCTCTCTTCCACCCTCTCATCATCTATGCTCACAATAGCTTTACACTCTTCTTTAGGGTTAACCTCAGTGTTAGCCCCAAATTGCTTTTCTGCTTTATCTTCCATCTTTTTGGCTAGTTGACCAACCTGCACTCCAAATTTCTTATAGCAGCTTCAGTGCTCTTGTGATTGGAGATAGTCACCTGCATAAATTGTTGAAGAGTGTCTTCTAGCTTTGTTGATCTCTCATTTAATGCAGATACTTGTTTCCATACTGATGGTTGTTGTTGTGGTCTATTAGCTTGTCCTACTTGTCCAGCTTGTCCATTTTGACCTTGACCCATGCTTGGGTGAGGTTTCCACCCTTAGTTGAATTTCCCTTGGCGGTATTGGAATTGATTTTGGAATTGATTGCCCATAGACATCTTCTAGGGCCTCCAGTGGAAAAGAAAATTGACCATTGATATGGTCACCACCACACAATTCACAGAGTTGTTGATGAACCTGTGAAACGTTTTTCAGCTCCTTTGGCAACCGAGCAAGTGTCTTTGTCAAATTCTCCAACTGTTGAGTTATGATTTTATTTTGTGCAAGCAAGGCATCTTGAGATTGCAATTGTAGGACTCCCTTCTGTTGAGGTGGAGCTCCTCTTTCACTAAGCATCTCGTTGTCATTAGTAGCCATGTTGTCTATCAATTCAAAAGCTTCTTCCTCTAGAGTTTTAGACTTGATATTACCTCCAGCTGAGGCATCTAGCATCAATTTGGTTTGTGAACCAAGACCTCCAAGGTAATGAATGACTATTATTGTTTCATCAAATCCATGAGTGGGCGTCTTTCTCAACAAGTTCTTGTATCTATCCCATGCTTGACCTAGCGTTTCCTCCATACCTTGCCTGAAAGAGGAAATTTCTTGCTTCCCTTTGTTGATCTTGGACTGTAGGAAGTACTTGTTCGGAAACTTTCAAACCACAACTTCCCATTCAGTAAAGCTATCCTCCGGGAAAGAATTCAACCATAGCTTAGCATTGCCTCCCAATGAGAAAGGAAACAAACTTAGCTTTATAGCTTCATCCGGTACACCATTGATCTTTATAGTGTTGCAAATCTCGTTGAATGTAGTCAGATGCTCATATGGACTTTCATGAGACAGTCCATTAAATTGGTTGCTCTTTGTTGAGGGTCGCACCCCATACAAATTTGATGTGCAATAAGAATGCAGTATAGACTAGGAAGTGACTCTTAGGTCGTCTCTCAAGGACCAAATGGGGTTCAGGACTTAGGTCAATACACGCAGTAAGGGGGTTTTGAAAGTGGTTTTGCAATGAAAATTAAACTAAATTAAAACTGGAAATTAAAGACAACCAAACATAATTAAAAGCAATGAAAGAAATATGCAAAACATAAATACCGTACAGTCCTACAATTGGAAACTAAAGTGAACCGAACGGTCCTACAACTGACCGAACGGTCCTAACATTGAAACTAAAGCATGAATACCGAACAATAAAAGAAGAACTAGACAGGACAGGAAAGGCCGACCGGTTCTACATGGAGACCAAACGGTGTGAAGGTAAAACTAGCTCATGGAAATGAAAATGAACACTTGAAACAAGTCGAAGGGTGTTAAGGTTTCCCGAACAGTATAAAGCAAGACCGAATGGAAATTAAAACTGGAAAACTAAACAAATGGACGCAGAACAACGCTGAACGGTCTCGAACAATGAAGCATGTTAGAGACCGAATGGTGTAAATATAAAACCGAACAGAAAAATTAATGCGAAAGAAAAGTCGAACGGTCTCTAACAACAAAGCATGTTAAGACCGAACGACGTAAATCAAAGACCGAGCGGTATGTAGTAAAAGCAAAAATAGTAATCATGCAAAAATCAAAACGCAACAGAAACAAAATTTGCAGAAACAAAACGCTAGAATAGTGCAGAAAACATAGAAAATGAAATTGGAAACGTAACGGCTCTGAATTAGAATGCACTAAATTAACTTAAACACAAAACGCAAGTCCAGAAACACCAAATAAGAACGAAGCAACAATTGAAAAACGAAATGAACAATAAACACGAAACCAGAACGCAGCAAAGCATGAAGATGACGATGAACAGTAAAATGCAACAGGGACGAAGACAGTGAACAGTAAAATGAAACTGAAAAGTGGATGCAGCAATGATTTTGTTTCGGTGGAAAGTTTGTGGGGCCGAGACACTAACCTTTCTGACGTGGCTTTCCTTTTTCTGACCTCTGAAGCTCCTGCTCCAAGTTCTTCAAGTCCGAGCCGGGGGGGAGGTACCTGCAAAGGCACTCTGATGCTCAAGTTAGGCGTTTGTTGAAAGAGTTGTTGCTCAAAAATTAATGTTTTGTATTTTGAGCTCAGTAGATCGTGAATGGAACGTTTTGGAGTGTGAATTGAGCCTACCTAGTTGATATCCCTGACCTTGTATTTATAAGTTGTCACAAGCCAAACAGACTTACCTTGAAATTCAGGCGGTTGAACACAAACTTCCCTTAAAATCCGGGCAGTTGCTCATAAACAGCTTTATGAATATCTTTGACTATTTCAATCATCCAGTGGACACTTGGCCAAATAAGCGCTAGCCCAATTGTGGCCCAACTTTAATAAAATTGATTGCCCTTGTTGGCTATAGTGGTGACCGAACAGTGCTGAGTGTATGACCGTTCGGTATCTACTAGGTATAATACATAATTGACGAGCGCTGACGTGGTTTAACCTGGCTGACGAGCATTGTCTGGTTGACGAGTGCTGTTGTGGTTTGATCTGGCTGACGAGCGTTGTTGGGGTGACAAGCGCTGTTACAAAAGATAGACCGATCGGTCTTGGATGTAACCGTTCGGCCTAGATATCATACTATAAAGATTTCAACTATTAAATTGTAATGTACACAAGATTCAATACATGAAATTAAAAAAGAAACAAAACCTAAATCTCCCCAAAGGGGGAGGAGGAAGAAGATGCTCCCCAAGAACAGAAACGTGAGTGGCGGTTGGGAGACTTGTAGAGAAATCTGCTTTTAGGGTTTTTATATAACCAAAAGACCAAAAATACCCTCTTAATGGGCTTGTCCTACAAAATGACCTACAATTGGGCCCAAAGTCCTAAAGTTTGACCCAATGAACTTCTAAAATGCTACACTATTGACGTGCCCATCCTCTTGAAGTCCAGAATGTCCTTCCAACACTGCTGCTGAGTTCCTCTGGTTACTGCATCTGACCGTTCGGTCATGAAAGGCTCATACCGTTCCGTTCATCAATGCTCTACAACTCGCTTGTGACCGTTCGGTTCAAGGACCACATGCACTAAGGCTTTGTCGTTTGGTTCAACAGTGTTCGGCCATTTAGTGTAAGCTTTCATAGATCGTTCGATATATGCGTCCACATACCGTTCGGTTCTGTGATTCTCACCCATTCTATTCAATAGTTGAGCTGGGATTTAACAAACCGTTTGGCCAATCCTTCAATAAACCGTTCGGTAGAGTAGTGCTCGGTCATTCATTGTAGGCTCATGAACTGATTGGTGCAGACTTCATCAGAATTTTCGGTCATCAATTCTGGATGTTTCTCTAACAATTCGGTAAGCCTTCAGAAGACCGTTCGGTCAAGGCTTCAGCAGACCATACGGTGCAGGTATTCAGTAAACCGTACGACCACAAGACTACAGTTGATTGTCGTTCGGTCATGTCTTTCACAGACCGTTCGGTCATGGTTCCAAGACCGTTCGGTCACGGACCATTCGGACAAGCCTTCAAAAGACGGTTCGGCCCTATTCAGCAGATCCTTACTCAACCTTTAAACAGTGATTGTCGTGGACAAAATGATTGAAATAATTAAGCCCAAATAATTCAAATTAATTAAAATAAGAATTATTCTTGAAATTAAGCCCAAATAGTTAAAAATGATATAAAAATTGAGAATTAAACACACTTTACTAACACAATATGGTGCATAAATCTAAGTTAGTAGTAGAAAATAATGACTCATCAAAATAGACCACACTTAGTCTTTTGCACTCTTGGGCAAAATCAAGATGCAGAACAAGGAACCATTCTAAATACATCAAGAGTTAGACACAACATCCGGACACAAAAACGAAAAGACACACAAGACACAAAATAGATTTACACAATCCTCAATGATTTTGGAAAAAGAAAAGGAGTAGACAACATCCTTCACACAGATAATCAAAGAATGCAGATACTCATGGAAGTCATCCAAGCTATTCAAAACATGGCAAAATGATCAATCAGCTCAAGAAGTGAATCAAAAACAATAGAACCTCACAGATGCACTATCACTATTTCTCTTAAGTGTCTAGGTAAATAATTTCAACTCAATGCACTCAAGAAAGCAAGCAATAAACAAACTTGGTAAGCCTCTAATATCAACACTCAAAACATATGCATGTTCAAATCAAAAGGTCTTTTCATGGTTGTAATGGGGCGAAGGACAAGGGAGGATAAAATATGGATCAGTAGATACAACCCAAAAAGAATAGAGGAGCAATGGGGAACAAGTGAAAATGCAATGAAATCACACCCAAACCTCTACTTCAATCCTCTTCTTGACTCCATTATTCACAATTTTTTTCCTCCTTTTTCTCTATCTATTTTTTTTTCTTTTCTGTTCTCATCTTGTCTCTTTTTCTTTTTTGTTCTCATCTTGTCTCTTTTTCTTTTCTCTCACTTTAAGACACAATTGTAAGCGACAAGATATACATCATATTTACAAAAACAAAACAAGAAGAGGAACCAACTAGCCAATTCATCAGAATCCCCAAGAACAGGGGAAAAGTATAGGCTCAAAGGGGTTATCAAAGGATCAAAACAAGGGAGCTTATTTGGCTAGAGAGGCTCAAGAACAAAATTACCTTTATCACTTCCAAACATGCATATCCATAAAGAATTATCAAAAAGAGTTAAGCCAAGGCATATGTGCAAGAGATCAAGAGATACATCACACAAGAAAGAACATAAAGTGGCTCAAATCTGACATAGGGTATTTGTCACAATCAATTCAACCTCTCAAACGTCATAATCATCTTCCCATGCAAAGAAAAGCAAGAATTTCAAACCATAAGTATAAATAAAGTGAAGTGAAAGATGAGTCTACAACTTCAACAAAATCCAGAAATGAAGAGAATCATGCAAAACTGTATACAAGACACGACAAAAACAACCTAAAATAGAAAAAATTTAACAAAGAAAACAAAAATTAATAAAGAAAAATCAAAATCAAAACATAAACTAACAAAGAAAAATCAAAATCTCCCTCAATAGACCACACTTAAACTACACCATGTCCTCAGTATGTCATAAGCATAAGTTCAAAAATCAAAACAGTGAACAGATCATGGACAAGTGCATTAAAAGTAGGGAAAGGGAAAAGAAAACTCCCCTGGTCATGGTGGAAGTTGCCAATTTTGGACTATCAGGGAGATGTCTTCCACCATTGGATCCAGCAATGGAGTTTTGAGTAGGAACTGCTTCATCCTCCAAATTTGATCAAGTAGGGAGATTTCCTCCACAGTTGGATCTAAGAAGAAGTTATTGTTGATGAACGGGTTCAGCCTGTGCCTATTGATATTCAAGTTGTTTTGTAGGCTCGCACCTTTGTCTTCCACTGTGGGTGTTTGCTGGTCAAATTCATGTGTACCTCCTGCAATAAGGTTAGTGCATGGTGGCTCCAAAGAATCTATATGCTGAGCTATAAAACCCAATCCCAATGTAACAGGCTGAACCTCATATATACCCTCAAAACATGAATCAAGTTCAAATTTAGAAAGAATATCAAACACAGGCTCAGATTCATGTTCAGTGCATGGATAAGAAGTGTTCAGATAGGATGGAAAAATTTGTGTAACATACCAAAAATATAGCTGCAAACTATATTCAAGAGTACTTACATTTACAATAAAAATAGAATAGTTACAGGAAATAAAGTTTAACTTACAATTATCCTAAAATAACCATAAATTTAAAACTTTACAAAAACCTACACTGATACAACCCAAAAGGGCAGACCGATCGGTCATACAAGAAGTGTATTAACCGAACGGTTCTATACTAAATACCAAAACAAAGTCAAGACCGAACGATCTTACTCTTAGCGGAGACCATCCTCTTCTGCCAGGCCTGCTCCAAAGAAGCTTCTGCACCTTCTGCTCACACCCACAAGGTGATCATCGCAAAGATAAGGACGACCGAACGGACAACATGACAAGACAGGAAAATAAGGGTAAGCTAGTGTAATTTAATTAACTATGTAAACAGATAACTCACATAAATCTGATATAAATCAATAAGTCTCTCATGCATTGGCTGCTCATTTAACTCTGACTGTCTGGACTGTATGAATTATGTAGCTACGACGTTCTGGCACTCGTGGAAAGGTAATCTAGAAAATCATCAGAATTACCATAGCTGGAAACCCGAGCCGCCACACGAGGTTAGCTTTTCATCCCTCACTGTAGCTGGAAACTCAAGTCTACACATGAGTTTAGTTTGATAGTTGGAACCCCAAGCTATACGCAACCAGGCCTCCTGCTATTCTCACCACATGCGCCACCATTCTCTACTTGAGACTCGGTGACCATTAGAATGTCAGGATGAAAGACAACTTAGTCTGACCATATTCATACTTTACAATTCCATAACCATTTTTGAGATATTCCTCCTTGGAACACTCATTCATATCCATATAATACAAATAACATCATACTTCTTCATATCCATATTATTCCATTCATATCACATTTAAGTATAATCAAACTGATCAGTAAAACAACCAACATTCTTGAATACGACCAAACGGGAGAAACTTTCCCTACATACTAAATTAACCAAACAGTCATTTAAGAACAAGACTTAAGCATGAGCCTAACACAATTTTAGGACGAATACTAGAACAACTGAAAACTAGAGTTACATTTTTACCTTATGCCGAACACTATCGGCTTAGACCGAACACTCTATGACTGGTGGAGACCGAACGGTTACTCACCGCCCAAAGGACAGGACCGAACAGTTCATAACAAATAAGACTAAAGAAGTGGTCGTACACTATTTAGGATAGACAACTAAGAGAGACCGAAAGATCGTTAACAGGTAAGGCACATCAGAGGCCGAACGTAGTTAAGACCGAACACAAATACCAAACCGAGTACCTGATGACAAATTTATGAACACCGAAAAACGGCACCACAAACTTGTTTAACAATCGGCAAGTGTGACCGAATCGTATCAAGTAATAAAACAAGGTAAGACCAAGTATCGTTTTCCCAAAGGACTCACGGCCTAGTTTAGCTATGTGATTTGTTGATTATTTAAGACTTAAGAACAAATTGATTGTAGGTTTAAAATGCAAGAGACAGTAATTAAATATGTATGCATGAATTTGATCAATGGAGAAAAACAGAATACAAACACTTCAATGAATTAGATGGATGAGTATGTTGTTGGGGTTATCAATTTCATCTTATCCACTCTCATATACTTTAGGAATTCATCATTCTTATCATCAATGCTAATGCCACTCTCTAAATCACCTTGCAAGAAGGCCTATCCTTAATTACGAGTTCATACAATTCCTAGCATTCCTAGTAATTAGTTCTTAAAGTGCAGAAGCTTAACGACAACCAACCCTCATATTCCTATGTTTAGGCAATATGCTATTGGGAGAATTTTCCCGGATCTAGATTTCCCCGTACGTTCCCGTATCGACAAAATCAATAATCATGGCATTGAATGAGTTAAACAAAGCAAGCTTCAAGCAAAGAGGAAAAACCCTAGCTAATGATGAAAGAAAGCATGTATCTTAAAATAAGATGTTAACACAAATTCCATATATGAGAGTTTCACAAGACTTCATTGATTCCCCAACAACAATACAAAGTTTAGTTCACCATATTCATGGTGAAATTAGATGAACTATAATGAAAGAATGAAAGAGATAGAAAAACCCTAGAAAGAGAAGAGGAGAGCTGTCACCATCTCCCAATCTACCCCCAAGAGGTGAAAAGTGTGTTTTTGCTTCCTCCCAGCCAAAGATACAAACCCTAAAACATCTAGGTCTCTAAATAGGTCATAAAAATAATAGAAAACGGGTCCAGGTCCAAACAGATCATAAAATCGCATAAAACTGGCCTAAAACTCGTCTGGTTGACTTTTTCCGTATTCTGGTTGACTAATTGACTTTTTTGCTTAACTTGTTGACTTTTCTGCATTCTGGTTGACTTTTCTGCATTTTGGTTGACTGGTTGACTTTTCAGCATTCCAATCATTCGGTACTTCAATTATTCTTTCAAATCATTCAATTAGCCTACAAAATCAAGGGAATCTTGCACAAAACCATTAAATTCACCTTCAACTCTCTTATTCACAAAAGTAAATGAAAAATATGAGTTCAAGCTAATTTCTAAGTCTTAAAGGTTGCTTTTGGTATCAACTTTAAGCATAAAAATAACGGTTTTTCAACCGTTATCAGTATGTTGTTGGGGTTTAGATTTCACCTAGTTTACTTTCATGCATACATGAATTCATCTTCTTCATTAATGTTAATATTACTTTCTAAATTACTTAAAATCCGATGTCTTGGCGACGAAAGCCTATCCTCAATTACTAGATCACAATGTCTTGTATCTCTAATAATTAATTCTACATTACGATTAGAAGCTTAAGATAACCAAACGTTTTGTCCCTATGTCTAGGCAATAGTTCCCTTGGGAGAAATTCCCCAGATCTAGGTTTCCCCGTATGTGTCCATATCAGAAAAACCAATAATCATGTCATAACTGAGTTAAACATAATAAACATAAAGCAAAGAAGAATAATCCTAACAATTGATGAAAGAAGCATAAATCAATTAAAACCAATTCAAATACATGAGAGTTCAAAAGGTTACATCATCCCCCAACAACAATTTGAATTTAGTTCCCCCTTGTCATGGAGAAACTAGATGAACAATGGAATGAGAATGAAAGATACACCCTAAAAACTGAATAGGAGAGCTTCTGCATCCACTTCTACCTCCATAGAGTTGGCAAAATCTGAATTTGTGATAATTCAGTCAAAAGATACGCCCTCTAGGACGTCCAACTCCTTATATATAGCTGAATTGGATCATGGGCCAATGTTGACACCGCTCAGCGCCCTTACTTAGGGTGCCCAAGCGAGCTTGCGCGGGAGGAGTGACGCTCAACGCCCTAAGAAGGGCGCCCAGGCATTAAACGATACTTGAAGATTGGCGCTCAGCGTCTCTAAAAGGGCGCGCAGGCGTGGGTGCGAGACTTCCAAAGTTGAGGGCCCAGAAAAGGGCGCCCAGGCATGGTTGCGACTTCTACAACCTTCTCTTTTGGTGCTTTTTTGTCCTTTCTGAGTTCCAACTTCTTGACAATTTAACTCTTCTTCCAATTCATCAGAGTTTCCTACAAAATCAAGATAATTTTGTAATAAAATCTTCAATTATAACCTCAACTCTCTTATTCATCAAAATAAGCTATAAACAAGAGAACAAGCATGTTTCTAAGTCTAAAAGGGTTCATTTATTATCAAATTTTAATCCCAAATAATGCGGAAATCAACCGTTATCACAATCCTAAACTTGAAACTTTGTTTGTCCTCAAGCAAAACAGCATGTAACTCAGCCTAAACAACACTTCAATGGTTCAGCATATCACAAAGCACTTTCTTCTAAGACAAGTAATCACTCATAACTGCTTATCATAAAAATATCAGTCAAGATGCATTGTTGCTTTAGCCAAACAAGCTCAACTATAGGGCTCACATATTCACAATATATAACAAATTCAAAATCATGAATGATCAACAGCCAAGCAAGAATGTTATCCTATAGTGCATGGAACTATTCCTCACCAAAAGACAGTGTTTCACTCAAGCACTTAAAAGTGTTTCACTTACTCCCAAAAGGTGTATAGTGAGGTGACACTCTTACGTTCTACCATCACAATGTCACATGAATGAACTTTGCCTTTCATTTAACCACATATCAAACACACTTACAAGAAAGTTATCATTGATGAGTCAACATTTTCTTCACTTCACTTAGCTTATTGTGCTAGATTTAATCAGGGAATTGTGCTTCAATGTCCAGTATTTTCCCATTTTTCCTAATTGTGCTTAATTTGACTAGAAATTCTTATTTTAATTAATTTGAATTATCTGAGCTAATTATTTGCATTATTAATTGTAGGGAAAATTTTGCAATTACAATTTAGGACATTTGAAGGTTAAAAGAGAAATGGCAATTGGACCCAAAGTAGCCCACATTGAATCACACGGGACAAAGCTTGGACGTGTTGGAGCTGCCACCTAAGAAAAGAGAATTTGATTCTCAATTGAAAAGGATGACAACACGGAGCGTCCAACAAGAGCGGGTGGTGTTGATGCACAAATTTATGATCACCAAAATATGATGTCACAAACTTGTTGAACAATCGGCAAGTATGACCGAATCGTTTCAAGTAATAAACTCGGTAAGACCAAGTATCGTTCTCCCAAAGGACTCACGGCCTAGTTTAGTTATGTGATTCTTTGATTAACTAAGACTTAAGGACGAAATAATTGGAGTTTAATATGGAAAAGACGAAAATAAACATGTATGCATGAGGTTTTGATCAATGGCAAAAGCAAAAGACAAGCACTTTCAATGAAATATATATATATGAATATGTTGTTGGGGGTCAATTTCATCTTATCCACTCTCATATATTTTAGGAATTCAACATTGAAATCATCATTGTTAATGTCACTCTCTAAATTACCTTGTCAAGAAGGCCTATCCCTAATTACGAGTTCATACGATTCCTAGCATTCCTAATAATTAGTTCTCTTAGCACAGGAGCTTAACGACAACCAATATAATATTGGGAGTAATTCCCCGGATCTAGGCTTCCCCGTACGTTCCCGTATCGACAAAATCAATAATCATGCATTGAATGAGTTAAACAAAGCAAGCATTAGGCAAAGAGGAAAAACCCTAACTAATGATGAAGGAAAGCATAAATCTTAGATTAAGATGCAAGCACAAATTCCATATATGAGAGCTTCAAAAGATTACATTGATTCCCCAACAAACATACAAGGTTTAGTTCACCATATTCATGGTGAACCTAGATGAACAATAATGAAAGAATGAAAGATAAAACCCTAGAAAGGTGAAGAGGTAGCCTGAGCATCCAAGATCCTCCTTCAAAGGGGTGGAAGAGAGAGTGTTTGCTTTGTTTCTGCCAAAGATACAAACCCTAGGACATCTAGGTCTTTAAATAGGACATAAAAATAATAGAAAATGGGTCCAGGCCCAAACAGATCATAAAATCGCATAAAACTGGCCCAAAACTCGTCTGGTTGACTTTTTTCGTATTCTGGTTGACTGGTTGATTGTTTGGTTGACTGGTTGACTTTTCTGGTTGATTGGTTGACTTTTCTGATTCCATCTCTCTCCTTCTTCACTTCTTTCACTAAATTCACCTTAAAACCTGCACAAAAACATTGAAATCAAGCATAAACCTGTCCAGCTCTCTTATTTCTGAAAATATGGATAAAAGCATGATTTCAAGCTAGTTTCTAAGTGTAAAGGTTGCTTTTTGTGTCAATTTTAAGCATGAAAATAACAGTTTTTCAACTGTTATCACAACCCCAAACTTAGAACTTTGCTTGTCCTCAAGCAAAAAAGATGTAACTCAATCTTCAACCAATTCATATGATGGTTCACTCATTCAAAAATCCTCTTTTTCAAGATAAGTAACAACTTCACTCAAACTTATGACCAAGAGTTCAATCAAGATGTGCACATGCTTTAGTGTTCACAAAGTCATTTAAATTCCAACACATGTTATTTTTCATGAATGATCAATCAATTAAGCATGGATGTTCATGTGCTTATGGAATATTTCCTCACTAGGTAAAGTGTTTCACTCAACACACAAGTGTATAAGAGGTAAAGTGTTTCACTCATTCACTCCACTATCACAATGTTACATGAATCAGCTTTGCCTTTCATTTTACCACAATCAAAAACATTCACAAGCATGCATCATCACAAGGACTTTTCAATGGCTTATAATGTGGCTGGGCTAACAAGAAAATTAGTTTTTCTGGATCACAAAATCCTTGAGTTAAGAGAGTCATAACAACACAATTATTCTTATTCTTCCCAACTTGCCTTTGCATTTGCATTGAGCTTTGCTTCTTTTTCTTTTCTTTTCTTTTTCTTTTTTTTCTTTGCATATTCTTACTTTTTAGCTCTTAGCTCAATGCTTTTCCTTTTTCATGTTTTCCCAACAACCCCAAACTTGAACATTTAACAATACCACACAAGATCTTCTACTTAACTCAAGGTAAAGATTTTCAATCAAGGGTTTCAGTGTATGTTCAAGGCTAAGGGTTCAAAGGATAGAACACAAAGTGTTCTCTTTTAGTGGGATAACTTTATGAATTTGGCCAATAAAAAGGGTTCTAACAAACGGCCTTGATCATATGATGCAAAACAAGCAATTGATTCAATCATAGAAAACCTGGGCAAAATCATTCATGTTTCCAAAGTAATAGCATTCAATCAATAACAACTCTGGAGCTCAAAACCTCACATATAAGCTCATTCACTTTTGACATACACATCCTGCTTAATTTCACAATCACAATCATAATATCCTGCATTTGTTCACAAAGCTTGTGAATCACCTGTATAAGCATTTTAATGTGCACATCTTCTCAACATCAATCAATCAATAAGCATCATCAAGCATTACTTATCAAACAATCACAGTTAATAGCAAACCATCACACAAACCAGGTTTCCAATAAAGTACATCAAACTCTAATCTAAAAACATAAAATAAATAAGTTTAGAAAACTTAAATCAACAAAAGCATAAGCATATGATAGCATTCATCCGTAAATGCTATCTCAGCTCTTCATCAATCTGAGTTGTCCTCTGTATCTTCCTCTTCTTGGATCTTCTAGTCTTGATTCTTTTTGCCCGATGAGGAGGCCATCCCTGCATCAAACATAATTCACAAAACCAAAAGATACATTGTTAAGCATTAGTAAACCACAATGAAGAAATCAGCCCCTTCAATGATGCTCTCTCCCAACCCCAAACTTAGATGGAAAACTAGTGAGCAAGTGAGTGGAAGGGAGATTTTCTAAAGAGGGATGAGGGAAAAGTTGTAGAGAACCTTTGAAAAGGTATGTAGGAGTGTGTGTCCAGAGAAGAGCCTGAAAATAAAAGCATTTGCGCAGCTTAGGGTATAAAAATACCCTAATGGGCTCGGGTTCCGCTAAAGGGTAACCAAAGCCCATCTACGAGAGTACCGCTCAGTGGCACTTTCGTGATGTGCTCTTCTCCTTCTTTTCTTATCCTACGTGCCTCCTAGACATGCCCCTCACTGGTTCCCTGCAATTCAATGCTTAAAATACTTATGCAAACCCAAAAAAAATAAAACAAACAAAAACAATCAATCAACTGGGTTGCCTCCCAGGTAGCGCTTGTTTAACGTCACGAGCCTGACCCAAAATCCACCAACACCCATCAGTAGGTGTTTAAAATCTCACCAACACCCATCAGTAGGTGCAAAATTTTCTCATCAACACCCATCAGTAGGTGTTACACACTTAGTATCCTTCAGTAGATACTTAACCACCTAGCATCCATCAGTAGATGCTATGTTCAGCAAAATATTCACAAAATCATGTTCAATAGATTAAAAATTACAAACCAAAATAAAATTAAAAGTTTTTTAAATCATTGGGTTGCCTCCCAGCAAGCGCTCTTTTAACGTCATTAGGTTGACCCAGTAAAGCTCAAGTTCCTTCTTTATAGTTGATGTTGTCATTCCACCAACTCCTCAGCTGTTTCCTGTGAACTGTTTTGGTTCTTCTAGAATGTGGAGACTCTATCTCTATCATCTCCTTCTCTTTAAAGCCCTTCACAACCCACAACTTGTTCTTGATTCTTACAGGTGTGCCAAGTTGGAGTCTTCTTTTCTCCCAATCAACAGGAATTTCTCCTCCTCTTCCAATCTTTTCTTCCTTGTGTACCTGAAACAACAAACAATGGTTACCTGCAACCTTGAGATTTTCATCTTTACAGCTAGTCATGGGTGCATCTTGAAATGCAGCTTTATAACTAGCTTCTTCCTCCTGTGTTTGCGTCTCATCTTTAAAGACGTCTATAACCACTCTCTCCTCCCTGTCCTGGAGCACCACTATACCTTCATTTACATCAATGATAGCTCTGGTCGTTTTCATAAACGGTCTTCCAAGTATGATAGGTATCTTTTCTGTCTCCATCTTCATCACCATAAAGTCTGCCAAGAACTGAAGTTTGCCAACACAAACTATAATGTCCTCTGCAATCCCACATGGCTCCTTTGAAGATCCATCGACCATTACTGGATTAACCTTTACAGGTTTCACTTTAACATTGCCGATTTGCTCCAGTAAAGAATAAGGTATCAAGTTAACACTTGAACCTAAATCAAGGAGAGCTTTCTTCACCTTTTTCTTCCCTATGGTACAAGGGATAGAAAAACTGCCTGGATCTGTTGCTTTAGGAGGGAATGACTCTCTTTTAACAGTTATACACTCCTTTGCCTCATCATCTCTACGTGTTTTCTTTGTAGAGATTTCTTCATTAGATTTAGTGTAAACCGTAATCTGTTGTAGAATCTGTTCCCAAGGTGCATCATTATCCACCATTTTGAATAATTCTGTGAAGTTTAGTTGTTTCCCTTGATGGATTGGAAAAGGAAAAGTGCTTTTGCTCTCTATTTCTCTTCTATCTTCTGTATCTAACTCAACTTTCTCATCATCAACACTCTCTACCACCTTGCACTGTTCTCTGGGGTTAACCTCAGTATTAGCCCCAAAATTTCTATTTGGCCTTTCTTCCACCTGTTTGGTGATCTGCCCCATCTGAATCTCCAAATTTTTTATAGCAGCTTCAGTGCTCTTTTGGGTAGACTAAGTTTTCTGTATGAAATTGTTGAGAGTTTCCTCCATCCTCATGGACCTTTCATTAAGCATAGATAATTGTTGCCATAAGGTGAGTTGCTGCTGCTGCTTGTTATATTGACCAGCTTGCCCAGTTTGCCCTTGACCAATACTTGGGTGTGGTTTCCACCCCTGATTGTAGCTTCCTTGACGGTACTGATTGGTCATTTAGTTTACATCCTCTACGACTTCAACTGGAAAGGCACATTGACCATTGATATGGTCGCCTCCACACAATTCGCACAACTGGGTTTGTACCTGTGCAACAGTTTTCAACTCTTTGGGTAATTGTGCAAGAGTTTTAGTCAGAGTCTCCAGCTGTTGAGTTAGAATTTGTTTTGAGCTAGCAGGGCATCATGTGTCTGTAATTGGAGAATTCCTTTTTGTTGCATAGGAGCTCCTCTCTCACTGTGCAGCTCATTATCACTTGTAGCCATATTTTCTATAATCTCTGTTGCTTCCTCTAGAGTTTTCCATTTAATATTGCCTCCTGCTGAGGCGTCTAGCATCATCTTGGTTTGTGAACCAAGACCTCCAAGGAAAGTTAAGACTACTTCCTGATCTTCAAAACCATGCGTGGGAGTTTTACGTAACAAGCTTTTGTATCTGTCCCATGCATGCCCTAGTGATTCTTCCATGCCCTGCTTAAATGAAGAAATCTCTTGCTTGCCTTTTGTCACCTTAGATTGTGGGAAGTACTTGTTTAAAAATTTTGTGACCACTGCTTCCCACTCTGTGAAACTTTCTTTTGGGAAAGAATTCAACCAAAGCTTAGCATTGCCTCCCAATGAGAAAGGAAACAAGCTAAGTTTGATAGCTTCGTCTGGCACCCCATTAATCTTGACTGTGTTGCAAATCTCATTGAAGGTAGTGAGGTGCTCATATGGGCTTTCATGAGATAACCCATTAAATTGGTTGCTTTTCACCAGTTGAATCAGTGCTGGTTTGACCTCCATATTAGCTGCATTGACTCTAGGTCTAGCTATACTGTTAAAGTGCTGAGGTCCAGCTATATTGGTGTAGTCAGCAAGAGTTCTTCTAACATTGTTGTTCTCCATATTTTCTGTGCTATGAACAGAACCTTGTGGTGATGATTGTAAGAGAGTTTCTGGAGAAGGGAAAAGTTCTCTAGATGTTCGGATTCTTCTCCTTCGTCTACTCTCGTCTAGACCTTCAAGCAGAGGTTCTGTTGTTTTCTTGCTCCTTGTTCTAATTGCTTCCTGCATGCACAAGAAAACAAAACCCTAAAAAAGATTTGTTAGCACAAAAAGATATAGGAGAAGATATAGATTCAGAAGATAAAAGATTCAGAGGATAAGATAAAATAATATAAAATAAAATAAAATAAAATAAAATCTAATCTAATCTAATCAAATCAAATAAAATCTAATCTAATCAAATCAAATAAAATCTAATCTAATAAAATAAAATAAAATCAAATCAAATAAGATAAAATCAAATCAAATCAAATCAAATCAAATAAAGTAAAATCAAATAAAATCAAATCAAATAAAATCAAATAAAATAAAACCAAATCAAATAAAAATAGAAAATAAAAACAGAAATTCAAAATTAGAGTCAAAGATAATCAATAATCACACAAATTAACCAGTTAAACCACGAGTCCCCGGCAGCGGTGCCAAAAACTTGATGGACAAATTTATGAACACCAAAATATGATGTCACAAACTTGTTGAACAATCGGCAAGTATGACCGAATCGTTTCAAGTAATAAACTCGGTAAGACCACGTATCGTTCTCCCAAAGGACTCACGGCCTAGTTTAGTTATGTGATTCTTTGATTAGCTAAGACTTAAGAACAAAATAATTGGATTGTACTATGCAAAAGACGAAAATAAACATGTATGCATGAGGTTTTGATAAATGGAAAAAGCAAAAGACAAGCACTTTCAATGAAATATATATATATATATGAATATGTTGTTGGGGGTCAATTTCATCTTATCCACTCTCATATATTTTAGGAATTCAACATTCAAATCATCATTGTTAATGTCACTCTCTAAATTACCTTGTCAAGAAGGCCTGTCCCTAATTACGAGTTCATACGATTCCTAGCATTTCTAATAATTAGTTCTCTTAGCACAGGAGCTTAACGACAACCAATATAATATTTGGAGTAATTCCCCAGATCTAGACTTCCCCGTACGTTCCTGTATCGATAAAATCAATAATCATGCATTGAATGAGTTAAACAAAGCAAGCATTAGGCAAAGAGGAAAAACCCTAACTAATGATGAAGGAAAGCATAAATCTTAGATTAAGATGCAAGCACAAATTCCATATATGAGAGCTTCAAAAGATTACATTGATTCCCCAACAAACATACAAGGTTTAGTTCACCATATTCATGGTGAACCTAGATGAACAATAATGAAAGAATGAAAGATAAAACCCTAGAAAGGTGAAGAGGTAGCCTGAGCATCCAAGATCCTTCTTCAAAGGGGTGGAAGAGAGAGTGTTTGTTTTGTTTCTGCCAAAGATACAAACCCTAAGACATCTAGGTCTTTAAATAGGACATAAAAATAATAGAAAACGGGTCCAGGACCAAACAGATCATAAAATCGCATAAAACTGGCCCAAAACTCGTCTGGTTGACTTTTTTCGTATTCTGGTTGACTGGTTGACTTTTTGGTTGACTGGTTGACTTTTCTGGTTGACTGGTTGACTTTTCTGGTTTCTGGTTGACTTTTCTGATTCCATCTCTCTCCTTCTTCACTCCTTTCACTAAATTCACCTTAAAACCTGCACAAAAACACTGCAATCAAGCATAAACCTGTCCAACTCTCTTATTTCTGAAAATATGGATAAAAGCATGATTTCAAGCTAGTTTCTAAGTGTAAAGGTTGCTTTTTGTGTCAATTTTAAGCATGAAAATAATAGTTTTTCAACTGTTATCAAACGTACGGGGAAATCTAGATCCGGGGAATTTCTCCCAATAGCATATTGGTTGCCTTTAAGCTCCTGCACTTCAGAACTAATTACTAGGAATGCTAGGAATTGTATGAACTCGTAATTAAAGATAGGCCTTCTTGCAAGGTGATTTAGAGAATGGCATTAGCAATTGATGAAAAGAATGATGAATTCCTAAAAGTATATGAGAGTGGATAAGATGAAATTGATAACCCCAACAACATACTCATCCATCTAATTCATTAAAGTGTTTGTTTTCCTCTTTTTCATTGATCAAATTCATGCATACATGTTTAATTACTGTCTTTTGCATTTAAACCCTACAATCAATCGTTAACAAGTCTTAAATAATCAACAAATCATATAGCTAATTAGGTCGTGAGTCCTTTGGGAAAACGATACTTGGTCTTACCTAGTTTTATTATGTAATCGCATTTCTTCAAGCTCCAAAATCTGCCGTCTGCGCGTGCATTGAGTTTCATAAGGATCAAAATTCAAGAATTTCAAAGCCCATAATGCTTTATGCTCCAATTCTACTGGCAAATGGCATGCTTTCCCATAGACTAATTGAAATGGTGATAATCCCATAGACGTCTTCATTGCTGTCCTATAAGCCCAAAGAGCATCATCCAATTTGAGAGACCAATCCTTTCTTGATGAAGTCACTGTTTTTTCTAGGATCCTTTTTATCTCCCTGTTAGATACCTCAGCTTGTCCATTGGCTTGTGGATGATAAGG
Organism: Vigna reflexopilosa; assembly: GCA_027742785.1. Taxonomy (NCBI): domain Eukaryota; kingdom Viridiplantae; phylum Streptophyta; class Magnoliopsida; order Fabales; family Fabaceae; genus Vigna; species Vigna reflexopilosa. The sequence continues at coordinate 16,982,146 of CM050924.1, forward strand.
TGCAACTACCTTATGTTTTACTCCATAGTGTTTGAGTACTTTCTCTAGCTAATGCTTCCACCCATTTACTCACATAATCCACTTCTACCAGAATATATTCATTGTTGAAAGATGGAGGGAAGGGTCCAACAAAGTCAATACCCCAACAATCAAAAACCTCAACCTCTAAAATACCTTGTAAAGGCATCTCATGACGTTTAGTGATTGTCCCTGCTCTTTGACATTTGTCACAATTTCTAGCATGATCATGAGCATCTTTAAACAAAGTTGGCCAATAAAATCCTGATTGAAGGACTTTTGCTGCGGTTCTTTCTCCATTAAAATGTCCTCCATAAGGTGAATCATGACAATGCCAGAGAATTCCTTCTGCTTCTTCATTTGTAACACATCTCCTCAGAAGATTATCTGCTCCAATTTTGAACAAATAAGGATCATCCCAAACAAACTGCTTGGCATCATGCAAAAATTTCTTTCTTTGTTGCCAAGTTAAGTCTTCCTGCATGACCCTTGCAGCTTTGAAATTAGCCATATCAGCAAACCAGGGTCTCTGCTGAATATACATGAGTGATTCATCTGAAAAAGATTCCCAGATTTCAGACTCCTTGCTAGTTACCTCATTGTTGACTAACCGTGACAAATGATCAGCAATTAAGTTTTCACTTCCTTTCTTATCACGGATGTCTACATCAAATTCTTGCAATAGTAATACCCATCTAATCAGACGTGGCTTAGAATCTGGTTTTGTCAACAAATATTTGATAGCTGCATGATCTGTATAGACAGTCACCTTGGACCCAATAAGATAAGGTCTAAATTTCTCTAGAGCATACACAATAGCAAGAAATTCTTTCTCGGTTGTAGCATAATTCAATTGAGCATCATTCAGAACCTTGCTAGCATAATAAATTGGATGAAACTTTTGTTCTTTCCGCTGGCCAAGGACAACTCCTATTGCATAATCACTTGCATCACACATTAATTCAAAGTTTTGATTCCAATCTGGCGCTACAATTACTGGAGCTGACACTAACTTCTTCTTCAATGTGTCAAAAGCTTTCAGACAGTCTTCATTCATCACAAAAGTCGCATCCTTCATCAAAAGATTACTCAATGGTTTAGCAATTTTCGAGAAATCCTTGATGAATCTTCTATAAAACCCAACATGACCAAGAAAACTTCTAATCCCCTTTACATTTGTTGGTGGAGGTAGTTTCTCAATGACTTCTACTTTAGCTTTGTCTACCTCAATTCCTTTAGCAGAGATTTTATGCCCCAGTACAATTCCTTCAGTTACCATGAAATGACATTTCTCCCAATTCAAAACAAGATTTGTCTGAACACATCTCTTGAGGACAGTATTCAAATTAGCCAAACATCTTTGGAAAGAATTTCCAAAAACTGAGAAATCATCCATGAATACTTCAATGCATTTTTCTAAGAGATCAGCAAAGATTGCCTGCATACACCTCTGAAACGTAGCTGGAGCATTACATAATCCAAAAGGCATCTTTCTATACGCAAAGATACCAAAAGGACAAGTAAAAGTCGTCTTCTCCTGGTCTTTTGGATCCACCACAATTTGATTATATCCAGAATATCCATCTAGAAAACAATAGAAAGCCTGCCCTGATAACCTTTCTAGCATCTGATCCATGAAAGGAAGAGGAAAATGATCTTTCCTAGTAGCTTTATTCAGCTTCCTGTAATCAATGCATATACGCCAACCAGTAACTGTCCGAGTAGGAATAAGTTCATTCTTATCATTATAAATTACTGTCATCCCACCTTTCTTTGGAACCACATGTACTGGACTCACCCATTCACTGTCAGAGATTGGATAGATGATACCAGCTTCTAGCAGTTTCAACACTTATTTTCTGATCACCTCCTTCATAACAGGATTTAACCTTCTCTGTGGTTGAGCACTTGGTTTATAATCTTCTTCCATAAAAATTTTGTGCATGCAGTAAGTTGGGCTAATACCTTTAAGATCTGATATTGACCACCCAATTGCTTCTTTGTTGGCTTTCAGAATTTCTATCAATTGCTCTTCTTCTTGTAGAGATAAAGAGTTGTTGATGATGACTGGCTTTGTTCCATCTTCTTCTAGAAACACATATTTCAGATGTGATGGCAATCTTTTTAATTCTGGTGTCTGTGTTTTGACTGTTTCTTCCTTATCAATTATTTCAAATGTTGGATCTTCCTCTGGACTCTTTTTCAATGTTTCCAAGTCCGTCAGACATTCATCAATCAATTTCTCTTCTTCTTCATCTAAATCTTCACATGCATCAATGAGAGTTTTTTCCAATGGAGAAATATTTCGCACCATCCTTTCTTGCACCATACAAACTTCATCAAGTTCATCAAATTGAAAACATGCTTTGTCATCATTTGGATATGTCATGGCCTTGGATACGTCAAAAGTGACTTCTTCATCATCAACTCTCAATTTAAGCTTACCATTCTCTACATCAATCAAAACTCTAGCAGTCTTCATAAAAGGTGTCCCAAGAATAAGAGGAACATCACTAGTTCCTTCCATCTCCATCACAATAAAATCCACTGGGAATACAAATTTGTCAACCTTTACTAGAACATCTTCAACCACTCCATATGGATATTTAAGAGACCTGTCTGCCAATTGAAGAGCCATTCTGGTTGGTTTAATTTCCAGCCCCTGAATTGTTCTGCACATGGATAGCGGCATTAGATTAATGCTAGCTCCCAAATCAATCAATGCTCTTCCAACTTTCAGATCTCCTATGGTGCATGGAATAGTGAAGCTTCCTGGATCTTTAAGTTTAGGAGGTAGTTTCTGTATGATTGCACTGCAGTTACCCTGTATATTGATAGTTTCCTTCTCAATGTACTTGTGTTTCTTTGTGAGGAGTTCCTTCAAAAATTTTGCATATGCTGGCATCTGTTGCAATGCTTCAGAGAATGGTATAGTGATCTCCAACTTCTTAAACAATTCCATGAATCTTTCCAACTGCTTTTCTTTCTCCTTCCTTGAATAACTCTTTGGATAAGGAAGTGGCTTTTCATACTCTTTTTCTTTCTGTCTCTCCTCTCTCTCTCTTTTTTCTCTCCTCTCCTCTTCTTTTTTCTTTTTCTCTCTCTTAACTCTTTCTTTTTCTCTCTCTTAACTCTTTCTTTCCACTCACATGTTTCTTTTTCACTCTCACTCTCATTTCCTTTCTCCTTTCTTTCTTTTTGTCTCTCCTCTAACACTCTACCACTTCTAGTCACAACAGTTTTACACTCCTTTCCGAGATTATCATGTTTCATCTCGTCAATTATTCTCTCAACATAAACCTCCATATTTTTAAATGCAACATCCACATTATGACAATAAGACGCATTCGTCTTCAAGAATCTTTGGAAAGTCTCTTCAAGCTTTGTTGTTTTCTCAACTGGAGTAAATTGCATCTGCCATTTTTGTTGTTGAACTTGAACCATTGAGACCTGTTGTATTTCCAGTGGTATTTGAGAAAGTTTCTTAGTTACTTCTTCAAGCTGTTGAGAGATAATTCTATTTTTAATAAGCAAAGCCTCATTTGATTGTAACAACTCCTTCTGACTAAGATCTCCTTTTTCAATGTTGATTTCGTTGTCACTAGTAGCCATATTTTCAATAATTTCAGTTGCTTCCTCTGGAGTTTTCCATTTAATGTTTCCTCCTGCTGAGGCATGAAGCATCATCTTAGTTTGTGAACCAAGACCTCCAAGGAAAGTTAGGACTACTTCTTCTTCTTTGAAGCCATGCGTGGGTGTTTTTCTTAGCAGACTTTTGTATCTATCCCATGCATGCCCCAGTGATTCTTCCATGCCCTGCTTAAATGAAGATATCTCTTGCTTGCCTTTTGTCACCTTTGATTGTGGAAAGTACTTGTTCAAAAACTTTGTTACCACTGCTTCCCACTCTGTGAAACTTCCTTCTAGAAAAGAGTTCAACCAAAGCTTAGCATTGCCTCCCAATGAGAAAGGAAACAAACTAAGTTTGATCGCTTCATCTGGCACCCCATTGATTTTGACTGTGTTACAAATTTCATTAAATGTAGTAAGGTGCTCATATGGGCTTTCATGAGATAACCCATTAAATTGATTGCTCTTCACCAGTTGGATCAGTGCTGGTTTGACCTCCATATTGGCTGCATTGACTCTAGGTCTAGCTATGCTGTTAAAGTGTTGAGGTCCAGCTATATTGGTGTAATCAGCAAGAGTTCTTCTGATATTATTGTTCTCCATATTTTCTGTGCTATTGTCAGAACCTTGTGGTGATGGTTGCAACAGAGTTTCCGGAGGAGGGACAAGTTCTCTAGATGTTCTGATTCTTCTCCTCCGTCTACTGTCTTCTAACCCTTCAAGCAGAGGTTTTGATGTTTTCTTGCTCCTAGTTCGAATTGCCTCCTGCATACACAAGAACACAAAACCCTAGAAAAGATTTGGTTAGCACAAAAAGATATAAGAGAAGATATAAGATTCAGAAAATAAAAACAGAAAACAGAAAAACAGAAAACAAAAAAATAAAATCAAATCAAATCAAATACAAACTGAAAAATATAAACAGAAAAATAAAATAAAATAAAAAAATTCGAAATTTAAATTAAAAATTCAAAAACTAGTCAAAGATAATCAATAATCACACAAATTAACCAGTTAAACCACAAGTCCCCGGCAACAGCGCCAAAAACTTGATGGACAAATTTATGAACACCAAATTATGATGTCACAAACTTGTTTTTCAATCGGCAAGTGTGACCGAATCGTTCAAGTAATAAACTTGGTAAGACCAAGTATCGTTCTTCCCAAAGGACTCACGACCTAGTTTAGTTGTGTGGTTTCTTGATTAGCTAAGACTTAAAGACGAAATATTTGGAGTTTAATATGCAAGACAGAAAATAAACATGTATGCATGAAGTTTTGATGATCAATGGCAAAAAGCAAAAGATAAACACTTTCAATGAAATTTATGTATGAATATGTTGTTGGGGGTCAATTTCATCTTATCCACTCTCATATATTTTAGGAATTCAACATTCAAATCATCATTGTTAATGCCACTCTCTAAAGTACCTTTCTAGAAGGCTTCTCCCTAATCACGAGTTCATACAATTCCTAGCATTCCTAATGATCAGTTCATAAGTGCAGGAGCTTAACGACAACCAATATCATATTGGGAGAAATTCCCCGGATCTAGACTTCCCCGTACGTGCCCGTATCGACAAAACCAATAATCATGCATCGAATGAGTTAAACAATGCAAGCATTAAGCAAAGAGGAAAAACCCTAACTAATGATGAAAGAAAGCATAAGTCTTAATTAAAAGATGTAAAAACAGATTCCATATATGAGAGCTTCATAAGATTACATTGATTCCCCAACAAACATACAGAGTTTAGTTCACCATATTCATGGTGAACCTAGATGAATTACAATGAAAGAATGAAAGAATAAACCCTAAAAAGGTGAAGAGGGAGCCTGAGCATCCAAGATCCTCCTTCAAAGGGGTGGAAGAGAGAGTGTTTGCTTCATTTCTGCCAAAGATACCTAACCCTAGGAAACCCTAAAGCTTAAATACCATTCGTAAATTACAAAAATTTAGGTCCAAGCCCATTAAAGTGCCGCTCAGCGGTAAAATACCGCTCAGCGGTAAATGCGTGTCTTGTTTTCTCCCCTCAGCGGCCATTTTGCCCCTCAGCGGATGTCCCGTGAGTGCCTGAGTGCCGCTCAACGGTAAACTGCCGCTGAGCGGTGACTTTGGCTTCTCCTTTTGCACTTTTTGATGTCTTTTCTGATTTCATCTCTCTCCTTCTTCACTTCTTTCACCAAATTCACCTTAAAACCTGCACAAAAACACTGAAATCAAGCATAAACCTGTCCAGCTCTCTTATTTCCAAAAAATATAAAGAAAAGCATGATTTCAAGCTAGTTTCTAAGTGTAAAGGTTGCTTTTAGTGTCAATTTTAATCATAAAAATAACAGTTTTTCAACTGTTATCAAGAAGATACCTATCATACTTGGAAGACCATTTATGAAAACGGCCAAAGCTATCATTGATGTAAATGAAGGTATAGTAGTGCTCCAGGACAAAGAGGAGAGAGAGGTGGTAGACGTCTTCAAAGATGAGACGCAAGCACAGGAGGAAGAAGCTAGTTATAAAGCTGCATTTCAAGATGCACCCATGACTAGCCGTAAAGATGAAAATCTCAAGGTTGCAGGTAACCATCGTTTGTTGTTTCAGGTACCCAAGGAAGAAGAGACTGGAAGAGGAGAAAAAATTCCTAGTGACTGGGAGAAAAGAAAACTCCAACTTGGCACACCTGTAAGACTCAAGAACAAGTTGTGAGTTGTGAAGGGCTTTAAAGAGAAGGAGATGATAGAGGTAGAGTCTCCATATTCTAGAAGGACCAAGACAGTTCAGAGGAAACAACTGAGGAGTTGGTGGAATGATAACATCAACTATAAAGAAGATGGAACTTGAACTTTATTGGGTCAAGCTAATGACGTTAAAAGAGCGCTTGCTGGGAGGCAACCCAGTGGATTTAAAGACTTTTGATTTGGTTTTGTAATTTTTAATTTGTGAACACTATTTTTGTAATTATTTTGTTGGAGATAGCATCTACTGAAGGATGCTAGGTGGTTAAGTATCTACTGAAGGATACTATGTTTGTAACACCTACTGATGGGTGGTGGTAAGAAAATTTAACACCTACTGAAGGGTGTTGGTGGATTTTGGGTCAGGCTCATGCGTTAAACAAGCGCTACCTGGGAGGCAACCCAGTTGATTGAATCTTTCTGTTTGTTTATTTTAGTTAGGGTTTGCATAAGCATTTTAAACCTTGAATTGCAGGGAACCAATGAGAGGCATGTATGGGAGGCACGTAGGTTAAGAAAAGAAGGAGAAGAGCACATCACGAAAGTGCCGCTGAGCGGTACTCTCGCAGAATGGGCTTTAGTTCCCCTTAGCGGGACCCGAGCCCATTAGGGTATTCTTAAACCCTAAGCTGCGCACTTGCTCATACTTTCAGGCTCTTCTCTGCACACACACTCCTACATACCTTTTCCAAGGTTCTCCACATCTTTTCACTCTTCCCTCTTAAGAAAATTTCTCTTCCACTCACTTTTTCACTAGTGTGCCATCAAAGTTTGGGGTTGGAAGAGAGCATTCTAGCTTGGAAACATTTTCATTGCATCTAGTATCTCCACCCAAGTAACTAAAATGCATTTTGTTCATTTTAGGGTTCTGGAATTCGAATGTGATTGTCAAACCATGAATATTTAGGGGTTTTGATTTCTATGCATGATTTGATGATATATTTGATGTTTGAACCGATTAAACTGCATGATTATGAACTGGAAAACTGAAAAGTGCATTTAGGTGGAGTTAGGACAGCTTTAAAACAAGATTTTCAAAAATCTGCAGAGTGACCGCTGAGGGGTAAACTGCCGCTGAGCGGCACTCTGCCAGATTTGGTTTTTCTGAATTTTTGCGTGTTGGAATGTGGCACTGGTGGCGCTGAGGGGAAATTCTGGCCCTCAGCGGTGGTTTAGCTTCGAAAGGAGTTGTGTTCTGTGTTTTACTAATGATTAACATCATGTTCTGTGGTTTTGTATTTGTGTTTGAATGTAGGAATGGCATCCTCTTCAGGAAAAAGATTGAAAACCATGGCAACCAAGAGAAAGGAAAAGGAACCAGAGCAACCCCACTCTAGCAGGTTCCTCTCTAGGAAACATGAGAAGCACTTTAGGGTAGTTCAAGACAGGAGACTTCTAATGGAGAGAAAGGTTGGAATGATACCTAACTTTGCTCCTCAATTTGGAGAGCAAGTGTTAGGGAATGACTGGGGAAAGTTAGCCACCTATCCTACACCTACCAACATAGCTGTGGTAAAGGAATTTTACACCAATGCAAAGAAGATTGGTGATTATCCAGCTGAGAATTATTTGGGCTATGTTAGTGGCCATGCTATCAGGTATGATCCTGATTCTATTAATAACTTCCTAGACACTGTATGGGCTGGTGAGCAGTGCCAGTTTGCTCTTTGCATGGAGGAAGGTGCTGATTATGAGGATATGGAGAGAGTACTGTGTATACCTGGAGGACACTTCCAAAGGAATCGATCTGGCTCAGTGGTTAACATTAGGAGGACGGATTTGACTCCTCTTGCAAAGTATTGGATGACATTTTCTCATGCCAACATTCAGCCATGTTCACATGTGTCAGATATTACTCTCAGCAGGGCACTATTCATCTACTGTGCTATCAGAAATTTAAATGTTAATATTGGGCAGGTGATAGCTGATGAAATTAGTGTGTGTGCCAATACCTCAAACAACAAAGCACCATTAGGACATCCTTCTTTGATTACTCACCTTTGCAAGCTAGCTGGGGTGGATACTTCTGTTCCACCATTTGAGAGGCCAAGAAAAGCTATTGATGAGGCCTATTACAGACAGTACTGTGGAGGTGAGGATGCATCTCAGCCAGTTCCACCATGCCGTGCTCGTAGAGAGAGAGGTCCAGCACAGAGCCAGACATCTGCTGAGACACATGAAGCAGAACCATTCCAGATGAGGGACATGTATATGTCTCTTATAGGTGCTTAGTTGCAGTCCATTCACAGAGGGCAGGTGGCCACTGCTGAGATTATTGTGGGGATGTATGATACACCTCCAGCTCATAGGTGGACTATGGATGAATTCCATAATGTGGTAGCTTGGCCAGAGGAACCAGTGCATGGAGGAGGAGCTGGAGCAGCTGAAGCTTCAGCTAGAGAGATGGAAGAAGATGAAGCTGATGATGATGATGCATTTGAAGATGATAAAGATGAGGAGGAAGAGGAAGATACAGAGGACAGCTCAGACTGATGAGGAGCTGAGATAGCATTTACTGATAAATGCTATCATATGATTATGCTTTTGTGGTTTAAGTTTTCTGAACTTATTTGTTTTTGTTTTTAGATTAGGGTTTGATGTACTCTATTGAACACCTGTTTTGTTATGATGGTTTGCTCTTAACAGTGATTGTGTGATAAGTAATGCTGAATGATGCTTGTGATTAATTGATGTTGAGATGATGTGCACATTAAAATGCTTATACAGGTGATTCACAAGCTTTGTGAACAAATGCAGGATATCATGATTGTGATTGTGAAATTAAGCAGGATGTGTATGTCAAATGTGAATGAGCTTATATGTGAGGTTTTGAGCTCTAGAGTTGTTATTGATTGAATGCTATTACTTTGGAAACATGAATGATTTTGCCCAGATTTTCTATGATTGAATTAAGTGCTTGTTTTGCATCATGTGATCAAGGCCGTTTGTTGGAACCCTTTTTATTGGCCAAATTCATAAAGTTAGCCCACTAAAAGAGAACACTTTGTGCTCTATCCTTTGAAACCTTAGCCTTGAACATACACTGAAACCCTTGATTGAAAATCTTTACCTTGAGTTAAGTAGAAGATCTTGTGTGGTATTATTAAATGTTCAAGTTTGGGGTTGTTTGGGAAAACATGAAAAAGGAAAAGCATTGAGCTAAGAGCTAAAAAGTAAGAATATGCAAAGAAAAAGAAAAGAAAAGAAAAAGAAGCAAAGCTCAATGCAAAGGCAAAAGAAAGTTGGGAATGAATAAGAATGATTGTGTTGTTATGATTCTCTTAACTCAAGGATTTTGTGATCCAGAAAAAACCAATTTTCTTGTTAGCCCAGCCACATTATAAGCCATTGAAAAGTCCTTGTGATGATGCATGCTTGTGAATGTTTTTGATTATGGTAAAATGAAAGGCAAAGTTGATTCATGTAACATTGTGATAGTGGAGTGAATGAGTGAAACACTTTACCTCTTATACACTTGTGTGTTGAGTGAAACACTTTACCTAGTGAGGAAATATTCCATAAGCATATGAACATCCATGCTTAATTGATTGATCATTCATGAAAAATAGCATTTGTTGGAATTTAAATGACTTTGTGAACATTAAAGCATGTGCACATCTTGATTGAACTCTTGGTCATAAGTTTGAGTGAAGTTGTTACTTATCTTGCAAAAGAGGTTTTTGAATGAGTGAACCATCATATGAATTGGTTGGAGATTGAGTTACATCTTGTTTGCTTGAGGACAAGCAAAGTTCTAAGTTTGGGGTTGTGATAACAGTTGAAAAACTGTTATTTTCCTGCTTAAAATTGACACTAAAAGCAACCTTTATACTTAGAATCTAGCTTGAAATCATGTTTTTCTTCATATTTTCAGAAATAAGAGAGCTGGACAGGTTTATGCTTGATTTCAGTGTTTTTGTGCAGGTTTTAAGGTGAATTTGGTGAAAGAAGTGAAGAAGGAGAGATATGGAATCAGAAAAGATATCAAAAAGTGCAAAAGGAGAAGCCGAAGTCACCGCTCAACGGCAGTTTACCGCTGAGCGGCATTTAGGAGCTCACGAAAGGACCGTTGAGGGACAAAATGGCCGCTGAGGGGAAGAAACGTGACACGCACTTACCGCTGAGCGGTGTTTTACCGCTGAGCGGCACTTTAATGTGCTTGGACCTAATTTTCTATAATTTACGAATAATATATAAGCTTTAGGGTTTCCTAGGGTTAGGGATCTTTGGCTGGAACGAAGTAAACACTCTCTCTTCCACCCCTTTGAAGGAGGATCTTGGATGCTGAGGCTTCCTCTTCACCTTTCTAGGGTTTTATCTTTCATTCTTTCATTGTTATTCATCTAGGTTCACCATGAATATGGTGAACTAAACTCTGTATGTTTGTTGGGGAATCAATGTAATCTTTTGAAGCTCTCATATATGGAATTTGTTTTTTACATCTTTTATTTAAGATCCATGCTTTCTTTCATCATTAGTTAGGGTTTTTCCTCTTTGTTTAATGCTTGGATTGTTTAACTCATTCGATGCATGATTATTGGTTTTGTCGATACGGGCACGTACGGGGAAGTCTAGATCCGGGGAATTTCTCCCAATATTATATTGGTTGTCGTTAAGCTCCTGCACTTATGAACTGATCATTAGGAATGCTAGGAATTGTATGAACTCGTGATTAGGGAGAAGCCTTCTTGAAAGGTACTTTAGAGAGTGGCATTAACACTGATGATTTGAATGTTGAATTCCTAAAATATATGAGAGTGGATAAGATGAAATTGACCCCCAACAACATATTCATACATATATTTCATTGAAAGTGTTTATCTTTTGCTCTTTGCCATTGATCAAAACTTCATGCATACATATTTAATTTTCGTCTTTTGCATATAAAAATCCAAATATTTCGTCTTTAAGTCTTAGCTAATCAAGAAACCACACAACTAAACTAGGCCGTGAGTCCTTTGGGAAGAACGATACTTGGTCTTACCAAGTTTATTACTTGAACGATTCGGTCATACTTGCCGATTGAAAAACAAGTTTGTGACATCATATTTTGGTGTTCATAAATTTGTCCATCAGAGGTCTAGGTTCACAAACCAAATTGATGCTAGATGCCTCAACTAGAGGTAATATGAAGTGCAAGATTCCAGAGGAAGGGCGTTTCATGGAGATTTTCAAGCAATTGGAGATTACTATGCCCTTGACTGAAGCACTGCAGCAAATCTCTGCTTATGCGAAGCATATGAAGCATTTCCTCACAGAGAAGAAATATATAGATGAGGAAAAAATTGAAGTGCAGGGTAATTGCAGTGCCATATTGCAGAAGACACTACGTCCTAAATTGAAAGATCTAGGGAGTTTCATCATCCCTTGAACCATTGGGAATCATGATATAGGGAAGACTCTAGTTGACTTAGTGCTGACAAATTTATGAACACCGAAAAACGGCGCCAAAAACTTGTTTAACAATCGGCATGTGTGATCGAATCGTATCAAGTAATAAAACTAGGTAAGACCAAGTATCGTTTTCCCAAAGGACTCACGGCCTAGTTAGCTATATGATTTGTTGATTATTTAAGACTTGTTAACGATTGATTGTAGGGTTTAAATGCAAAAGACAGTAATTAAACATGTATGCATGAAGTTGATCAATGGAAAAGAGGAAAACAAACACTTTAATGAATTAGATGGATGACTATGTTGTTGGGGTTATCAATTTTATCTTATCCACTCTCATATACTTTAGGAATTCATCATTCTTTTCATCAATTGCTAATGCCGCTCTCTAAATCACCTTGCAAGAAGGCCTATCCTTAATTACGAGTTCATACAATTCCTAGCATTCTTAGTAATTAGTTTTGAAGTGCAGGAGCTTAAAGGCAACCAACATGCTATTGGGAGAAATTTCCCGGATCTAGATTTCCCCGTACGTTCCCATATCGACAAAATCAATAATCATGGCAATGAATGAGTTAAACAAAGCAAGCATTAAGCAAAGACGAAAATCCCTAACTAAAGATGAAAGAAAGCATGTATCTTAATATAAGATGTTAAAACAAATTCCATATATGGGAGTTTCACAAGACTACATTGATTCCACAACAACAATACAAGGTTTAGTTCACCATATTCATGGTGAAACTTGATGAACAATAATGAAAGAATGAAAGATAGAACCCTAGAAAGAGAAGAGGAGAGCCGTCACCATCTCCCAATCTACCCCCAAGGGGTGAAAAGTGTGTTTCTGCTTCCTCCCAGCCAAAGATACAAACCCTAGGACGTGCAAGTCCTTAAATAGGGCATAAAAATAACATAAAACAAGTCCAAGCCCATAAAAACAAAAGAAAACCGGTCCAAGCCCACTTAGAATGGCGCTCAGTGGTATTTTACCGCTGAGCAGTAATACCGCATGATCCATTTTGCCCCCAGCTGCTGTTTTTGTCCCTCAGCGGTGATTTTGGCACCTGAAAAGTGCCGCTCAGCGCCACTCGGTCACACTTTTTTTGCGTTCTGGTTGATTTTTCAGCATTCTGGTTGACTAGTTGACTTTTCTAGTTGACTTTTCTTGTTTCTGGTTGACTTTTCAGCACTCCAATCATTCGGTACATCAATTCTTCTTTCAAATCATTCAATTAGCCTACAAAATCAAGGGAATCTTGCACAAAACCATTAAATTCACTTTCAACTCTCTTATTCACAAAACTAAAGCAAAATTATGAGTTCAAGCTAGTTTCTAAGTCTTAAAGGTTGCTTTTAGTATCCATTTTAAGCATAAAAATAATTGTTTTTCAACCGTTATCAGAACCCCAAACTTAAAACTTTGCTTGTCCTCAAGCAAACAAGATGTAACTCAATCTTCCATCAATCCATATAATGGTTCACCACATTCAAAAATCCTTCTTTCAAGACAAGTAAATACTCAATTTAGCTCATCATCAAGACTTCAATCAAGATGTACACATGCTTTTAGTGATCACTCAAACACATACTATCCAACAAATGCTATTTTCATGAATGATCAATTAACTAAGGAAAGATGTTCTTATGTGTTCATGGAATCTCTCCTCACTAGATAAAGTGTTTCACTCAAACACACAAGTGTATAGGAGATATTCACTCATTCACTCTACTATTACAATGTCACATGAATCAACTTTGCCTTTCATTTAACCATAATCAAAAACACTAACAAGCACACATCATCACAAGGACTTTTCAATGGCTTATAATGTGGCTGGGCTAACAAGAAAATTGGTTTTTCTAGATCACAAAACCCTTGAGTTAAGAGAATCACATAAACACAACCATTCTTACTTATTCCCAACTTTCCTTTGCATTGAGCTTTGCTTTTTCTTCTCTTTTCTTTCTCTTTTTCTTTTTCTTTTCACATACTTAGTTCTTAGCTCTTAGCTCAATGCTTTCAATTTCCCTTTCATAATTTCCCAGCAACCCCAAACTTGGACATTTGTCAATACCACAAAATATTTTCTACTTAACTCAAGGTAAAGGTTTTCACAAGGGGTTTTCAAATTATGTTCAAGGCTACGGGTTCAATTGATAGAACACATAGTGCTCTCTTTTAGTGGGCTAAATTTATGAATTTGGCTAATAAAAGGGTTACCAACAAATGGCCTTGATCATATGATGCAAACAAGCAAGTAATTCAATCATAGAAAACCTGGGCAAAGTCATTCATGCTTTCACATTAATAGTATTCAACAATAACAACTCTAGAGCTCAAAACCTCACATATAAGCTCATTCACATTCCACACATAACATCCTGCTTAGAATCATAATCACAATCACAACATCTTGCATTTGTTCACAATGCTTGTGAACCACCTGTATAAGCATATAATGTGCACATTCTCAACATCAATCAATATCAAAGCATCATCAGGCATTACTTATCAAACAACAATCATAAGCAAACCATCATAATAGACAAAGTTTCCAATTGAGTACATCAAATCCTATTCTAAAAACAAAAGTGATTGATAAAAAAAAATCCTACTCTAGTGCTTTGAAAAACTCAGCCCCATCAATGATGCTCTCTCCCAACCCCAAACTTAGATGGAAAACTAGTGAGAAAGTGAGTGGAAGGGAGATTTTCTAAAGAGGAATGAAAGGAAAAATGTAGAGAACCTTTGGAAAAGTGTTTAGGAGTGTGTGTGCAGAGAAGAATATGAAAATAGAGGCCAAAGCGTGACTTAGGGTATAAAAATACCCTAATGGGCTCGGGTTCCGCTAAGGGGCAACCTAATCCCATTCTGCGACACTACCGCTCAGCGGAACTTTCGTGAAGTGCTTTTCTTCTTCCTAGCTTAACCTAGGTGCCTCCTACTCATGCCCCTCACTTGCTCCCTGTAATTAAGTTCTCATATCACTCAAACATTCAATCCCTATCATGCAACTAAAGCAAAATCAAAACAAACAATACAGATAAAATCAATCAACTGGGTTGCCTCCCAGGTAGCGCTTGTTTAACGTCATGAGCCTGACCCAAAATCCTCCAGCACCCTTCAGTAGAAGCAAATCTTTCTTACCAACACCCATCAGTAGGTGTATACAAACATAGTATCCTTCAGTAGATACTCTTCCGCCTAACATCTATCAGTAGATGTAAACCCTGTAACAAACTTATAACAAAAACAAAAATACCCAAAAGTTCAAAATTACATCACCAAACCAAAAATTAAAAGTTCTTAAATCACTGGGTTGCCTCCCAGCAAGCGCTCTTTTAACGTCACTAGCTTGACCCAATAAAGCTCATGTTCCATCTTCTTTTTCTTCTTTCTACTGAACTTCTTCAGAAATTTAATAAAACCAGGAACCTGTTGCAGTGTCTCAATCATAGGAACTTTAATCTCCAATTTCTTGAAGATTTCCATAAAGCGCTCAAATTCCTTCCTCCAATGATACTTCTTTGGATGAGGAAGAGGTTTTTCATATGATTCTCTCTCTCTTCCTCTCACCCTCTTTCTCTTTTCTCTCACTTTCTTTTTTTCTTTTCTTTTTCTACTCACTTTCTCAATCTTCACACAAATTTTCTCTTCTTCTTTCTCTTCTCTCTCTTTTCTCTCTTCTTTTTCCAACTCAACTCTTTCAACATTTACACCACTAGCACTTCACAATCTTCCCTGGGGTTAACCTCAGTATTAGCCCCACAATTCTTGTCAAGCCTTTCTTTCAACTGCTTAGTAATTTGACCCATTTGAATCTCCAAATTCTTAATAGCAGCTTCAGTGCTCTTTTGAGTAGATTCAGTTTTCTGTATGAACTGATGAAGAGTTTCTTCCATCCTTATTGATCTTTCATTAAGTATAGAAATTTGTTGCCATAAGGTTGGTTGTTGTTGTTGCTTGTTAAATTGCCCTTCTTGTCCAGCTTGCCCACTTTGTCCGTGACCAATGCTTGGGTGTGCTTTCCACCCTTGATTGAAATTCCCCTGACGGTATGATAATTTATTGGCCATGAAGTTAACATCCTCTAAAGCATCTGCTGGAAAAGCGCATTGACCATTGATATGGTCACCCCCACATAATTCACACAATTGTGGTTGAACCTGTGCAACGGTCTTTAACTCTTTTGGCAGTTGTGCAAGCATTTTTGTGAGAGTCTCCAATTGTTGAGTTAGTATCTTGTTTTGTGCTAGCAAGGCATCATTGGTTTGTAACTGTAGAACTCCTTTTTGTTGAATAGGAGCTCCTCTTTCACTATTTAGTTCATTATCACTTGTAGCCATATTTTCAATGATTTTTGTAGCTTCCTCTAGAGTTTTCCATTTGATATTTCCTCCTGTTGAGGAGTCAAGCATCATCTTGGTTTGTGAACCAAGACCTCCAAGGAAGATTAGGACTACTTCTACTTCGTCAAATCCGTGCGTGAGAGTCTTTCTTAATAGGCTTTTGTACCTATCCCATGCATGTCCTAGTGTTCCTCCATGCCTTGCCTGAAAGATGATATCTCTTGCTTTCCTTTGTTTACCTTGGTAGAATTGAGTGCCCATATAGTTAAATTCTTGACCGAATTGCATCATCCTGTAGGCATTAGGCACAAAACCCTAAAAATAATTGTTAGCACAAAAAGATAAAGAAGATATAAAATCAGAGATAAAAATAAAAACAGAAAATAAAAACAAAAAACAAAAAATAAAATAAAAACAGAAAATAAAATAAAATAAAATAAAAACAGAAAAAATAAAAAACAGAAATTTAAATTTCAAAATTCAAAAACAAGTCAAAGATAATCAATAATCACACAAATGAACTAGTTAAACCACGAGTCCCCGGCAACGGCGCCAAAAAACTTGAAGACAAATTTATGAACACCGAAAAACGGCGACAAAAACTTGTTTAACAATCGGCAAGTGTGGCTGAATCGTATCAAGTAATAAAACTAGGTAAGACCAAGTATCGTTTTCCCAAAGGACTCACGGCCTAGTTAGCTATATGATTTGTTGATTATTTAAGACTTGTTAACGATTGATTGTAGGGTTTAAATGCAAAAGACAATAATTAAACATGTATGCATGAAGTTGATCAATGGAAAAGAGGAAAACAAACACTTTAATGAATTAGATGGATGAGTATGTTGTTGGGGTTATCAATTTCATCTTATCCACTCTCATATACTTTAGGAATTCATCATTCTTTTCATCAATTGCTAATACCACTCTCTAAATCACCTTGCAAGAAGGCCTATCCTTAATTACGAGTTCATACAATTCCTAGCATTCCTAGTAATTAGTTCTGAAGTGCAGGAGCTTAAAGGCAACCAATATGGTATTGGGAGAAATTCCCCGGATCTAGACTTCCCCGTACGTGCCCGTATCGACAAAACCAATAATCATGCATCGAATGAGTTAAACAATGCAAGCATTAAGCAAAGAGGAAAAACCCTAACTAATCATGAAAGAAAGCATAGATCTTAAATAAAAGATGTAAAAACAAATTCCATATATGAGAGCTTCAAAAGATTACATTGATTCCCCAACAAACATACAGAGTTTAGTTCACCATATTCATGGTGAACCTAGATGAATAACAATGAAAGAATGAAAGATAAAACCCTAAAAAGGTGAAGGGGAAGCCTCAGCATCCAAGATCCTTCTTCAAAGGGGTGGAAGAGAGAGTGTTTTCTTCGTTCCAGCCAAAGATACAAACCCTAGGACGTCCTAAAGCTTATATACTATTCTAAAATTACAAAAAATCTAGGTCCAAGCCCATAAGTGTGCCGCTCAGCGGTAAAGTGCCGCTCAGCGGTAAGTGCGTGAGTAGTTTCTTCCCCTCAGCGGCCATTTTGCCCCTCAGCGGTCCTCCCGTGAGCTCCTGAGTGCCGCTCAGCGGTACTTGCGGCTTCTCCTTTTGCACTTTTTGATGTCTTTTCTGATTTCATCTCTCTCCTTCTTCACTTCTTTCACTAAATTCACCTTAAAACCTGCACAAAAAGACTGAAATCAAGCATAAACCTGTCCAGCTCTCTTATTTCTGAAAATATGGATAAAAGCATGATTTCAAGCTAGTTTCTAAGTGTAAAGGTTGCTTTTTGTGTCAATTTTAAGCATGAAAATAACAGTTTTTCAATTGTTATCATAGGGTTAGAAGGAGACACCCTTGGCCTTGTTGATGAATTGGCAAGTGTACCAAATCGCACAAGTAATATAAAATGGTAAGAGCAAGTATCGTATCCCAGAGGACTCTCGGCACTAAACAGTCGTGTGATAACTTAATTAATTAAGACTTAAAATAAACGAGAACATTGGTTTAAAATGCAAAGACAGAAAATTAAATATGAATGCAAATTGATCAATAGTAGAGTAACACAAAGATGAACGGATGTTGTTTGATATGAGATGAATATGTTGTTGGGGTTAGATTTCACCATGTTTCCTCTCATGTATATAAGAATTCTTCTTTATGCATTAATGTTAACGTCACTCACTAAAGTACTTAGAACCCAATCCCTTGGCGCAATAAGCCTGCCTTAATTCCTAGTTCGTGCAATTCCTAGTGTTCTTAGAGAATTAAGTCTGAAGATCAAGAGCTTGAGACGACCAAATACTCATACCCTCATCCCTGAGAAATATTACCCTTGAGTCAAAGCAGGTTTCTAAGTCAAAAAGGGTGCATTTAGTATCAAAATTACATTACAGATAACAATATTTTAAATCGTTATCAGGCCTATAAATAGAGGTGTCTCCACCCTTTTATTTCATCTTTCATGTTCAGTAATGTTATGCTGCCCATTTTTGGCCATCTACTCATCTTAGATCAAGACTAGAGCAACCCATGAGGCCCCTCTAGTCACCTTCCTCCTTGAGTTGGCCTAACCTCTCTTGAAGCCACAAAACACTACACCACCACCACCATATCTCCTAGAGGTTTTGAGCTTGTGCATCATTCATACATTAGCTCATCATCCTTGGACCATTTACCACCACATTTCCGCACCATTCATCCAAGGAACACCCGTCTATGCACATCTCCTAGCTTTAGCCCAACCTAGCCAAGGAGGTTGCCATCACTACCTTTTACCTTTGACCTATATTTATACTAATTAGAAAAACCCTAATCACGGTCCAATCTCAGCCAATTACATACTAATTAAAACTTACTCTTAACCTTTGTTTTGTAGTGTTTCTTAAGAGATGCTTTGCTGTTGAGATTGTGTTAAGATGTCAATAAGTGTACCGAATCATATCAAGTAATAATAATTGGTAAGACCAAGTATCGTTTCTCAAGAGACTCACGACACTAAATAGTCATGTGATTACTTAACTAATTAAGACTTTCAAGAATAATTTACAGTTTTGAATGCAAAAACAAGAAAGTAAATATGAATGCACTTTTGATCAATTGAAGAAAAACACAAAGGTGAATGAATGATATTATAATTATGAGATGAGTATGTTGTTAGGGTTTAGATTTCACCTAGTTTACTCTCATGCATATAAGAATTCATCTTCTTCATTCAATTGTTAACGTCACTTTCTAAAGTACTTAAAACCCGATCCCTCGGCGAAGAAAGCCTATCCTTAATTACTAGACCACAATCCCTTGCATCCCAAATAATTAATTCTGCATTACGATTAGAAGCTTAAGACGACCAAACCTCTTATCCCCATCCGTGGGCAATATTGCTTTTGGGAGCAATTCTCCAGATCTAGGTTTCCCCGTATGTGTCCATATCATGAAAACCAATAATCATGTCATGAATGAGTTAAACATAACAAGCATAGAGCAAAGAAGAATAACCCTAACAATTGATGAAAGAAGCATATTCAATTAAAACCAATTCAACTACATGATAGTTCACAAGGTTACATCATCCCCCAACAACAAATTGAATTTAGTTCCCCCTTGTCATGGAGAAACTAAATGAACAATGGAACAAAAAAGTCCTTGTGATCATAACTTGCTTGTAATTCATGTGATATTGTGATGTTAGTGTGTAAGAGTGTCACCTCACTATACACACTTGTGCAGAAAGGGCATTTAACGTCAGATCCAGACCCGACGTCTTTGTGGGTGACGTTAATCAGACGTCGGACTCCACAGGTCCGACATCTTTATAAACGTTGGACATGCATTAAGCGATGTCTAAGGGCTCTATAGACATCGGACATGGCATTAACCGACGTCTACTACAGCTCGAGTCTTTGGGTAACGTAGTAGCACCTTCTTCCATTGCTAGTTTCGTCATAGAAAAGGTTGCGTCTTTTGGACCTCTTATGGCATTTCAACCGAAAACTGAATATGGGTTCTTCCCTAGTTCCATTCCAACCGGCAATGAAAACAAATACGGTGACTTAAGAACTAGGCAAGGACCCAGGTTTGGTTTTGGGTTGAAACACTATAAGACATCCAAAAGACACAAGCTTTTCTTACGAGGAAACTAGCAAAGGGAGAATGTGCTACTACGCTACCCAAAGACACGAGAAAAACTGCACCAAAAGATAACAAAAACTCATTTTAATCGGTTCAAATGGAAGATAATCAATCAAAGTATGTTTAAACGGTTCAAAAGAGAAAAAAACCGCACTTTGAAATGCAATTCCACGAAGAGAAAAGGAAAGAAGGAAGACGATGAAGTGCGTGTAACCGCGGGTTGGATTTCTGATTTAACAGCAAACAAGACGTCGGACACCTAGGGAACCGACATCTATTCTCGCCTAGATGTTGGGGCCCTCACTAATATGACGACCAAAACAACTTTTCACCTACTTTGTCAGGCCATTTAGACGTCGGATGCCGGGATCCGACGTCTATATTGCAGAAAAAAAGAACTTTACATCTACCTGTTAGACATATGCACGTCCGTTAGGAGTGGCACCGACGTCTATAATCATATATAGACGTCGGGGTGGCGGGATCAGTCGTCTATAAGGCAGAAAAAAAGAGCTTTTAATCTACCTGTCAAACATATAGACGTTTGTTAGGAGGGGCCCCGACGTCTATAATATTATAGACGTCAGGGCCCCTCCTAATAGACGTCTATATGCCCAACTTATTTACGAAAATGCCATTGGTCAATAATTTATATTGGTTATTTTGTGATCCGACGTCTACGGGGTGACGTTAAAGGCCAATTCTACACTAGTGACACTTTTGAGTGCATGAGTGAAACGTTGTCTTTGGAGAGGAATAGTTCAATGCATTATAGGATAACATTCTTGCTTGGTTGTTGATCATTCATGAGTTTGAATTTGTTATATGTTGTGATGATATGAGCACCATAATTAAACTATATTGTTCAATGCATCAATATATCTTGACTGAGATTTGTATGATAAGCAAATATGAGTAATTACTTGTCTTGGAAGAAAGTGTTTTGTGATATGCTGAACCACTGAAGTGTTGTTTAGGCTGAGTTACATTTTGTTTTGCTTGGGTGATAGACGGGGCCCAAGCCCAATTAGTTTAGTATAGTATTTCTTTTACTTTTATTAAAAACATGTGTAAAAGGTGTTAGGCATGTGCTAGATAGGAGGGACTTTTAGTCCTATATATAGACATGCCACCACCTCTTGTAAGGCACTTTTGAGAATATTGAATTAAACTTTCTGTTGAGAGAAATCCAGAATTTAATTCCCTTGAAAGTCAAGTTAGAGAATCCCAAAGGATCTCCTCTAGCCTCCTTCCATCTCACGTTATCATTCTCTCATTTTCAATTATCAGATTCTCTCTCCTCCATACTATCCATCTCACGTTATCATTCTCTCATTTTCAATTATCAGATTCTCTCTCCTCCATACCATCCATCTCACGCCACTCTCACCAATTGATAGCTTCCTCGTGGCTGGCATCAGATCTACTGCCACGCGTGCCTTTTCCCTCACGAGATTCCATCAGCATAGTTTCCATATCCTCTGTTCGCGTCCGTACTTACGTTTTCTCTCTCGAAAGCTCTTCAACCACAAACCTCATCCTCATCATCGTAGAACCTCACCTTTCTCGCCGATTAAAATCACCTCTCCACCATTCAAATCTGCTTCCGTTTCAAACCCTAGGTTTTCAACCGAACAAACCTCGAATCTCTGGTTTGTTCCTCGTTGTTCATCTTCGAATCCAAGTACTAGGGTTCTTGACTACATCTGTTTCTTCCGCTGCTTCCCGGTCTTCATCTCGATCAAATCCAGATTTCACGTCGTTTCCGGATTCAGCTCAAGCCGTCAGCTATCATGTGGTATTCAGAGCCTAGGTTAGGCGCGTCCGCTTGAGCTAAGTATCTCGTTTCTCTCTGATCTGAGTTACTCTTCGTCGATTCTCAAATTTTTCTTTCTCGATCTGTTCTCTGTTCTTGAGATTCAATCTGTGCGTTTGGTTTTTTTTTCAAATTATTCGTGTTGTTCATTATGATTCCTTCTCTGTCTTGTGTTGATTCATGTGTTTTTGGTCTTGATCTGTTCATTAGGTTTCTGTTTGACTCATTTCTTGTATGCTAACCTTGTTTTGGTTGTGTCTTTCACCATCTTAATCGGTCCAAATTTTGTTGAGTCATTTTTCATTGATGAATCATATTCTGTCATGTTTACAGTCATGTTTAATTGCTTAAAATGTCATAAATTTTGTGTTCAAAGCTGTGTTGAGTTTTTCCTGAGATTCTGGAATATATGATCAGTGGCTATACACCATATGAGCTATGATACATTCATTGTGAGCTCGGGTGCATGCAAAAGTGACCGTAATCTCAGATTTAACGTACTGTTGATGTGTATTTTGATTTGCGTTTATTGTCATGGCCAATACATATTATTTTGGTGATAAAATGCTTGAATGAGTTCGTATCAGGTGCACATCACTTAAGCCATGAATTGCTGAAGGAAATAGCTTGGTGGCACCTTGTGAAAACTCCAGCAGTATCAAATTGCAGTTGGCCGATCTGCATTGTCTTGTTTGAGTCTAGTTTTTGTTTTAAAATCTGTTCTGGCATATAGATCTTGCTGGAAATCTTGCATTAACTTCCTCGTGTCATGTTTAAGCTTCAAATTGCTGTTTTAAAGTCATTTTCATCAATAATTTGTCAATTGACTCCATAAAACTTAAAACTGGTGGTGTGGTTGAGCTGTTTGATTGCATAATTGGCTATTGCAAGTTCAATTGTCGAATTACTATGTTTTGCATCTAATTTTAATGCAAAACAAGTTTGTTTTGATGTTTTAAACATGTTGAGATAGTTTAATTCGAGTTATATCAGCCTTTGTGCATCTTTCACCTTTTGAAACCACCATTTTAAGTAAATTTTTTTTTTATGAAGCAAGTATAGTGCAGTACTGACATTTTGATTTGTGCATTTATGATTCAGTTGGATTGTAGTAAGAGCTAGGGTCTGTTGAATGAAATCAAAACAAGTCAAAAAGAATATCTATACAAGTTTAGAAAGCGTTCAGACCTTGTGCAATCCAACTAAGACAAGCTCCAAATCAGAAACTGAAAACATTATCAGTTATGAACTAATTTTGTGGGGTATTTTATCAAACGTTTTTTGTAAAATTCAGTACTAGAGTCACTTAACTGTCTCTGATCTAACTTGCTTGTTTTTCTTGCTTTAAAAATCTGATCTAGCTCTATTCATTAGGTTCATTTTGAGTGCTTTCCTTCTTGATAGCTTTGTTTCTTGCTTGTCTTTATTGGTTATCTAGTTTTGTCTGCAATGCATGTGAAATCTATTCTGCCGATCTTTAATTGAAGCTTTTAATTGCTTATTTCATCTGGTCTAGAGTTTCCTTAGTTAGAGTTTGCCCTGCTATTTGAGTGGTTGTCCTGTTTGTCTATCACTTTGCCTTAGCTAACCATTTTCCTGAATTGAGAAATCTGATTCCAATCTGGTTTTTTGGATTTGAAAGAAGGTAAGTGTGAATGGTAGCATTCTAGGTGGTCGTGATCCACAGGATTCTCTGGCTTAGACTGAAAATTTCATTTGAGTGCCTTAAAATGTTTTAAAGAGAAATCTGGGTGCTGTGAGATTAGCGGCTATTGGCATTTACAAGAGTTCAGTTTCAACTAACCATTTGTTGATTGTTCATTGTGCAGGAGACGAAAATGAGATGATCAGAGTGGAGAGTTGTGACTGTTTAAGAAGTTATTGAAATCAATTTAGTTCATAAAATGTTTGATGAATTCAGTGAGATATTAAATGCTTGAATGTGATTGCTGATTTGCTAGTGATGCTAATTGTGCTTGTGAATGTTAAACTGTCATTGCAATCACTTTATTGTCAAACATTGCCTGCTGAATTAATTGATTTACTCACTGTTTGACAGTGAAATGTTAATTTCATGGTTTAATTGGGCATGTTGAATGCTGATGTTGATTTGTGTAATTTACTAAGTTGCTGCAAAGGCTGCTCTTGTCATAATCAGTTGTGCATCAATCTATTTTTTAATTGCCAATGTATCATCCAGTTTTAAGAAGTGATTAAAGCACCTAAATTCCAGTTCTGACTTGGTGATTGAATTAATTAGGTGGTTAGTTTCTGCATTGAATTACATCCAATCTGAATTTAATTCACTGTCCATTTGCAATTGCTGGATTCTGTTGCTGGATTTTGTTGAGATTTATGTGTGCAGAGCTGATGTGAATGAATCATTAGTTGAGCAGAATATTACTGAAGAAATAGTAGCAGGAACACCTTAGTGTGGATCTTGAAACAGGCTAGAAACAACCATTCAAATAGGGAAGTTGTCTAACTTACCTATGTTGTGAATTGCTATTCTGTTTTAGCTTGTAAGTGATAATATTGAATGAATATCCTGCTGATTTTGGTTGAAAATTAACTGTGCAGAATACTTGGAACAGTTTGAGAGCAAATAGGAATTATGCAATGTCTCAATTGCACAAGACCGAGTGAAAGGGAAGATTAGACAAAAGCTAGGAGATCCAAGGCTGGTTAACAACAACAAGAGTGTATTCATTGCGTACAAGAAGTGGACCAGGACCATAGTAGCTGTCTTATGTAATTGAATTGAACTCATCTGGTTTTGTAATAGGCTCTAATGTTAGTTTTCTTAATTTCATTGTAAAAGGCCATTCAAAGTCCAAGTGTCTTGGAAGAGTCCTTGGTGCTCTTTCAACTCTTGGCAAAACTTTTCTTGTTTGTGTTTAAATTTTAGTGTCTTACGTTTAGGGTGATTTAGGCTAAAAGGGATTAAACTCGAAGCTTTGTCACATTAGAGTCCGAAAAGTCTCGTCTTTTAGTGTTTAATTGTTGTGATTATTTGTGAGTTGTGTTCTTTGATTTTAAAAGTGATCTTTGTTTAAAAGATAACTAGTAGTAACCTAAGACATTTCTGGCAAGGCAAGACTTGGTACTTAAGCAGTCTTCATGACTCACCTCTCTTACCTGGGACTTGTTTAAGTGTGAATCTTGTAAATCTTTTACACTAGAAAAACTTTTAAAAAACAAAGATGTCTTGTTATCCATATAAGTCTGCTAGGAATTTTGATAAGCAACTTAGTTACAAAGGCATCAAAAGAGAACATGATAAAGCTAGAAGGAAGTCTTGTTCATCTTATGAATTTGATAGGATTGAAGATGATTTGTATAAACAAGCTAGTGAAAATATTCCATTCTTTGGTGATGATATTGGTGCATTAACATACCTAGCTTGGGAAAAGGAAATTAATGACATGCATTCATTCATGGTGAGAAAAAGTAAATATGAATCCTTCTATTCTAGAGATAGTGAATCTTATATTCTTAGTCTTTACACTTCTAGTTTTAAAAAGCATGCAAGAGAGTGGTGGGATGATAGGCAATATCATGTTGAGATAGGTAGACAATATCCCATTTATGACTGGAATGAATTGAAAGCTTGTATGAGAAGAAAGTTTGTGTCTCGAGAAATTGAAAGAAACTTAAAACTTATGAGAGAGCTTATTAGAGAAGGTGAGTCATTCATTCAAAATTTAAGTGGGTTCTCCCGTAGGGAAAGTGAGTTTCTAGAAAAACTTAGGAGGCTATGGGAAGAGACAAGCAAATATAGAATTGAGAGATTAAAAAGAGAAAAACAAAAGCAAGAAGTAAGAGAGAAAAGAGAAAAAGAGAGAAGAGAAAAGGAAAGAAAAGAAGAGGAAGAACAAAATAGAAGAGAAGAGGAAGAAAGAGAGAGAAGAGAAGAAGAGAAAAGAAGAGAGCAAGAGAAAAGAGAAGAAGAAGAAAACAAGAGAAGAAAAGAGGAAGAAAGAGAAAGAAAAGAAGAAGAGGAAAGAAGAGAGAAAGAAAGAAAAGAAGCACAGAGAAGAGAAAAGGAAGAAGTTGAAAGAATAGAAATGGAAGAAAAGAAAAGGCAACTAAAGGCAACATATCCTCCTATCCTAGAAGCTAGATTCTTAAGGGGAGGTTTTCTATTATCTCACTTTTCTCCATTTATATTTGAATTTTCCAAATTTCACTTTTCTTTCAAAGAATTGGCCACTCCATCTTTAAAAATGTTATCACTTTCAACACATGCAAAGTTCCAACTTGGGTTATGGTTACCTTTATGGTTACCAATAACTCAAGATACAAATAAAATTTCAAATGAAGAAAGGTTTCTTTGTTATATTAAAATTAAAAATTTCAAAATTTGGAAACCTTCTTCTACACATATTCTTTTATATATCTTATTGGGTCAAAGAAAACTAATTAGAGATATGTTTGATGTTTATTGCAAATGGATATTTGACCCAGGAGGAACTCTTATGAAGCTAACAAAAATAAGTCTTCAAAAGCACCATCAGATTTGAGGACAAATCCTTTCCAAGGGGGAGGGGATGATAGACGGGGCCCAAGCCCAATTAGTTTAGTATAGTATTTCTTTTACTTTTATTAAAAACATGCGTAAAAGGTGTTAGGCATGTGCTAGATAGGAGGGACTTTTAGTCCTATATATAGACATGCCACCACCTCTTGTAAGGCACTTTTGAGAATATTGAATTAAACTTTCTGTTGAGAGAAATCCAGAATTTAATTCCCTTGAAAGTCAAGTTAGAGAATCCCAAAGGATCTCCTCTAGCCTCCTTCCATCTCACGTTATCATTCTCTCATTTTCAATTATCAGATTCTCTCTCCTCCATACTATCCATCTCACGTTATCATTCTCTCATTTTCAATTATCAGATTCTCTCTCCTCCATACCATCCATCTCACGCCACTCTCACCAATTGATAGCTTCCTCGTGGCTTGCATCAGATCTACTGCCACGCGTGCCTTTTCCCTCACGAGATTCCATCAGCATAGTTTCCATATCCTCTGTTCGCGTCCGCACTTACGTTTTCTCTCTCGAAAGCTCTTCAACCACAAACCTCATCCTCATCATCGTAGAACCTCACCTTTCTCGCCGATTAAAATCACCTCTCCACCATTCAAATCTGCTTCCGTTTCAAACCCTAGGTTTTCAACCGAACAAACCTCGAATCTCTGGTTTGTTCCTCGTTGTTCATCTTCGAATCCAAGTACTAGGGTTCTTGACTACATCTGTTTCTTCCGCTGCTTCTCGGTCTTCATCTCGATCAAATCCAGATTTCACGTCGTTTCCGGATTCAGCTCAAGCCGTCAGCTATCATTGGGGAAAAGCAAAGTTTCAAGTATGGGGTTGTGATAACGGTTGATTTCACCGTTATCTGGGAGTAAATTTTGATAACAAATGAACCCTTTTTGACTTAGAAGCTTGCTTGTTCTCTTGTTTTTAGCTTATTTTGGTGAATAAGAGAGTTGAGGTTATATTTGAAGATTTTATCACTAAATTCCCTTGATGTTGTAGGAAATTGGGATGAATTGGAAGAGAAGTTAAATGTCATGAAGTTGGAACTCAAAAAGGATAGAAAGAGCACCAGAAGAGAAGGTTGCTAGAGGTCGTAGGACACTTGGGCGCCCTCCTTTGGGGCCCTTAGCGTAGGAGCCTCGCAGTCATGTATGAGCGCCTTTTTTGGGATGTTGAGCGTCAATCTTCTTGTAGCGTTTCACGCCTAGGCGCCCTTCTTGGGGCGCTGAGCGCCATCCTCTTGCAAGCTTGCCTGGGCGCCCTAAGTAGGGGCGTTGAGCGGTGTCAACGTTGGCCCATGATCCAATTCAGCCCTATTTAAGGATTTGCTCAACCTAGAGAGAGTATCTTTTGACAAAATTTACACAAATTCAGATTTTCCAACTTTTTGGAGGCAGAAGTGGATGCAGAAGCTCTCCACTTCAGTTTTTAGTGTTTATCTTTCATTCTCATTCCATTGTTCATCTAGTTTCTCCATGACAAGGGGGAACTAAATTCAATTTGTTGTTGGGGGATGATGAAACCTTGTGAACTCTCATGTAATTGAATTGATTCCAATTTATTTATGCTTCTTTCATTAATTGTTAGGGTTATTCTTCTTTGCTCTATGCTTGTTATGTTTAACTCATTCATGACATGATTATTGGTTTTCGTGATATGGACACATAAAGGAAAACCTAGATCTGGAGAATTGCTCCTAAAAGCAGTATTGCCTAGACATAGGGATATGAGTTTTTGTTATGTTAATGATGAAGTTGCTCCAGCAGAAGTGAGGATTGAAGACAGTAGAATGATGAATTGAATCATGAGCAGTGTTGAATATGGCTCACGAGAGGCAGTGGCAGCAGACTAAGATGTGATTTAGCAGCAGCAGTATAGTTAATGCAGTGGAGACAGATCTGGATGCAGAGATGGATGTAGAGATGGATGCAGAGCTCTATGGTGAGGGGATTATCTAACTCAGTAAGCCTTCACTGGAAGGAAGCTAGAAGGAGAAGGAAAGCTCAATAAGAGGTGACTTTTGGCAGAGTTCTGGTTGCTGGAAAAATGCATCAGCATGGTAAAACTCCATTTATTCAAAAGTGAACTTCAAGCTTTGCTTATGAGATTTTATAGATCAATCTCGAAGCTTAAGCAAGCCTTTTACACGTTTTCTTTAGATCTGAAATGTTAACCATGTGCTAAATGTGTGGCTTCTAGAAAGCCTTATGAAACACGTTGATAATTGAATTTTACATGTGAAAATGAAAAATTACTAATACCTCCCCATAGAAGGATAAGCACACCCCTTCTTGTGTGTAAATGTCTATTTTACCCATCCAAAAATAGCAAATAGTATTTGGCCTTGGGGAGAATACTCATCTTGGAGCTTTTTGGCCATTCCTCTTGTGATGGGTCCTATGGTGTTAGACCTTCTTGTATCAGTTAAGCTTCTAATTGTAATGCAGAATTAATTACTAGTGATACAAGACATTGTGATCTAGTAATTAAGGATAAACTTTCTTCGCCAAGACATCGAATTTTAAGTAATTTAGAAAGTGATATTAACATTAATGAAGAAGATGAATTTGTATATGCATGAGAGTAAATTAGGTGAAATCTAAACCCTAACAACATATTCCTCTCATATTTTCAATATCATCCATTCATCTTTGTGTTTTCTTCAATTGATCAAAAGTGCATTCATAATTACTTTCTTGTTTTTGCATTCAAAACCCTAAAATTGTTATTCAAAGTCTTAATTAGTTAAGTAATTACATGATTGTTTAGTGTCGTGTGTTTCTTGGGAAACGATACTTGGTCTTACCAATTATTATTACTTGATACGATTCAGTACACTTACCGATATCTTAACAGGCTAGGCTAAGAAGAAAATTGGTTTTTCTAGACAACAAAATCCTTTAGTTAAGAGAGTGCATAATTCATTTATTCACATTAACAATCAACTCTCTTTCTTCTTTTATGTGAGAAACCAATCATGAACTCCTTCTCAACTTTACTTGCATTAAGCTTAACCTTTTCTTTTCTATCTTTTCTTCTCTTTTGCTTTTTGCTTTTTGATGGGGGTCGCACCTCATACAAATTGGATGTGCATTAAAAATGTAGTATAGTGCTAGGAAGTGACTCATAGATCGTCTCTCAAGGACCAAATGTGGTTCGAGAATTAGGTCAAACACGTAGTGACGGGGGATTGGTGAAGAGTTTCGTGAATGCAAATGAACTAAGTTTAAAACACAAATGGTAATGCTAAATGAAAATGACAGTCAACACGAATTGAAATACAAAATTAAAACGATTCGTCATTAACTCAATTATTATGCTTCCAATCACAGATTAATGACAATTACACACTACTCTGATCCAAATCCAACACGAATCACTCAACTAAGCGAAGGCTAATCTGGTCTTCAAAATTACAAACTAAGCGAATGTAATGCACAAGTCCAATCAGTCATGCACCATTCAGCTTAATCAACTAAGCGAAGATTAGACACCAATTAGGAAACTAAGTGTATACCCAATCGCAAGCACAAAACAAATTGAATATTGAGCAAAATCAGAGCAACAACATGACACTTAAAGTGCAAGAGTCTCATGAATAAACTACTCTAACCTCTAATCCAACATGAATGAAACAACTAAGCGAAGATCAATCATGCTATCATAATCGCGAACTAAGCGAACGCAATACACCTATTCCCTCTAATGCATTCCATATAGATCGATCAACTAAGTGAAGATGCAATCACCAATTGGGCAACTAAGTGTATACCCATTGCAAGAACACAATCAGATTTCATAGAATGCCAGGCATAGCAGAATAAACACAAGAACAGTCCAGGAAATATCAAAGAAACAATGTCATATCGCTAATGACCAACCCAACTAACTTAAGCTAACATTACAACTAAATTCTCACAACTGAATAAAATAGACATCATTAAAGTGAAAAGTGCTTGAACCAATTTAAAATGCAACGTTGAGCTAAACAATTAAATGCACATAGCAGCTGAAATAAGAAAGCAATGCTTAAAAAGCTGTGCAACTTTGGAGTCAAACATTCGATGCAAAATGTTGGAGTAAAATTGCAATGCATGGATTTAACAATTGCAATTAAGACTATTAAAATGCTATTGAGCTAAAAATTCATCACGAACACAGTGCAAAGAAAAGATATGAACAGTAAGAAAACAAACTACATTTTGGGGCTATTCCCTCTCCAAGGACCGTCACGTGTCTGCACCATCAATTGAAGTTAGCGCCTCCTTTCTCCATTTTCCATCACCGCGTGTGCCCTTTTTTTTCCATCATCAATCACCGTCCTCTCCTTCCAACAAAATGAGTCACGCCTCTTCTAAAATGAAGAATGAAAGTCCTCCTTCAAAAGAAAATGAATGTGCTCCTAGAAAATTTCCTTCCCAGGCCTTGGAGCTGCTCAACGTGTGCACACTTTTTTCAAATGAAATCAACACTTCATTAATCACCGCTTCTGCATCCGCTCCTCATTCCCGTGCACACTGGATGTTCAATCTCTAAAAGAAAAAAAACATGAATATGCACCTCTCCACCGCTTGTGCACCACGTCAACAAGAAAATAAAACAAGAATCCATCCTCAGGCCGTAACACCACTACTCTATAATGTGCTACTGCTCCATTTTTAAAAGTAAAGCACCGTCCATTTGTCACACCAACGCCGAACGTGTCTCCCGTCCGAGAGTTTCCTTCCAACAAAGTGAATTAGCATTTTTTTAAAATAAAATCATCATCCACACTTATCTAAAAGAAGGAAAAGTTATCAATCTGCTTCATTCTAAAAAAGAAAAGAAAAGATGTCCCCCTGTAACAGTGTTGCCTCCAGTAACAGTGTGCTTTTTTTTATTTCATGAAAACAAAGAAAAGCGTTCCAAGCAAAGACCCGTGAGGTTGGCGGCTGGTGTTGATGGATTGGGAAATGTACCAAATCGCA
This sequence comes from Vigna reflexopilosa, assembly GCA_027742785.1. Lineage (NCBI taxonomy): Eukaryota > Viridiplantae > Streptophyta > Magnoliopsida > Fabales > Fabaceae > Vigna > Vigna reflexopilosa. Next base: position 17,013,738 of record CM050924.1, read on the forward strand.
CAAGTAATATAAAATGGTAAGACCAAGTATCGTATTCCAGAGGACTCTCGGCACTAAACAGTTGTGTGATAACTCAATTAATTAAGACAAAATAAACAAGATCATTGGTTTGAAATGCAAAGACAAAAAGTTAAACATGAATGCAAATTGATCAATAGTAGAGTAACACAAAAATGAACGGATGTTGTTTAATATGAGATGAATATGTTGTTGGGGTTAGATTTCACCAAGTTCCCTCTCATGTATTTAAGAATTCCTCTTTAAGCATTAATGTTAACGTCACTGACTAAAGTACTTACAAACCAATCCCTTGGCGCAATAAGTCTGCCTTAATTCCTAGTTCGTGCAATTCCTAACTTTCCTGTATTGGTGTAATCAGCAAGAGTTCTTCTGATATTATTGTTCTCCATATTTTCTGTGCTATGGTCAGAACCTTGTGTTGATGGTTGCAACAGAGTTTCCGGAGGAGGGAAAAGTTCTCTAGATGTTCGGATTCTTCTCCTCCGTCTACTCTCGTCTAAACCTTCAAGAAGAGGTTCTGGTGTTATCTTACTCCTAGTTCGAATTGCCTCCTGCATACACAAGAACACAAAACCCTAGAATATTTGGTTAGCATAAAAAGATATAGGAGAAGATATAAGATTCAGAGAATAAAATAAAATAAAATAAAATAAAAACAGAAAAATAAAAACAGAAATTCAAAATTAAAGTCAAAGATAATCAATAATCACACAAATTAACCAGTTAAACCACAAGTCCCCGGCAGCGGCGCCAAAAACTTGATGGACAAATTTATGAACACCAAAATATGATGTCACAAACTTGTTTTTCAATCGGCAAGTATGACCGAATCGTTCAAGTAATAAACTTGGTAAGTCCAAGTATCATTCTTCCCAAAGGACTCACGGCCTAGTTTAGTTGTGTGGTTTATTGATTAGCTAAGACTTAAAGACGAAATATTTGGATTTTTATATGCAAAAGACGAAAATTAAATATGTATGCATGAAGTTTTGATCAATGCCAAAAAAAGCAAAAGATAAACACTTTCAATGAAATATATGTATGAATATGTTGTTGGGGGTCAATTTCATCTTATCCACTTTCATATATTTTAGGAATTCAACATTCAAATCATCATTGTTAATGCCACTCTCTAAAGTACCTTTCAAGAAGGCTTCTCCCTAATCACGAGTTCATACAATTCCTAGCATTCCTAATAATTAGTTCATAAGTGCAGGAGCTTAACGACAACCAATATAATATTGGGAGAAATTCCCCAGATCTAGACTTCCCCGTACGTGCCCGTATCGACAAAACCAATAATCATGCATCGAATGAGTTAAACAATGCAAGCATTAAGCAAAGAGGAAAAACCCTAACTAATCATGAAAGAAAGCATAGATCTTAAATAAAAGATGTAAAAACAAATTCCATATATGAGAGCTTCAAAAGATTACATTGATTCCCCAACAAACATACAGAGTTTAGTTCACCATATTCATGGTGAACCTAGATGAATAAAAATGAAAGAATGAAAGATAAAACCCTAAAAAGGTGAAGAGGAAGCCTCAGCATCAAAGATCCTCCTTCTAAGGGGTGGAAGAGAGAGTGTTTTCTTCGTTCCAGCAAAGATCCTAACCCTAGGAAACCCTAAAGCTTATATATTATTCGTAAATTACAGAAAAATAGGTCCAAGCCCATAAAAGTGCCCCTCAGCGGTAAACTACCGCTCAACGGTAAGTGCGCGTCTCGTTTCTTCCCCTCAGCGGCCATTTTGACCCTCAGCGGACCTCCCGTGACTTCCTGAGTGCCGCTCAGCGGTAAACTGCCGCTGAGCGGTGACTTCGGCTTCTCCTTTGCACTTTTTGATGTCTTTTCTGATTTCACCTCTCTCCTTCTTCACTTCTTTCACTAAATTCACCTTAAAACCTGCACAAAAACACTGAAATCAAGCATAAACCTGTCCAGCTCTCTTATTTATGAAAATATGAACAAAAGTATGATTTCGAGCTAGTTTCTAAGTATAAAGGTTGCTTTTAGTGTCAATTTTATGCATGAAAATAACAGTTTTTCAACTGTTATCAAGAGGACAACTCAGACTGAAGAGGAGCTGAGATAGCATTTACTGATAAATGCTATCATATGATTATGCTTTTGTGGTTTAAGTTTTCTGAACTTATTTGTTTTTGTTTTTTAGATTAGAGTTTGATGTACTCTATTGAACACCTGGTTTGTTATGATGGTTTGCTATTAACTGTGATTGTGTGATAAGTAATGCTGAATGATGCTTATTGATTGATTGATATTGAGATGATGTGCACATTAAAATGCTTATACAGGTGATTCACAAGCTTTGTAAACAAATGCATGATATTATGATTGTGATTGTGAGATTAAGCAGGATGTGTATGTCAAATATGGATGAGCTTATATGTGAGGTTTTGAGCTCCAGAGTTTTTGGTATGATTGAATGCTATTACTTTGGAAACATGAATGACTTTGCCCAGGTTTTCTATGATTGAATCAATTGCTTGTTTTGCATCATATGATCAAGGCCGTTTGTTGGAACCCTTTTTATTGGCCAAATTCTTAAAGTTAGCCCACTAAAAGAGAACACTTTGTGTTCTATCCTTTGAACCCTTAGCCTTGAACATAAATTGAAAAACCCTTGACTGAAAATCTTTACCTTGAGTTAAGTAGAAGATCTTGTGTGGTATTGTTAAATGTGTCAGATATTACTCTCAACAGGGCATTATTCATCTCTTGTGCTATCAGAAACTTAAATGTTAATATTGGGCAGGTGATAGCTGATGAGATATGTGTGTGCGCCAATACCTCAAACAACAAAGCACCACTAGGACATCCTTCCTTGATCACTCACCTTTGCAAGATAGCTGGGGTGGACACTTCTGCTCCACCATTTGAGAGGCCAAGAAAAGCTATTGATGAGGCCTATTACAGACAGTACTGTGGAGGTGAGGAGGCAGCTCAGCCAGTTCCACTACGCCGTGCTCGTAGAGAGAGAGGGCCAGCACAGAGCCAGACATCTGCTGAGACACATGAAGCAGAACCATTCCAGATGAGGGACATGTATATGTCTCTTATAGGTGCTCAGTTGCAGTCCATTCACAGAGGGCAGGTGGCTACTGCTAAGATGATTGTAGGAATGTATGATACACCTCTAGCCCACAGGTGGACTATGGATGAATTCCATAATGTGGTAGCTTGGCCAGAGGAGCCAGTGCATGGAGGAGGAGCTGAAGCAGCTGAAGCTTCAGTTAGAGAGATGGAAGAAGATGAAGCTGATGATGATGATGCATTTGAAGATGATGAAGATGAGGAGGAAGAGGAACGTACAGAGGACAGCTCAGATTGATGAGGAGCTGAGATAGCATTTACTGATGAATGCTATCATATGCTTATGCTTTTGTTGGTTTAAGTTTTCAGAACTTATTTGTATTTGTTTTTAGATTAGGGTTTGATGTACTCTATTGAACACCTGGTTTGTTATGATGGTTTGCTATTAACTGTAATTGTTTGATAAGTAATGCTTGATGATGCTTATTGATTAATTGATGTTGAGATGATGTGCACATTAAAATTCTTATACAGGTGATTCACAAGCTTTGTAAACAAATGCATGATATTATGATTGTGATTGTGTGATTAAGCAGGATGTGTATGTCAAATGTGGATGAGCTTATATGTGAGGTTTTGAGCTCCAGAGTTTTTGTTATGATTGAATGCTATTACTTGGAAAGTATGAATGACTTTGCCCAGGTTTACTATGATTGAATCAATTGCTTGTTTTGCATCATACGATCAAGGCCGTTTGTTGGAACCCTTTTTATTGGCCAAATTCATAAAGTTAGCCCACTAAAAGAGAACACTTTGTGTTCTATCCTTTGAACCCTTAGCCTTGAACATAAATTGAAAACCCTTGATTGAAAATCTTTACCTTGAGTTAAGTAGAAGATATTGTGTGGTATTGTTAAATTTTCAAGTTTGGGGTTATTGGGAAAACATGAAAAAGGAAAAGCATTGAACTAAGAGCTAAAAAGTAAGAATATGCAAAGAAAAAAGAAAAGAAAAGAAAAAAAAAAGAAGTAAAGCTCAATGCAAATGCAAAAGGCAAGTTGGGAAAAATAAGAATAATTGTGTTGATTATGATTCTCTTAACTCAAATATTTTGTGATCCAGAAAAACCAATTTTCTTGTTAGCCCAGCCACATTATAAGCCATTGAAAAGTCCTTGTGATGATGCATGCTTGTGAATGTTTTTGATTATGGTAAAATGAAAGGCAAAGTTGATTCATGTGACATTGTGATAGTAGAGTGAATGAGTGATTACCTCTTATACACTTGTGTGTGAGTGAAACACTTTACCTAGTGAGGAAATATTCCATGAACACATGAACATCCATGCTTAATTGATTGATCATTCATGAAAAATAGCATTTGTTGGAATTTAAATGACTTTGTGAACACTAAAACATGTGCACATCTTGATTGAACTCTTGGTCATAAGTTTGATTGAAGTTTTTACTTATCTTGAAAAAGAGGATCTTTGAATAAGTGAACCATCATATGAATTGGTAGAAGATTGAGTTACATCCTGTTTGCTTGAGGACAAGCAAAGTTCTAAGTTTGGGGTTGTGATAAAAGTTGAAAAACTGTTATTTTCATGCTTAAATTGATACTAAAAGCAACCTTTAACACTTAGAAACTAGCTTGAAATCATGCTTTTATTCATATTTTCATAAATAAGAGAGCTGGACAGGTTTATGGTTGATTTCAGTGTTTTTGTGCAGGTTTTAAGGTGAATTTGGTGAAAGAAGTGAAGAAGGAGAGAGATGGAATCAGAAGAGACATCAAAAAGTGCAAAAGGCGAAGTCGCAACTGCCGCTGCGGCAGTTTACCGCTGAGCGGCACTCAGGAGTTCACGTTGGAACTGCTGAGGGGCAAAATGGTCGCTGAGGGGAAGAAACTACTCACGCACTTATCGCTGAGCGGCACTTTACCGCTGAGCGGCACACTTATGGGCTTGGACCTAGATTTTCTGTAATTTTAGAATAGTATATAAGCTTTAGGACGTCCTAGGGTTTGTATCTTTGGCAGAAACGAAGCAAACACTCTCTCTTCCACCCCTTTGAAGGAGGATCTTGGATGCTCAGGCTACCTCTTCACCTTTCTAGGGTTTATTCTTTCATACTTTCATTGTAATTCATCTAGGTTCACCATGAATATGGTGAACTAAACCTTGTATGTTTGTTGGGGAATCAATGTAATCTCTTGAAGCTCTCATATATGGAATTTATGCTTGCATCTTTGAATTAAGATATATGCTTTCTTTCATCATTAGTTAGGGTTTTTCCTCTTTGCTTAATGCTTGCATTGTTTAACTCATTCTAATGCATGATTATTGGTTTTGTCGATACGGGCACGTACGGGGAAGTCTAGATCCGGGGAATTTCTCCCAATAGTATATTTGTTGCCTTAAGCTCCTGTGCTAAAAAAACTAATTATTGGGAATGCTAGGAATTGTATGAACTCGTAATTAGGGAGAAGCCTTCTTAAAAGGTAATTTAGAGAGTGGCATTAACAATGATGACTTGAATGTTGAATTCCTAAAATATATGAGAGTGGATAAGATGAAATTGACCCCCAACAACATATTCATCAATATATTTCATTGAAAGTGCTTGTCTTTTGTTTTAGCCATTGATCAACCTCATGCATACATGTTTATTTTCGTCTTTTGCATATTAAACTCCATTTATTTTGTTCTTAAGTCTTAGCTAATCAACAAATCACATAACTAAACTAGGCCGTGAGTCCTTTGGGAGAACGATACTTGGTCTTACCGAGTTTATTACTTGAAACGATTCGGTCATACTTGCCGATTGTTAAACAAGTTTGTGACATCATATTTTGGTGATCATAAATTTGTGCATCAGGCAACCCAGTTGATTGATTTTATCTGTATTGTTTGTTTTGATTCTGCTTTAGTTGCATGATAGGGATTGAATGTTTGAGTGATATGAGAACTTAATATCAGGGAGCAAGTGAGGGGCATGAGTAGAAGGCACCTAGGGTAAGCTAGGAAGAAGAAAAGCACAACACGAAAATGCCGCTGAGCGATAGTGTCGCAGAATGGGCTTAGGTTGGCCCTTAGCGGAACCCGAGCCCATTAGGGTGTTTTTATACCCTAAGCACGCTTTGGCCTCTATTTTCATATTCTTCTCTGCACACACATTCCTAAACACTTTTCCAAAGGTTCTCTACATTTTTCCTTTCATTTCTCTTTAGAAAATCTCCCTTCCACTCACTTTCTCACTAGTTTTCCATCTAAGTTTGGGGTTGGGAGAGAGCATCATGGATGGGGCTGAGTTTTTCAAAGCACTAGAGTAGGATTTGTTTTATCAATCACTTTTGTTTTTAGAATAGGATTTGATGTACTCAATTGAAAACTTTGTTTGTTATGATGGTTTGCTTATGATTGTTGTTTGATAAGTAATGCTTGATGATGCTTTGATATTGATTGATGTTGAGAATGTGCACATTATATGCTTATACAGGTGGTTCACAAGCATTGCGAACAAATGCAAGATGTTGTGATTGTGATTATGATTCTAAGCAGGATGTTATATGTGGAATGTGAATGAGCTTATATGTGAGGTTTTGTGCTCCAGAGTTGTTATTGTTGAATACTATTACTGTGAAAACATGAATGACTTTGCCCAGGTTTTCTATGATTGAATTACTTGCTTGTTTGCATCATATGATCAAGGCCATTTGTTGGTAACCCGTTTATTAGCCAAATTCATAAATTTAGCCACTAAAAGAGAACACTATGTGTTCTATCCTTTGAACCCCTAGCCTTGAACTTGATTGGAAAACCCTTGTTGAAAAGCTTTACCTTAAGTTAAGTATAACATATTTTGTGGTATTGACAAATGTTCAAGTTTGGGGTTGTTGGAAAATAGAAAGGGAAATTGAAAGCATTGAGCTAAGAGCTAAGAATTAAGTATGTGAAAAGAAAAAGAAAAAGAGAAAAGAAAAGAAAAGAAAAAGCAAAGCTCAATGCAAAAGAATGTTGGGAATAAATAAGAATGATTGTGTTTATATGATTCTCTTAACTCAAGGGTTTTGTGATCTAGAAAAACCAATTTTCTTGTTAGCCCAGCCACATTATAAGCCATAAAAAAGTCCTTGTGATGATGCATGCTTGTGAATTTATTTGATTGTGGTTAAACAAAAGGCAAAGTCAATTCATGTGACATTGTGATAGTATAGTGAATGAGTGAATACCTCTTATACACATGTGTGTTTGATTCATGTGACATTGTGATAGTAGAGTGAATGACTGAATACCTCTGATACACTTGCGTGTTTGAGTGAACATATAAGAACATCTTTGCTTAGTTGATTGATCATTCTTGAAAAGTAGCATTTGTTGGATAGTATGTGATTGTGTGAACACTAAAGCATGTGCATGTCTTGATTGAAATCTTTGCAATGAGCTTAATTGAGTACTTACTTATCTTGAAAAGGGAGTTTTGAATGTGGTGAACCATTATATGGATTGATGGAAGATTGAGTTACAAGCAAAGTTTTAAGTTTCGGGTTGTGATAACGGTTGAAAAACCGTTATTTTTATGCTTAAAATTGATACCAAAAGCAACCTTTAAGACTTAGAAACTAGCTTGAACTCATATTTTTGCTTTAGTTTTGTGAATAAGAGAGTTGAAAGTGAATTTAATGGTTTTGTGCAAGATTTCCTTGATTTTGTAGGCTAATTGAATGATTTGAAAGAAGAATTGAAGTATCGAATGATTGGAGTGCTGAAAAGTCAACCAGAAACCAGAAAAGTCAACCAGTCAACCAGAATATGGAAAAAGTCAACCAGATGAGTTTTGGGCCATTTTTCTGCGATTTTATGATCTATTTGGGTCTGGATTCGTTTTCTATTACTTTTATGTCCTATTTAAAGACCTAGATGTCTTAGGGTTTGTATCTTTGGCTGGGAGGAAGCAGAAATACACTTTTCACCCCTTGGGGGTAGATTAGGAGATGGTGACAGCTCTCCTCTTCTCTTTCTAGGGTTTTTCTATCTCTTTCATTCTTTCATTATTGTTCATCTAGTTTCACCATGAATATGGTGAACTAAACCTTGTATTGTTGTTGGGGAATCAACGTAGTCTTGTGAAACTCTCATATATGGAATTTGTTTTAACATCTTATTTTAAGACTTATGCTTTCTTTCATCATTAGTTAAGGTTTTTCCTCTTTGCTTAATGCTTGCTTTGTTTAACTCATTCATTGCCATGATTATTGATTTTGTCGATATGGGAACGTACGGGGAAATCTAGATCTGGGGAATTTCTCCCAATAGCATATTGGTTGCCTTTAAGCTCTTGCACTTCAGAACTAATTACTAGGAATGTTAGGAATTGTATGAACTCGTAATTAAGGATAGGCCTTCTTGTAAGGTGATTTAGAGAGTGGCATTAGCAATTGATGAAAAGAATGATGAATTCCTCAAAGTATATGAGAGTGGATAAGATGAAATTGATAACCCCAACAAGATACTCATCCATCTAATTCAATAAAGTGTTTGTTTTCCTCTTTTCCATTGATCAAATTCATGCATACATGTTTAATTATTGTCTTTTGCATTTAAACCTTACAATCAATTGTTAACAAGTCTTAAATAATCAACAAATCATATAGCTAACTAGGCCGTGAGTCCTTTGGGAAAACGATACTTGGTCTTACCTAGTTTTATTACTTTATACGATTCGGTCACACTTGCCGATTGTTAAACAAGTTTGTGGCGCCGTTTTTCGGTGTTCATAAATTTGTCATCACAAACCATACAACAAATCCTTAGCAACACTTTCCAATGAATGAGGGAATGCCTTCAAGAAGATGTGCTCTTCAGAAACATCATGTGGTTTCATAGTGGAACAGACAATGTGGAATTCCTTCAAATGCTTATGTAGACTCTCACCTGCAAGACCATGAAACTTGGGCAACAAATGGATCAAACCAGTCTTGAGAACAAATGGAACATCCTCATTAGGATATTGGATGCACAAGCTTTCAATATCGAAATCAGGTGCATCCATCTCCCTGAAAGTCCTCTCACGAGGTGGAGGTTGTGCCATATTGTTCTCAGTGTGAAAAACAACAGAATCATAATCAGAATCAAGTGCACATGCAACAAATGCAATAGATGCAGTATGCACAAAGTACTCCACAGTGGGATGCACAGTATCTAAGGGAACAGACTTAAAAACAGACTCTAAAGACAAATTCCTAGAATGCCTAATTAACCTATGAAACGTCCTATCAATCTCAGGATCAAAGGGTGGTATGAATCCAGGATTTCCTCTAGTCATGCACTAAATCACAACACCCTGTAATCATGAAACAATAGCACAAAAAATTCAAACCACAAAAATCAACACAATATAGCAAAACGACTATCACAAACACAACACAACACAAATCACACAACACAGACACAAGACTCAAAACTGAATCGTTGGTCCCCAACAACGGCGCCATTTTGTTAAGAGGGTCGCACCTCACACAAAAGTTGATTGCAAAATTAATGCAGTATAGATACTAGGAATTGACTCCTAGGTCGTCTCTCAAGGACCAATTATGCGGTTCGAAAAATCGAGTCTAACACAAAAAAAGGGGGGGTTTTGAAAAGGTTTTGGAAAAATTAAAGAACTAAATAAAGACACATATGCAAACAAACTAATTTAAGCTAGCATGGTAATGAAACTAGCACTATTAAAAGCCTTAGACAACATTCAAACATCAAACACTGTTACAAACTGATTAACAAACACAGTTAAAAATAATTAAATGCAACACTAACTCAAACCAAAGAAACCAACAAGCCTAATTTAATCCTAGCAAATTACTTGTCATAATGGCAATTAACAAATGAATTTAAAAGTCCAATTGGCCAAAGAAAAAGCACATGGCCCTGAGTCACCATGCACCCAAGTCAAACTTCAATTTCACCTTAAATAAGCCACAAAATGTGTTGACTTCTTCTCCCATGTGCACCATTTTTCAAGAAATTAAGCATGTGCCTGATAACAGTTGAAAAAATGTTATTTTCATGCTTAAAATTGATACTAAAAGCAGCCTTTATACTTAGAAACTAGCTTGAAATCATGCTTTTCTTCATATTTTCATAAATAAGAGAGCTGGACAGGTTTATGCTTGATTTCAGTATTTTTGTGCAGGTTTTAAGGTGAATTTGGTGAAAGAAGTGAAGAAGGAGAGATATGGAATCAGAAAAGACATCAAAAAGTGCAAAAGGAGAAGCCGAAGTCACCGCTCAGTGGCAGTTTACCGCTGAGCGGCATTCAGGAGCTCACGGGAGGACCGTTGAGGGGCAAAATGGTCGCTGAGGGGAAGAAACGTGACACGCACTTACCGCTAAGCGGTATTTTACCGCTGAGCGGCACTTTAATGGGCTTGGACCTAATTTTCTGTAATTTACGAATAATATATAAGCTTTAGGGTTTCCTAGGGTTAGGAATCTTTGGCTGGAACGAAGCAAACACTCTCTCTTCCACCCCTTTGAAGGAGGATCTGGGATGCTCAGGCTTCCTCTTCACCTTTCTAGGGTTTTATCTTTCATTCTTTCATTGTTGTTCATCTAGGTTCACCATGAATATGGTGAACTAAACCTTGTATGTTTGTTGGGGAATCAATGTAATCTTTTGAAGCTCTCATATATGGAATCTGTTTTTACATCTTTTATTTAAGATCTATGCTTTCTTTCATCATTAGTTAGGGTTTTTCCTCTTTGCTTAATGCTTGCATTGTTTAACTCATTCGATGCATGATTATTGGTTTTGTCGATACGAGCGCGTACGGGGAAGTCTAGATCCGGGGAATTTCTCCCAATATTATATTGGTTGTCGTTAAGCTCCTGCACTTATGAACTGATCATTAGGAATGCTAGGAATTGTATGAACTCGTGATTAGGGAGAAGCCTTCTTGAAAGGTACTTTAGAGAGTGGCATTAACAATGATGATTTGAATGTTGAATTCCTAAAATATATGAGAGTGGATAAGATGAAATTGACCCCCAACAACATATTCATACATATATTTCATTGAAAGTGTTTATCTTTTGCTTTTTGCCATTGATCAAAACTTCATGCATACATATTTAATTTTGCATATAAAATCCAAATATTTTGTCTTTAAGTCTTAGCTAATCAAGAAACCACACAACTAAACTAGGCTGTGAGTCCTTTGGGAAGAACAATACTTGGTCTTACCAAGTTTAGTACTTGAACGATTCGGTCATACTGGCCGATTGAAAAACAAGTTTGTGACATCATATTTTGGTGTTCATAAATTTGTCCATCAGTGCCTTCCACATTCTCCAAGACCGTCCCCTCTCTCCTTCCATGCAGCAAAGAAATGATTTTATACACCAAAGCACACAATTTACGTGAACCACTAAGTGGAAATGCCAAAGAATGCTTCAAAGACCAATGTGCAAATGGAAGATACCATGTGTGCTCCTACCAATGTGCCAAGTAAGCTAAATCAAATGAAAAAAATCTCCAAAAACCTCCATGTCTCATTGCAATTCACGGCTGGAACAAGCAAAGCCCAAATCTCAAAGTGGAAACATTCCTTGGGTCAAAACAAGCATCTTTTGTGTTGGTCCAAAAGTGGTAAAAATTAAAAGAAGCAATTTCCTCTCTCCTACAAACTCCAAACGGTTTTTCTTCAAGAATTATGCATCCAAAAGCTTTCTTCCACTCTTCAATACAGAGAAATACTTGAGGAAACCAAAGTTAAAGTTGAAAATGAACACAAGAACAATAAACCCAAACTTCTACTCATCAACCCATCTTCAACACTACCATTTCTTCAAGTTTCTTTGCAAAAACGAAAATAATACTTAGACCATCAATTCCAGTTCTGTCCAGCCTCCATAACATCACCAAGATCTGATCCCAACCTAGTCTCAAGCATCAAAACCGAAAAATGCAAGAAAAGAGTTAAACCCACAACACCCACACATCATCTTAAGCTCTCTTCAACCTAAAACTACATAGAACTTCATTTTTATCATCCAACCATATAGAATGAGATAAAAACCGAGACGAACAGCAGCAAAGGGAGAGGAAAACGAAATATAAAGTTACTCAAACCCAACATCCACCATGGAAATGCAAAGACAAGCTCCAATACTCAAACTCCAAGTATCAAGAACAAGCAAATGGAAGTGGAAATGAATAGTTTTTCACCACCAATAAGCTAAGACAACCAAGAGTAAATTAAGAGAAGAAGAAAATCTGCATCTTGCTCATTGAAATGGCCAAAAACGAGACACCCAAGTCAAGCTCTCCATAATAGTGTTCATACAAGAAACCCTAAGAGAGAAAAGCTCCAAAACATGAAAAATATCAAGTGTGTAAGAGTCTCTTTTGTGTGGTTGGCTAAGGCTCTCTAAAATGTCAAGAGTTTTTCTTCCAAATGGGGTCCACAATCAATTAAAAACCCTAACCAAAAAGGCACATGTCTTACAAATGGGTCTTTTCACAAAATTGCCCCTAAAAGGGTCCAAAACACCTAATTCTAATTAAGGGCTTCTAGAAAACGAAATTACAACTTTAATTAGAATCTAAATGACTAAATGTTGAGCCTTTGAGTGTGTCACGCCATATCCCAATGCTTCAGATGATGTTTCCACCACTTCCCTGCAACCATAAATGCACTTAATTAGCTCAGAAAACCCAAATTAGCACAATTACGAATTTCTGACGAAATTAAGCAGAATTCGGAAAACGGGGAAATAACAAAAAATTAAACACAATTCCCTGGTTTATTTAAGTGCAATAAACTAAATATAGTTCAAGAAATAACAACTCATCAATGACGAAAGGGTTTTTCATATGATTCTCTCTCTTCCTCTCGTCCTCTTTCTCTTTTCTCTCACTTTCTTTCTTTCTTTTCTTTTTTACTCACTTTCTCAATCTTCACACAAATTTTCTCTTCTTCTTTCTCTTCTTCTTTCTCTTCTCTCTCTTTTCTCTCTTCTTTTTCCAACTCAACTTTTTCAACATTTACATTCACTAGCACTTTACACTCTTCCTTGGGGTTAACCTCAGTATTAGCCCCACAATTCTTGTCAGGCCTTTCTTCTAACTGCTTAGTAATTTGACCCATTTGAATCTCCAAGTTCTTAATAGCAGCTTCAGTGTTCTTTTGAGTGGATTCAGTTGCCTATATGAATTGCTGAAGAGTTTCTTCCATCCTTATTGATCTTTCATTCAGTGTAGATATTTGTTGCCATAAGGTTGGTTGTTGTTGTTGCTTGTGAAATTGCCCTGATTGTCCAGCTTGCCTACTTTGTCCTTGACCAATACTTGGGTGTGATTTCCACCCTTGATTGAAGTTCCCCTGACGGTATGGAAATTGATTGGCCATGAAGTTAACATCCTCTAAAGCTTCCACTGGAAAGGCGCATTGACCATTGATATGGTCACCACCACATAATTCGAACATCAGTGGTTGAACCCGTGCAACAGTCTTTAACTCTTTTGGCAGTTGTGCAAGTATCTTTGTGGGATTTTCCAATTGTTGAGTTAGTATCTTGTTCTGAGCTAGCAAGGCATCATTGGATTGCAACTGTAGAACTCCTTTTTGTTGAATAGGAGGTCCTCTTTCACTGTTCAGCTCATTATCATTAGTAGCCATGTTTTCAATTATTTTTGTGGCTTCCTCTGGAGTCTTCCATTTTATATTGCCTCCAGGTGAGGCGTCTAGCATCAACTTGGTTTGTGAACCAAGACCTCCAAGGAAGATTAGGACTACTTCTTCTTCGTCAAATCCATGTGTGGGAGTCTTTCTTAATAAGCCTTCAAGAAGAGGTTAGGTTTTCTTGCTTCTAGTTCGAATTGCTTCCTGCATACACAAGAAAACAAGTCCCTAGAAAAATTTGTTAGCACAAAAAAAATAGAGAAGAAGATATAAAATCAGAGATAAGAAGATAAAATAAAAACAGAAAACAAAAAAAATAAAATAAAATAAAATAATAACCGAAAAAAATAAAAACAGAAAATAAAAAAAGAAATTCAAATTTCAAAATTCAAAATTCAAGTCAAAGATAATCAATAATCACACAAATAAACTAGTTAAACCACGAGTCCCCGGCAACAGCGCCAAAAACTTGATGACAAATTTATGAACACCGAAAAACGGCGCCAAAAACTTGTTTAACCCTCGGCAAGTGTGACCGAATCGTATCAAGTAATAAACTTGGTAAGACCAAGTATCGTTCTCCCAAAGGACTTACAGCCTAGTTAGTTATATGATTTCTTGATCATTTAAGACTTGTGAACAATTGATTATAGGTGTCAAATGCAAAAGACAATAAGTAAACATGTATGCATGAGTTTAAAAGAGGAACACAAAAACTTGAACGAATTAGATGGATGAGTATGTTGTTGGGGTAATTAATTTCATCTTATCTACTCTCATATATTTTAGGAATTCATCATTCTTTTCATATATGTTAATGCGACTCTCTAAATCACCTTGCAAGAAGGCCTATCCTTAATTACGAGTTCATACAATTCCTAGCATCCCTAATAATTAATTATGAAGCACAGAAGCTTAAAGGCAACCAACCCTCATATTCCTATGTCTAGGCAATATGCTATTGGGAGAATTTCCCCGGATCTAGATTTCCCCGTACGTTCCTGATAACAGTTGAAAAACTATTATTTTCATGCTTGAAATTGATACTAAAAGCAACCTTTAACACTTAGAAACTTCCTTGAAATCATGCTTTTATTCATATTTTCATAAATAAGAGAGCTGGACAGGTTTATGCTTGATTTTAGTGTTTTTGTGCAGGTTTTAAGGTGAATTTGGTGAAAGAAGTGAAGCAGGAGAGAGATGAAATCAGAAAAGAGATCAAAAAGTACAAAAGGAGAAGCCGCAACTGCCGCTCAGCGGCAGTTTACCGCTGAGCGGCACTCAGAAGCTCACGGGGGATCCACTGAGGGGCAAAATGGCCGCTGAGGGGAAGAAACCAACTCACGCACTTACCGTTGAGCGGCACACTTATGGGCTTGGGCCTAAATTTTCTGTAATTTTAGAATAGTATATAAGCTTTAGGACGTCCTAGGGTTTGTATCTTTGGCAGAAACGAAGCAAACACTCTCTCTTCCACCCCTTTGAAGGAGGATCATGGATGCTCAGGCTAGCTCTTCACCTTTCTAGGGTTTTATCTTTCACTCTTTCATTATTATTCATCTAGTTTATCCGGGGAATTTCTGCCAATAGTATATTGGTTGCCGTTAAGCTCCTGCACTAAAAGAACTAATTATTAGGAATGCTAGGAATCGTATGAACTCGTAATTAGGGATAGGCCATCTTGCAAGGTAATTTAGAGAGTGGCATTAACAATGACGAAAAGAATGTTGAATTCCTAAAGTATATGAGAGTGGATAAGATGAAATTGATAACCCCAACAACATACTCATCCATTTAATTCATTGAAGTGTTTGTATTTTGTTTTAGCCATTGATCACATTCATGCATACATGTTTATTTTCTGTTTTGCATATTAAACTTCACTTATTTCGTTCTTAAGTCTTAAATAATCAACGAATCACATAACTAAACTAGGTCGTGAGTCCTTTGGGAGAACGATACTTGGTCTTACCGAGTTTATTACTTGAAACGATTCGGTCACACTTGCCGATTGTTCAACAAGTTTGTGGCGCCATTTTTGGGTGTTCATAAATTTGTCATCAAGTTTTTGGCGACGTTGTCGGGGACTCGTGGTGTAACTGGTTAATTTGTGTGATTATTGATTATCTTTGACTTTAATTTTGAATTTCTGTTTTTATTTTTCTGTTTTTATTTTATTTTATTTTATTTTATTTTATTCTCTGAATCTTTTATCTTTTCCTATATCTTTTTGTGCTAACCAAATATTCTAGGGTTTTATGTTCTTGTGTATGCAGGAGACAATTCGAACTAGGAGCAAGATAACTGCAGAACCTCTTCTTGAAGGTTTAGACGAGAGTAGACGGAGGAGAAGAATCCAAACATCTAGAGAACTTTTCCCTCCTCCGGAAACTCTGTTGCAACCATCACCACAAGGTTCTGACCAGAGCACAAAAAATATGGAGAACAATAATATCAGAAGAACTCTTGCTGATTACACCAATACAACTGGACCTCAGCACTTTAACAGTATAGCTAGACCTAGAGTCAATGCAGCTAACATGGAGGTCAAACCAACATTGATCCAACTGGTGAAGAGCAATCAATTCAATGGGTTATCTCATGAAAGCCCATATGAGCACCTCACTACATTTAATGAGATCTGCAACACAGTGAAAATCAATGGGGTGCCAGATGAAGCGATCAAACTTAGCTTGTTTCCTTTCTCATTAGGAGGCAATGCTAAGCTTTGGTTAAATTCTTTTCCAAAGGGAAGTTTCACAAAGTGGGAAGCAGTGGTAACCAAGTTTCTAAATAAATACTTCCCACAATCAAAGGTGAACAAAGGCAAGCAAGAGATTTCTTCATTCAGGCAGGGCATTGAAGAATCACTGGGTCATGCATGGGATAGATACAAAAGCTTGCTACGAAAAACACCCACGCATGGATTCGATGAAGTGGAAGTAGTCCTTACCTTCCTTGGAGGTCTTGGTTCGCAAACCAAGATGATGCTTGATGCCTCAGCAGGAGGAAACATTAAATGGAAAACTCCAGAGGAAGCAACAGAAATTATTGAAAATATGGCTACTAGTGACAGCGAACTTAATATTGAAAGAGGATATCTTAGTCAGAAGGAGTTGTTACAATCAAATGATGCTTTGCTTATTCAAAATAGAATTATCTCTCAACAGTTGGAAGAAGTAATTATGAAGCTTTCTCAAATACCACAAGAAATACAACAGGTCTCAATGGTTCAAGGGCAACAACAAAAATGGCAAATGCAATCTACTCCATCTGAGAAGACAACAAAACTTGACGAGACTTTCCAAAGATTCTTGAAGACGAATGCATCTTATTGTCAGAATGTGGATGCTGCATTTAAAAATAGGGAGATCTATGTTGAGCGAATAGTTGACAAGATGAAATATGATAATCTCATAAAGGAGTGTAAAACTGTTGTGACCAGAAGTGGTAAAGTGTTAGAGGAGAGAAAAAAAGAAAAAGAGGAGAAAGAAAATGAGAGTGAGAGTGAAAAAGAAACATGTGAGCGGAAAGAAAGGGTTGAGAGAGAGAAAAAGAAAAAAGAAGAAGATGAGAGGAGAGAAAAAAAAGAGAGAGAAGAAAGAGAGGAGAGACAAAAAGAAAAAGAGGGTGAAAAGCCACTTCCTTATCCAAAGAGTTATTCAAGGAAGGAGAAAGAAAAGCAGTTAGAAAGATTCATGGAGTTGTTTAAGAAGCTGGAGATCACTATACCATTCTCTGAAGCATTGCAACAGATGCCAACATATGCAAAGTTTTTGAAGGAACTTCTTACAAAGAAAAACAAGTACATTGAAAAGGAAACTATCAATGTACAGGGTAACTACAGTGCAATCATACAGAAACTACCTCCTAAACTTAAAGATCCAGGAAGCTTCACTATTCCATGCACCATAGGAGATTTGAAAGTTGGAAGAGCATTGATTGATTTAGGAGCTAGCATTAATTTAATGCCGCTATCCATGTGCAGAACAATTCAGGGTTTGGAAATCAAACCGACCAGAATGGCTCTTCAACTGGCGGACAGGTCTCTTAAATATCCATATGGAGTGATTGAAGATGTTCTAGTGAAGGTTGATAAATTTGTCCTCCCAGTGGATTTTATTGTGATGGAGATGGAAGGAAATAGTGATGTTCCTCTTATTCTTGGTAGACCTTTTATGAAGACTTCTAGAGTTTTAATTGATGTAGAAAATGGTAAGCTTAAATTGAGAGTTAATGATGAAGAAGTCACTTTTGACGTATCCAAGGCCATGACATATCCAAATGATGACAAAGCATGTTTTCAATTTGATGAACTTGATGAAGTTTGTATGGTGCAAGAAAGGATGGTGCGAAATATTTCTCCATTAGAGAAAATGTTCATTGATGCTTGTGAAGATTTAGATGAAGAAGAAGAGAAATTAATTGATGAATGTCTTATGGACTTGGAAACATTGAAAAAGAGTTCAGTGGAAGATCCAATCTTTGAAATAATTGATAAGGAAGAAGAAGTCAAAGCAAAGACGCCAGAATTAAAAAGATTGCCATCACATCTGAAATATGTTTTTCTAGAAGAAGAAGGAACAAAGCCAGTCATCATCAATAACTCTTTATCTCTACAAGAAGAAGAGCAGTTGATAGAAATTTTGAAAGCCAACAAAGAAGCAATTGGGTGGTCAATATCAGATCTTAAAGGTATTAGCCCAACTTATTACATGCACAAGATTTTTATGGAAGAAGATTATAAACCAAGTGCTCAACCACAAAGAAGGTTAAATCCTGTTATGAAGGAAGTGGTTAGAAAAGAAGTGTTGAAACTGCTAGAAGCTGGTATCATTTATCCAATCTCTGATAGTGAATGGGTGAGTCCAGTACAGGTGGTTCCAAAGAAAGGTGGGATGACAGTAATTCATAATGATAAAAATGAACTTATTCCTACTCGTACAATTACTGGCTGATGTATGTGCATTGATTACAGGAAGCTGAATAAAGCTACTAGAAAGGATCATTTTCCTCTTCCTTTCATGGACCAGATGTTAGAAAGATTATCAGGTCAAGCTTTCTATTGTTTTCTAGATGGATATTCTGGATACAATCAAATTGTGGTAGATCCAAAAGACCAAGAGAAGACGGCTTTTACTTGTCCTTTTGGTATCTTTGCATATAGAAAGATGCCATTTGGATTATGTAATGCTCCAGCCACATTTCAAAGGTGTATGCAGGCAATTTTTGCAGATCTCTTAGAAAAATGTATTGAAGTGTTCATGGATGATTTCTCAGTTTTTGGAAATTCTTTCCAAAGATGTTTGGCTAATTTGAACACTGTTCTCAAAAGATGTGTTCAGACAAATCTTGTTCTTAATTGGGAGAAATGTCATTTCATGGTAACTGAAGGAATTGTGCTGGGGCATAAAATCTCTGCTAAAGGAATTGAGGTAGATAAAGCTAAAGTAGAAGTCATTGAGAAACTGCCTCCACCAACAAATGTAAGGGGGATTAGGAGTTTTCTCGGTCATGCTGGGGTTTTATAGAAGATTCATCAAAGATTTCTCAAAAATTGCTAAACCATTGAGTAATCTTTTGATGAAGGATGCTCCTTTTGTGATGAATGAAGATTGTTTGAAAGCTTTTGACACATTGAAGAATAAATTAGTGTCAGCTCCAGTAATTGTAGCGCCAGATTGGAATCAAAATTTTGAATTAATGTGTGATGCAAGTGATTATGCAATAGGAGTTGTTCTTGGCCAGCGAAAAGAACAAAAGTTTCATCCAATTTATTATGCTAGCAAGGTTCTGAATGATGATCAACTGAATTATGCTACCACAGAAAAAGAATTCCTGGCTATTGTGTATGCTTTAGAGAAATTTCGACCTTATCTTATTGGATCTAAGGTGACTGTCTATACAGATCATGCAGCTATCAAATATTTGTGGACAAAGCCAGATTCTAAGCCACGTCTGATTAGATGGGTACTACTGTTGCAAGAATTTGATGTAGAAATTCGTGATAAGAAAGGAAGTGAGAACTTAATTACTGATCATTTGTCACGGTTAGTTAACAATGAGGTCACTAGCAAGGAATCCGAAATCTGGGAATCTTTTTCAGATGAAACACTCATGTATATTCAGTATAGGCCCTGGTTTGCTGATATGGCTAATTTCAAAGCTGCAAGGGTCATGCCAGAAGACTTAACTTGGCAACAAAGAAAAAAAATTTTGCATGATGCCAAGCAGTTTGTTTGGGATGATCCTTATTTGTTCAAGATTAGAGCAGATAATCTTCTGAGGAGATGTGTGACAAATGAAGAAGCAGAAGGAATTCTCTGGCATTGTCATGATTCACCTTATGGAGGACATTTTAATGGAGAAAGAACAGCAGCAAAAGTCCTTCAATCAGGATTTTATTGGCCAACTTTATTTAGAGATGCCCATAATCATGCCAGAAATTGTGATAAATGTCAAAGAGCAGGGACGATCACTAAACGTCATGAGATGCCATTACAAGGCATTTTAGAGGTTGAGGTTTTTGATTGCTGGGGTATTGACTTTGTTGGACCCTTTCCTCCATCTTTCAACAATGAATATATTCTGGTAGCAGTGGATTATGTGAGTAAATGGGTGGAAGCATTAGCTTGTCCTAAAAATGATGCTAGCACGGTAATTAAATTCTTGAAGAAGCAGATATTCTCACGTTTTGGCACTCCAAGAGTGTTGATTAGTGATGGAGGATCTCATTTTTGCAATTATCAGCTAGAAAAAGTACTCAAACACTATGGAGTGAAACATAAGGTAGCTGCACCTTATCATCCACAAATCAATGGACAAGCTGAGGTGTCTAACATGGAGATAAAAAGGATCCTGGAAAAAACAGTGACTTCATCAAGAAAGGATTGGTCTCTCAAATTGGATGATGCTCTTTGGGCTTATAGGACGGCAATGAAGATGTCTATGGGATTATCACCATTTCAATTAGTCTATGGGAAAGCATGTCATTTGCGAGTAGAATTAGAGCATAGAGCGTTATGGGCTTTGAAATTCTTGAATTTTGATCCTTATGAAACTCAATGCACACGCAGAAGGCAGATTTTGGAGCTTGAAGAAATGCGATTACATGCATATGATTCATCCAAGGCTTACAAAGACAAGATCAAATTTTATCATGACAGGAAGTTGGTGAATAGAGTTTTCAATCCAGGACAATAGGTACTATTGTTCAATTGAAGATTGAAGATATTTCCTGGGAAGCTGAAGTCAAAATGGTCAGGACCATTTGTGATAAAAGAAGTGCATCCGCATGGAGCAATTGAAATATTTAATCCAGCTGCTGATGATCCACAGAAAAGTTGGGTGGTGAATGGGCAACGTCTCAAGCCCTATCTAAGGGGAGAGGTGCAACAATTGTCCACAATGATGCTGTTGGTTGATCCTTGAAAGTTTGGGTCAGGCTCGTGACGTTAAACAAGCGCTTACTGGGAGGTAACCTAGTGTTCTGTACGTATTTATTTTTGTTTTAGACTAGGGTTGATGTACTCTATTAGAAACCTGGTTTGTTATGATGGTTTGCTATTCACTGTGATTATGTGATAATTAATGCTTGATGATGATTATTGATTGATTGATGTTGAGATAGATGTGCACATTAAATGCTTATACAGGTGATTCACAAGCTTTGTGAACAAATGCAGGATATTATGATTGTGATTGTGAGATTAAGCAGGATGTGTATGTCAAATGTGAATGAGCCTATTTGTGAGGTTTTGAGCTCCAGAGTTTTTATTGATTGAATGCTATTACTTTGAAAGCATGAATGATTTTGCCCAGGTTTTCTATGATTGAATCAATTGCTTGTTTTGCATCATATGATCAAGGCCGTTTGTTGGAATCCTTTTTATTGGCCAAATTCATGAAGTTAGCCCACTAAAAGATAACACTTTGTGTTCTATCCTTTGAACCTTTAGCCTTGAACATGATTTGGAAACCCTTGTTGAAAAGCCTTACCTTGAGTTAAGTAGAAAATATTTTGTGGTATTGACAAATGTTCAAGTTTAGGGTTGTTGGAAAATAGAAAGGGAAATTGAAAGCATTGAGCTAAGAGTTAAGAATAAGAAAGAAAAAGAGAAAGAAAAGAAAAGAAAAAGCAAAGCTCAATGTAAAGACAAGTTGGGAAAAATAAGAATAATTGTGTTTTTATGATTCTCTTAACTCAAGGATTTTGTGATCCAGAAAAACTAATCTTCTTGATTAGCCTAGCCACGTTATAAGCCATTGAAAAGTCCTTGTGATGATGCATGCTTGTAAATGTTTTGATTGTGGTTAAATGAAAGGCAAAGTTGATTCATGTGACATTGTGGTAGTGGAGTGAATGAGTGATTACCTCTTATACACTTGTGTGTGAGTGAAACACTTTACCTGGTGAGGAAGTATTCCATGAGCACATGAACATCCATCTTAATTGATTGATCATTCATTAAAAATAGCATTTCTTTGATATTAACTGACTTTGTGAACACTAAAGCATGTGCACATCTTGATTGAAATCTTGGTCAAAAGTTTGATTGAAGTCTTTGCTTATCTTGAAAAGAAATTTTTGAATGAGTGAACCATCATATGAATTGGTAGAAGATTGAGTTACATCTTGTTTGCTTGAGGACAAGCAAAGTTCTAAGTTTGGGGTTGTGATAACAGTTGAAAAACTATTATTTTCATGCTTGAAATTGATGCTAAAAGCAACCTTTAACACTTAGAAACTAGCTTGAAATCACGCTTTTATTCATATTTTCAGAAATAAGAGAGCTGGACAGGTTTATGCTTGATTTCAGTGTTTTTGTGCAGGTTTTAAGGTGAATTTGGTGAAAGAAGTGAAGAAGGAGAGAGATGAAATCAGAAAAGACATCAAAAGTGCAAAAGGAGAAGCCGCAACTGTCGCTCAGCAGCAGTTTACCGCTAAGCGGCACTCAGAAGCTCACGGGGGATCTGCTGAGGGGCAAAATGGCCGCTGAGGGGAAGAAACCAACTCACGCACTTACCGTTGAGCGGTACTTTACCGCTGAGCGGCACACTTATGGGCTTGGGCCTAAATTTTCTGTAATTTCAGAATAGTATATAAGCTTTAGGACGTCCTAGGGTTTGTATCTTTGGTAGAGATGAAGCAAACACTCTCTCTTCCACCCCTTTGAAGGAGGATCTTGGATGCTCAGGCTACCTCTTCACCTTTCTAGGGTTTTATCTTTCATTCTTTCATTATTATTCATCTAGTTTCACCATGAATATGGTGAACTAAACCTTGTATTGTTGTTGGGGAATCAATGTAATCTTGTAAAACTCTCATATATGGAATTTGTGTTTAAACATCTTATTTGAGATACATGCTTTCTTTCATCATTAGTTAGGGTTTTTCCTCTTTGCTCAATGCTTGCTTTGTTTAACTCATTCAATGCATGATTATTGATTTTGTCGATACGGGAACGTACGGGGAAGTCTAGAGCCGGGGAATTTCTGCCAATAGTATATTGGTTGCCGTTAAGCTCCTGCACTAAAAGAACTAATTATTAGGAATGCTAGGAATCGTATGAACTCGTAATTAGGGATAGCCCTTCTTGCAAGGTAATTTAGAGAGTGGCATTAACAATGATGAAAAGAATGTTGAGTTCCTAAAGTATATGAGAGTGGATAAGATGAAATTGATAACCCCAACAACATACTCATCCATTTAATTCATTGAAGTGTTTGTATTTTGTTTTAGCCATTGATCACATTCATGCATACATGTTTATTTTCTGTTTTGCATATTAAACTTCACTTATTTCGTTCTTAAGTCTTAAATAATCAACGAATCACATAACTAAACTAGGTCGTGAGTCCTTTGGGAGAACAATACTTGGTCTTACCGAGTTTATTACTTGAAACGATTCGGTCACACTTGTCGATTGTTCAACAAGTTTGTGGCGCCGTTTTTCGGTGTTCATAAATTTGTCATCAGTTCCCTTATCGACAAAATCAATAATCATGAAATCGAATGAGTTAAACAATGCATTCTTTGAGCAAAGAGGAAAAACGCTAACTAATGATGAAAGAAAGCATGTATCTCAAATAAGATGTTTAAACACAAGTTCCATATATAAGAGCTTCAAAAGATTACATTGATTCTCCAACAACAATACAAAGTTTAGTTCACCATATTCATGGTGAAACTAGATGAACAATAATGAAAGAATGAAAGATAGAAAAACCCTAGAAAGAGAAGAGGAGAGCCGTCACCATCTCCAATTCTACCCCGAAGGGGTGAAAAGTGTGTTTTGCGTCTTTTTCAGCCAAAGATACAAACCCTAGGACGTCCTAAAGCTTATATACTATTCTAAAAATACAGAAAATTAGGCCCAAGCCCATAAAAGTAACAAAAAACCGGTCCAAGCCCATTTAGAATGGCGCTCAGCGGTATTTTGCCGCTGAGCGGTAATGGCGCATGATCCATTTTGCCCCCAGCTATTGTTTTTGCCCCCCAGCGATGATTTTGGCAGTTGAAAAGTGGCGCTCAGCGGTATTTTACCGCTCAGCGGAACTTTTTCTGTATTCTGGTTGACTTCTCAGCAGTCTGGTTGACTGGTTGACTTTTTTGGTTGACTAGTTGACTTTTCGTGTTTCTGGTTGACTTTTCATTATTCCAATCATTCGATACTTCAATTCTTCTTTCAAATAATTCAATTAGCCTACAAAATCAAGGGAATCTTGCACAAAACCATTAAATTCACTTTCAACTCTCTTATTCACAAAACTAAAGCAAAAATATGAGTTCAAGCTAGTTTCTAAGTCTTAAAGGTTGCTTTTGGTATCAATTTTAAGCATGAAAATAACGGTTTTTCAACCGTTATCACATGTTCAAGGAGAGTAAAAAAGGTGGACCGGAAACAGATGATGAGTTGGTGTGATGAAAGAAAGAGGAACACCAACATTGAAGATGGAACTTGAGCTTATTGGGTCAAGCTAATGACGTTAAAAGAGCGCTTACTGGGAGGAACCGTAGTGATTTGAGAACATTAATTTCTTTGATTTTGGTTATGTAATTTTATAAACTTTAGGACATTGATTTATGTTGTTTGAGATTTTATGGTATAGCATCTACCGATGGATGCTACGTGGTTGAGTATCTACTGAAGGATACTAGGTTTGTTTACACCTACTGATGGGTGTTGGTAAGAAAGATCTGCACTTACTGAAGGGTGCTGGAGGATTTTGGGTCAAACTTGTGACGTTAAACAAGAGCTACCTGGGAGGCAACCCAGTTGATTTACTTTATTTTTGTTTATTTGTGTTGATTCTACTTTGGATGCATGATAGGGATGGAATGTTTGAGTGATGTGAGAACATTGCATGAGGTGAGTGAGAGGCATGATTGTAAGACATCTAGGGGAAGCTAGGAAGAAGGAGAGTAGGTGCCGCAAATGCCGCTCAGCGGAAATTTCCGTTGAGCGCGAATACTAATGAGTTGGGGGGACTAGTTTGGTTCAATTGGGCTCAGTGGGATTAGGCCCATTTTGGTATTTTTATACCCTAGGGCGCGGTTTTGCTTCTATTTTCCGGTCTCCCTCTTCCCACACACTCTCAAGCACTTTCCAAAGAGTTTTACTCACTTTTCCCTTCTTCCCCCTTCACAAAACCTCTCTTCCACTCACTTTTGCACCAAGTTTTAATTCAAGTTTGGGGTTTGGTGAGAGCATTGCTGTTGGGGGCAGATTTCTTCACATTCCTAGAGCAATTTTCACTCATTTAGCATCTCCACCCAAGTAGGTTTTTGAAAGCATGAATTGGTATGAACATGGTTGTCCAAGCATGATTCTTGAGGAATTTTGATTTTTATGCACGATTAGATGAATTAACTACTGTTTGGATCGATTAAACTGCTTGATTTGGGTTTGGAACTAGGAAGAATGTAGGTGGGTGGAGATTAGGAGCATTTGTGCAAGATTTGACAAATCTGCCGAATCGTCGCTTAGGGAAAATTTCCCCTAAGTGCGATTCTAGTATAGTTGTTTTTGTGCTTCTTTTGGTTGTTGGCTTGTTGTATAAATTGCGCTGAGGGGTTTTGATTGCCCTCAGTTGTGATAGGACTGATCTTAGGGTGTATTTTGTGGTTTACTAATGCTTAATGATGTTTCTTGTGGTTTTGTGAATTGTGTTTGATGTAGGGATGGCCTCCTCATCAGGTAAGAGAATCAAGACTATAGGATCCAAGAGGAAGGACAAGGAGCCAGAACGATCCTATGCCAACAAGTTCCTATCCTGCAACCATGAGCGCCACTTTAAAGTTGTCCAAGATAGGAGGCTACTAATGGAAAGGAAGGTTGGACTGATAGTTGACTTTGCTCCACAGTTTGGGGAGCAACTGGAGAACAGGATCTAGGGGAGGCTAGCCACTTACCCTACACCAGCTAACATAGCAATGGTGAAAGAATTTTACACCAACGCAAGAAGGTTGGGTGATCATGCTGTTGAGGATTATCTGAGCTATGTTAGAGGACACGTCATTCGGTATGACCCTGATTCCATTAATAGATTTTTAAATACTGAATAGGCTGGCGAGCAGTGTCAGTCTGCTCTCAATATGGAAGAAGGAGCAGACTTTGGTGATATGGAAAGTGTGTTATGTGTGCCTGGTGGACACTTTCAGAGAAACAGGAATGGTGCTATAGTGAAGATCAAGAGACTTGATCTGACTCCTCTAGCAAAGTATTGGATGGCATTTTCTCATGCCAACATCCAGGCATGCTCACATGTCTCAGACATAACTGTCAGCAGGGCGCTTCTCTTGTATTGTGTGCTCAGAGGGATTAGCATTAACATTGGCCAGGTAATAGCTAATGAGATAAAGGTGTGTGCCAACACTATGAATAACAAAGCACCACTAGGGCATCCTCTTTGATTACACACTTATGTGAGCTAGTTGGGCTGAATATTTCTACTCCACCATTTGAGAGGCCTAGGAAAGCTATTGATGAGGCTTATTATAGACAGTATTGTGGAGGTGATGAGGCAGCTCAACCAGTACCATCACGCTGTCCTCGTAGAGCAAGAGGACCACCATAAGGCCAGGCATCTGTAGAAGCTCAAGGTAGCAGAGCTGGAGTGATGAACCAATATTTTCCTCACTTCACTTAGTTTAATGTGCTAGAATTAGTCGGGGAATTATGCTTAAACGTCCGGTATTTTCCTGTTTTTCCTAATTGTGCTTAATTTGATAGGAAATTCTTATTTTAACTAATTTGATTTATCTGAGCTTATTATTTTGCATTATTAATTACGGGAAAATTTTGGATAACTTTTTGGGACATTTGAAAGCTAAATGAGAAATGGCAATTGAGCCAATGCATCTTAACCATTTTTATTTTCGCTGGCTGCCGCGTGAATGTTGTGTCAACTTCTGTGTCTTCGTTTGAGTTCAATTCTTATCCGTTTTCCATGCAATTTTTTTTCGTAGTTTCGTCTGGATGTCTATTTTAACGTATAGTTTTTACTTTGTTCAAATTCGTTCTGTGCTGTTCCCAGTATTTAGTTTACTCTCATATGTCAGTCCAGTGATTACTGTTTGAGTGATTTCTAATCTGTTTGCATTGTTTGCTTGCTGTTTAGTAATTGTGGTGGCTGGAATTGATCATTGGACGATGCTAAGACCTCCCAACACTCTTAAGCAAGTCCTTCATTTCTTAAATTTTTGGAAGCAAAACTTGGAACCCACATACACATCACACAGCCAAGTCATGCTAAAAGCACATTACCATTCATTTTTGCCGAGAAGTGGAGATTAACCGTGAAGCATGGAGGGGACCAATTGGAAGTGTAGCTCACATAATTTGGTAAAATAGGTTACACATGCATTTGAAGTCAAAGGAGGAAGTGGCCACGTAAATGACAAGCTGCACACGGCTGATGGACAAATTTATGATCACCAAAATATGATGTCACAAACTTGTTTAACAATCGGCAAGTATGACCGAATCGTTTCAAGTAATAAACTCGGTAAGACCAAGTATCGTTCTCCCAAAGGACTCACGGCCTAGTTTAGTTATGTGATTTGTTGATTAGCTAAGATTTAAGAACAAAATAAGTGGGGTTTAATATGCAAACGACGAAAATAAACATGTATGAATGAGGTTGATCAATGGCTAAAACAAAAGACAAGCACTTTCAATGAAATATATTGAGGAATATGTTGTTGGGGGTCAATTTCATCTTATTCAGTCTCATATGTTTTAGGAATTCAACATTCAAGTCATCATTGTTAATGCCACTCTCTAAATTACCTTTCAAGAAGGCTTCTCCCTAATTACGAGTTCATACGATTCCTAGCATTCCTAATAATTAGTTTATTTAGCACAGGAGCTTAAGGCAACCAATATACTTATTGGGAGAAATTCCCCGGATCTAGACTTCCCCGTACGTTCCCGTATCGACAAAATCAATAATCATGCATTGAATGAGTTAAACAAAGCAAGCATTAAGCAAAGAGGAAAAACCCTAACTAATGATGAAAGAAAGCATAAATCTAAGATTAAGATGCAAGCACAAATTCCATATATGAGAGCTTCAAAAGATTACATTGATTCCCCAACAAACATACAAGGTTTAGTTCACCATATTCATGGTGAACCTAGATGAACAATAACAAAAGAATGAAAGATAAAACCCTAGAAAGGTGAAGAGGTAGCCTGAGCATCCAAGATCCTCCTTCAAAGGGGTGGAAGAGAGAGTGTTTGCTTCATTTCTGCCAAAGATCCTAACCCTAGGAAACCCTAAATCTTATATATTATTCGTAAATTACAGAAAATTAGGTCCAAGCCCATAAAAGTGCCGCTCAGCGGTAAAGTACCGCTCAACGGTGAGTGCGTGAGTCGTTTCTTCCCCTCAGCGGCCATTTTGCCCCTCAGCGGACCTCCCGTGACTTCCTGAGTGCCGCTTAGCGGTAAACTGCCACTGAGCGGTGACTTCGGCTTCTCCTTTTGCACTTTTTGATGTCTTTTCTGATTTCATCTCTCTCCTTCTTCACTTCTTTCACTAAATTCACCTTAAAACCTGCACAAAAACACTGAAATCAAGCATAAACCTGTCCAGCTCTCTTATTTCTAAAAATATGGATAAAAGCATGATTTCAAGCTAGTTTCTAAGTGTAAAGGTTGCTTTTTCTGTCAATTTTAAGCATGAAAATAACAGTTTTTCAACTGTTATCAGAACCCCAAACTTAGAACTTTGCTTGTCCTCAAGCAAACAAGATATAACTCAATCTTCAACGAATTCATATGATGGTTCACTCATTCAAAAATCCTCTTTTTAGATAAGTAAAAACTTCAATCAAACTTATGACCAATAGTTCAATCAAGATGTGCACATGCTTTAGTGTTTCACAAAGTCAGTTAATACCCAACAAATGCTCTTTTTCATGAATGACCCATCAGTTAAGCATGGATGTTCATGTGCTAATGGAATATTTCCTCACTAGGTAAAGTGTTTCACTCAACACACAAGTGTATAAAAGGTAATCACTCATTCACTCTACTATCACAATGTCACATGAATCAACTTTGCCTTTCATTTTACCACAATCAAAAACATTTACAAGCATGCATCATCACAAGGACTTTTCAATGGCTTATAATGTGGCTGGGCTAACAAGAAAATTGGTTTTTCTAGATCACAAATTCCTTGAGTTAAGAGAATCATAACCACACAATTTTTCTTATTCTTCCCAACTTACCTTTGCATTTGCATTGAGCTTTTCTTTTCTTTTTCTTTGTATATTCTTACTTTTTAGCTCTTAGCTCAATGCTTTTCCTTTTTCATGTTTTCCTAACAACCCCAAACTTGAACATTTAACAATACCACACAATATCTTCTACTTAACTCAAGGTAAAGATTTTCAATCAAGGGTTTTTCAATTTATGTTCAAGGCTAAGGGTTCAAAGGATAGAAGACAAAGTGTTCTCTTTTAGTGGGCTAACTTTAAGAATTTGGCCAATAAAAAGGGTTCCAACAAACGGCCTTGATCATATGATGCAAAACAAGCAATTGATTCAATCATAGAAAACCTGGGCAAAGTCATTCATGTTTCCAAAGTAATAACAATCAATCATACCAAAAACTGTGGAGCTCAAAACCTCACATATAAGCTCATCCATATTTGACATACACATCCTGCTTAATCTCACAATCACAATCATAATATCATGCATTTGTTTACAAAGCTTGTGAATCACCTGTATAAGCATTTTAATGTGCACATCATCTCAATATCAATCAATCAATAAGCATCATTCAGCATTACTTATCACACAATCACAGTTAATAGCAAACCATCATAACAAACCAGGTGTTCAATAGAGTACATCAAACTCTAATCTAAAAAATAAAAACAAATAAGTTCAGAAAACTTAAACCACAAAAGCATAATCATATGATAGCATTTATCAGTAAATGCTATCTCAGCTCCTCATCAGTTTGAGCTGTCCTCTGTATCTTCCTCTTCTTCCTCATCTTCATCATCTTCAAATGCATCATCATCATCAGCTTCATCTTCTTCCATCTCTCTAACTGAAGCTTCAGCTGCTCCAGCTCCTCCTCCATGCATTGGTTCCTCTGGCCAAGCTACCACATTATGGAATTCATCCATAGTCCACCTGTGGGCTGGAGGTGTATCATACATCCTTACAATCATCTCAGCAGTGGCCACCTACCCTCTGTGAATGGACTGCAGCTGAGCACCTATAAGAGACATATACATGTCCCTCATCTGGAATGGTTCTGCTTCATGTGTCTCAGCAGATGTCTGGCTCTGTGCTGGCCCTCTCTCTCTACGAGCACGGCGTGGTGGAATTGGCTGAGCTGTTTCCTCACCTCCACAATACTGTCTGTAATAAGCCTCATCAATAGCTTTTCTTGGCCTCTCAAATGGTGGAGCAGAAGTGTCCACCCCAGCTATCTTGCAAAAGTGAGTAATCAAGGAGAGATGTCCTAGTGGTGCTTTATTGTTTGAGGTATTGGCGCACACACTAATCTCATCAGCTATCACCTGCCCAATATTAACATTTAAGTTTCTAATAGCACAGTAGATGAATAGTGCCCTGCTGAGAGTAATATCTGACACATGTGAACATGGCTGAATGTTGGCATGAGAAAATGCCATCCAATATTTTGCAAGAGGAGTCAAATCCGTCCTCCTAATGTTAACCACTGAGCCAGATCTATTCCTTTGGAAGTGTCCTCCAGGTATGCATAGTACTCTCTCCACATCCTCATAATCAGCACCTTCTTCCATGCAAAGAGTAAACTGGCACTGCTCACCAGCCCACACAGTATCCAGGAAATTATTGATAGAATCAGGATCATACCTGATAGCATGGCCTCTAACATAGCCCAAATAATTTTCAACTGGATAATCACCAATCTTCTTTGCATTGGTGTAGAATTCCTTCACCACAGCTATGTTAGCAGGTGCAGGATAGGTGGCTAGCTTTCCCAAGTCATTCCCTAACACTTGCTCTCCAAATTGAGGAGCAAAGTTAGGTATCATTCCAACTTTTCTTTCCATCAGAAGTCTCCTGTCCTGGACCACCCTAAAGTGCTTCTCATGTTTCCTAGAGAGGAACCTGCTAGAGTGGGGTTGCTCTGGTTCCTTTTCCTTTCTCTTGGTTGCCATGGTTTTCAACCTCTTTCTTGAAGAGGATGCCATTCCTGCATTCAAACACAAAGACAAAACCACAGAACATGATGTTAATCATTAGTAAAACATAGAACACAACTCCTTGAAAAGCTAAACCACCGTTGAGGGCCAGAATTTCCCCTCAGCGCCACCAGTGCCATAGTCTAGATCACAAAAAACCAGAAAAACCAAATCTGGCAGAGTGCCGCTCAGCGGTAGTTTACCCCTCAACGGTAACTCTGCAGATTTTTTAAAATCTTGTTTTAAAGCTATGCTAACTCCACCCAAATGAAATTTTCAGTTTTCCAGTTCATAATCATGCAGTTTAATGGGTTCAAACATCAAATATATCATCAAATCATGCATAGAAATCAAAACCCCTAAATATTCATGCTTTGACAATCACATTCAAATTCAAGAACCCTAGAATGAACAAAATGCATTTTACTTACTTAGGTGGAGATACTAGATGCAATGAGAATGCTTCCAAGCTAGAATGCTCTCTTCCAAACCCAAACTTTGATAGCACACTAGTGAAAAAGTGAGTGGAAGAGAAATTTTCTTAAGAGGGAAGAGTGAAAAGATGTGGAAAACCTTAAAGAAGGTATGTGGGAGTGTTTGTGCAGAGAAGAGCCTGAAAGTATGAGAAATTGCGCAGCTTAGGGTTTAAAAATACCCTAATGGGCTCGGGTCCCGCTAAGGGGAACTAAAGCCCATCTGCGAGAGTACTGATGACAGTTGAAAAACTGTTATTTTCATGCTTAAAATTGATACTAAAAGCAACCTTTAGACTTAGAAACTAGCTTGAAATCATGCATTTTATCTATATTTTCAGAAATAAGAGAGCTGGACAGGTTTATGCTTGATTTGAGTGTTTTTGTGCAGGTTTTGAGGTGAATTTAGTGAAAAGAGTGAAGAATGAGAGAGATGACATTAGAAAAGACAAGAAAGAGTGCAAAAAGAGAAGTCGAAGGCACCGCTCAGCGGCATTTTACCGCTGAGCGGCACTCAGGAGGTTGCGGGAGTCACGCTGAGGGGCAAAATGGCCGCTGAGGGGAAGAAACGAGTCACGCAACCACCGCTGAGCGGTAAATGGCGCTGAGCGGCACTTTTTGGGCTTGGGCTTTTATGATCTTTTGTAACTCTAGATTAGTATATAAGGGCTTGCACGTCCTATAGTTAGGTATCTTTGGCAGAAACGAGGCAAACACTCTCTCTTCCACCCCTTTGAAGGAGGATCTTGGATGCTCAGGCTACCTCTTCACCTTTATTGGGTTTATTCTTTCATTCTTTCATTGTGATTCATCTAGGTTCACCATGAATATGGTGAACTAAACCTTGTATGTTTGTTGGGGAATCAATGTAATCTCTTGAAGCTCTCATATATGGATTTGTTGAGTACATCTTTGAATTGAGACATATGCTTTCTTTCATCATTAGTTAGGGTTTTTCCTCTTTGCTCAATGCTTGCATTGTTTAACTCATTCTAATGCATGATTATTGGTTTTGTCGATACGGGCACGTACGGGGAAGTCTAGATCCGGGGAATTTCTCCCAATATTATACTGACAATATTATATTGGTTGCCTTTAAGCTCCTGCGGTAATGAACTAATCATTAGGAATGCTAGGAATTGTATGAACTATTTGATTAGGGAGAAGCCATCTAGAATGGTACTTTAGAGAGTGGCATTAACAATGATGATTTGAATGTTGAATTCCTAAAATATATGAGAGTGGATAAGATGAAATTGACCCCCAACAACATATTCATTCATATATCTCCTTGAAAGTGTTTATCTTTTGTCTTTGCCATTGATCAATTCATGCATACATGTTTAATTTTCGTCCTTGCATATTAAACTTCAATTATTGTGTTCTTAAGTCTTAGCTAATAAACAAATCACATAACTAAACTAGGCCGTGAGTCCTTTGGGAAGAACGATACTTGGTCTTACCAAGTTTATTACTTGAACGATTCGGTCATACTTGCCGATTGTGAAACAAGTTTGTGACATCATATTTTGGTGTTACAAATTTGTCCATCAAGTTTTTGGCGCCGTTGCCGGGGACTCATGGTTTAACTGGTTAATTTGTGTGATTATTGATTATCTTTGACTTTAATTTGAATTTCTGTTTTTATTTTTTTCTGTTTTTATTGTATTTTATCTTTTTATCTTTTTAGATTAAATTAGATTTTATTTTATTTTATCTTTTTATCTTTTTAGATTAAATTAGATTTATTTTATTTTACCTTTTTATCTTGTAGGTTAGGTTAGATTTTATTTTTTAGATTAGGTTTTATTTTATCTTATTTGATTCTATCTTCTGAATCTTTTATCTTTTTATCTTCTGAATATATCTTTTCTTCTATATCTTTGTGCTAACAAATCTTTTCTAGGGTTTTGTTTTCTTGTGCATGCAGGAAACAATTCGAACTAGAAGTAAGAAAACAACAGAACCACTACTTGAAGGGCTAAACGAGAGTAGAAGGAGGAGAAGAATCAGAACGTCCAGAGAACTTTTCCCTTCTCCTGAAACTCTCCTACAATCATCACCACAAGGTTCTGTTCATAGCACAGGGAGTATGGAGAACAATAATAATGCTAGAAGAACTCTTGCAGACTACACTAATCTTGCTGGACCTCAGCACTTCAACAGCATAGTTCGACCTAGAGTCAATGCAGCCAACATGGAGGTTAAACCAGCATTAATTCAACTGGTAAAGAGTAATCAATTCAATGGGTTATCACATGAAAGCCCATATGAGCACCTTACAACCTTTAATGAGATCTGCAACACGGTCAAGATTAATGGGGTGCCAGACGAAGCTATCAAACTTAGCTTGTTCCCTTTCTCATTGGGGGGCAATGCTAAGCTCTGGTTGAACTCTTTTCCAGAAGAAAGTTTCACAGAGTGGGAAGCAGTGGTTACAAAGTTTTTGAACAAATACTTTCCACAATCTAAAGTGACTAAAGGAAAGCAAGAGATATCTTCATTCAAGCAGGGCATGGAGGAATTACTGGGACATGCATGGGACAGGTATAAAAGCTTGTTACGTAAAACTCCTACGCATGGCTTTAAGGAACATGAAGTAGTCTTAATTTTCCTTGGAGGGCTTGGTTCACAAACCAAGATGCTGCTGAATGCCTCAGCAGGAGGCAATATTAAATTGAAAACTCCAGAGGAAGCAACTGAAATCATTGAAAATATGGCTACTAGTGACAACGAACTCAATATTGACACGGGAGATCTTAATCAGAAGAAGTTGTTAAAATTAAATGAGGCTCTGCTTGTCCAAAATAGAACTCTCTTTCAACAGATTGAGGAAGTAACCATGAAACTTTCTCAAATGCCACAGGAAATACAACAGGTATCAATGGTTCAAGAGCAACAAAAATGGCAGATGCAATTCACTCCAGTTGAGAAAGCAACAAAGCTTGAAGAGACTTTCCAGAGATTCTTGAAGACAAATGCGTCCTATTGTCATAATGTGGAAGCTGCATTTAAAAAAATGGAGAGCCATGTTGAGAGAATAGTTGACGAGATTAAATATGATAATCTTGGAAAGGATTGTAAAACTGTTGTGACCAGAAGTGGTAGAGTGTTAGAGGAGAGACAAAAAGAGAGAGAGAAAGAAAATGAGAGTGCGAGTGAAAAAGAAACATGTGAGTGGAAAGAAAGAGTTGAGAGAGAGAAAAAGAGAAAAGAAGAAGAGGAGAGGAGAGAAAAAAATGAGAGAGAAGAGAGACAGAAAGAAAAAGAGTATGAAAAGCCACTTCCTTATCCAAAGAGTTATTCAAGGAAGGAAAAAGAAAAGCAGTTGGAGAGATTCATGGAACTGTTTAAGAAGTTGGAGATTACCATACCATTCTCTGAAGCATTGCAACAGATGCCCGCATATGCAAAATTCTTGAAGGAACTTCTCACAAAAAAACACAAATACATTGAGAAGGAAACTATCAATATACAGGGTAATTGCAGTGCAATCATACAGAAACTACCTCCTAAACTTAAAGATCCAGGAAGCTTCACTATTCCATGCACCATAGGAGATGTGAAAGTTGGAAGAGCATTGATTGATTTGGGAGCTAGCATTAATCTAATGCCGCTATCCATGTGCAAAACAATTCAGGGGCTGGAAATTAAACCAACCAGGATGGCTCTTCAGTTGGCAGACAGGTCTCTTAAATATCCATATGGAGTGGTTGAAGATGTTCTAGTGAAGGTCGACAAATTTGTATTCCCAGTAGATTTCATTGTGATGGAGATGGAAGGAACTAGTGATGTTCCTCTTATTCTTGGGAGACCTTTTATGAAGACTGCTAGAGTTTTGATTGATGTAGAGAATGGTAAACTTAAATTGAGAGTTGATGATGAGGAAGTTACGTTTGATGTATCCAAGGCCATGACATATCCAAATGATGACAAAGCATGCTTTCAATTTGATGAACTTGATGAAGTTTGTATGGTTCAAGAAAGAATGGTGCGTAATATTTCTCCATTGGAAAAAACGCTCATTGATGCATGTGAGGATTTGGATGAAGAAGAAGAGAAATTGATTGATGAATGTCTGATGGACTTGGAAACATTGAAAAAGGGTCCAGAGGAAGATCAAATATTTGAAACAATTGATAAGGAAGAAACAATCAAAGCACAGTTGCCAGAATTGAAAAGATTGCCATCTCATTTGAAATATGTGTTTTTAGAAGAGGGTGGAACAAAGCCAATCATCATCAGTAACTCTTTATCTTTACAGGAAGAAGAGCAGTTGATAGAAATTTTGAAAGCCAACAAGGAAGCAATTGGGTGGTCAATATCAGATCTCAAAGGTATTAGCCCAACTTATTGCATGCACAAGATTTTTATGGAAGAAGACTATAAACCAAGTGCTCAACCACAGAGAAGGTTAAATCCTGTTATGAAGGAGGTGGTCAGAAAAGAAGTGTTGAAACTGCTAGAAGCTGGTATCATCTATCCGATCTCTGACAGTGAATGGGTGAGTCCAGTACAGGTGGTGCCAAAGAAAGGTGGAATGACAGTAATTTATAATGAGAAGAATGAACTTATTCCTACTCGGACAGTTACTGGCTGGCGTATGTGCATTGATTACAGGAAGCTGAATAAAGCTACTAGGAAAGATCATTTTCCTCTTCCCTTCATGGATCAGATGCTAGAAAGGTTATCAGGGCAGGCTTTCTATTGTTTTCTAGATGGATACTCTGGATATAATCAAATTGTGGTAGATCCAAAAGACCAGGAGAAGACGGCTTTTACTTGTCCTTTTGGTATCTTTGCATATAGGAAGATGCCTTTTGGATTATGTAATGCTCCAGCTACGTTTCAGAGGTGTATGCAGGCAATCTTTTCTGATCTTTTAGAAAAATGCATTGAAGTATTCATGGATGACTTCTCAGTTTTTGGAAATTCTTTCCAAAGGTGTTTAGCTAATCTGAACACTGTCCTCAAAAGATGTGTTCAGACAAATCTGGTTTTGAATTGGGAGAAATGTCATTTCATGGTAACTGAAGGGATTGTACTAGGGCATAAAATCTCTGCTAAAGGAATTGAAGTGGATAAAGCCAAAGTAGAAGTCATTGAGAAACTGCCTCCACCAACAAATGTAAGGGGGATAAGGAGTTTTCTTGGTCATGCTGGGTTCTATAGAAGATTCATTAAAGATTTCTCAAAGATTGCTAAACCATTGAGTAATCTTTTGATGAAGGATGCTCCTTTTGTGATGAATGAAGACTGTCTGAAAGCTTTTGATATATTAAAGAAGAAGCTAGTGTCAGCTCCAGTAATTGTAGCACCAGATTGGAATCAAAATTTTGAATTAATGTGTGATGCAAGTGATTATGCCTTAGGAGTTGTTCTCGGCCAAAGAAAAGAGCAAAAGTTTCATCCAATCTATTATGCTAGCAAGGTGCTGAATGATGCTCAATTGAATTATGCTACCACAGAGAAAGAGTTTCTTGCCATTGTATATGCTCTAGAGAAATTTAGATCCTATCTTATTGGGTCTAAGGTGATTGTCTATACAGATCATGCAGCTATCAAATATTTGTTGACAAAGCCAGATTCTAAGCCACGTCTGATTAGATGGGTACTACTATTGCAAGAATTTGATGTAGAAATCCGTGATAAGAAAGGAAGTGAGAACTTAATTGCTGATCATTTGTCACGGTTAGTCAACAATGAGGTCACTAGCAAGGAGTCTGCAATCTGGGAATCTTTTTCAGATGAATCACTCATGTATGTTCAGCAGAGGCCCTGGTTTGCTGATATGGCAAATTTCAAAGCTGCAAGAGTCATGCCAGAAGACTTAACTTGGCAACAGAGAAAGAAATTTCTACATGATGCCAAGCAGTATGTGTGGGATGATCCATATTTGTTCAAAATTGGAGCAGATAATCTTCTAAGGAGATGTGTTACAAATGAAGAAGCAGAAGGAATTCTCTGGCATTGTCATGATTCACCTTATGGAGGACATTTTAATGGAGAAAGAACAGCGGCAAAAGTCCTTCAATCAGGGTTTTATTGGCCAACTTTATTTAAAGATGCTCATAATCATGCTAGGAATTGTGATAAATGTCAAAGAGCAGGGACAATCACTAAACGTCATGAGATGCCTTTACAAGGTATTTTAGAGGTTGAGGTTTTTGATTGTTGGGGTATTGACTTTGTTGGGCCCTTCCCTCCATCTTTCAACAATGAATATATTCTGGTAGCAGTGGATTATGTGAGTAAATGGGTGGAAGCATTGGCTTGTCCTAAAAATGATGCTAGCACGGTAATTAAATTCTTGAAGAGGTAGATATTCTCACGTTTTGGCACTCCAAGAGTGTTGATCAGTGATGGAGGATCTCATTTTTGCAATTATCAGCTAGAGAAAGTACTCAAACACTATGGAGTAAAGCATAAGGTAGCTGCACCTTATCATCCACAAACCAATGGACAAGCTGAGGTGTCTAACAGGGAGATAAAAAGAATCTTAGAAAAGACTGTGACTTCATCAAGAAAGGATTGGTCTCTCAAATTGGATGATGCTCTTTGGGCTTATAGGACAGCAATGAAGACGTCTATGGGATTATCACCATTTCAATTAGTCTATGGGAAAGCATGCCATTTGCCAGTTGAGTTGGAGCATAGAGCATTATGGGCTTTGAAATTCTTGAATTTTGATCCTTATGATACTCAATGCACACGTAGACGGCAGATTTTGGAGCTTGAAGAAATGCGCTTACATGCATATGATTCATCCAAGGCTTACAAAGACAAAATGAAATTCTATCATGACAGGAAGTTGGTGAATAGAGTTTTCAATCCAGGACAACAGGTATTATTGTTCAATTCAAGATTGAAGATATTTCCTGGGAAGCTGAAGTCAAAATGGACAGGACCATTTGTGATAAAAGAAGTGCATCCACATGGAGCAATTGAAATATGTAATCCATCTGCTGATGATCCACAAAGAAGTTGGGTGGTAAATGGTCAACGTCTTAAGCCCTATCTAGGGGGAGAGGTGCAACAATTTTCCACCATGATGTTGTTGGTTGATCCTTGAAAGTTTGGGTCAGGCTCGGGACGTTAAACAAGCGCTTGCTGGGAGGCAACCCAGTATTTTGTAAGTTGTTTCTGTTTTTAGATTAGGGTTTGATGTACTCTATTGAACACCTGGTTTATTATGATGGTTGCTATTAACTGTGATTATGTGATAAGTAATGCTTGATGATGCTTATTGATTGATTGATGTTGAGATGAGGTGCACATTAAATGCTTATACAGGTGATTCACAAGCTTTGTGAACAAATGCATGATATCATGATTGTGAATGTGAAATTAAGCAGGATGTGTATGTCAAATAGGAATGAGCTTATATGTGAGGTTTTGAGCTTCAGAGTTGTTATGGTTGAATGCTATTACTTTGAAAGCATGAATGACTTTGCCCAGGTTTTCTATGATTGAATCAATTGCTTGTTTTGCATCACATGATCAAAGGCCGTGTTGTTGAAACCCTTTTTATTGGCCAAGTTCATAAATTAAGCCTACTAAAAGAGAACACTTTGTGTTCTATCCTTTGAACCCTTAGCCTTAAACATACACTGAACACCCTTGATTGAAAATCTTTACCTTGAGTTAAGTAGAAGATCTTGTGTGGTATTGTTAAATGTTCAAGTTTGGGGTTATTGGGGAAACATGAAAAAGGAAAAGCATTGAGCTAAGAGCTAAAAAGTAAGAATATGCAAAGAAAAAGAAAAGAAAAGAAAAAGAAGCAAAGCTCAATGCAAATGCAAATGTTAAAGGCAAAAGAAAGTTGGGAATGAATAAGATAATTGTGTTGTTATGATTCTCTTAACTCAAGGATTTTGTGATCCAGAAAAACCAATTTTCTTGTTAGCCCAGCCACATTATAAGCCATTGAAAAGTCCTTGTGATGATGCATGCTTGTGAATGTTTTTGATTGTGGTAAAATGAAAGGCAAAGTTGATTCATGTGACATTGTGATAGTGGAGTGAATGAGTGAAACACTTTACCTCTTATACACTTGTGTGTTGAGTGAAACACTTTACCTGGTGAGGAAATATTCCATGAGCACATGAATATCCATGCTTAATTGATTGATCATTCATGAAAAATAGCATTTGTTGGAATCTAAATGATTTTGTGAAACACTAAAGCATGTGCGCATCTTGATTGAACTCTTGGTCATACGTTTGAGTGAAGTTATTACTTATCTTGAAAAAGAGGATTTTTGAATGAGTGAACCATCATATGAATTGGTTGGAGATGGAGTTACATTTTGTTTGCTTGAGGACAAGCAAAGTTCTAAGTTTGGGGTTGTGATGACAGTTGAAAAACTGTTATTTTCATGCTTAAAATTGATACTAAAAGCAACCTTTAGACTTAGAAACTAGCTTGAAATCATGCATTTTATCTATATTTTCAGAAATAAGAGAGCTGGACAGGTTTATGCTTGATTTGAGTGTTTTTGTGCAGGTTTTGAGGTGAATTTAGTGAAAAGAGTGAAGAATGAGAGAGATGACATTAGAAAAGACAAGAAAGAGTGCAAAAAGAGAAGTCGAAGGCACCGCTCAGCGGCATTTTACCGCTGAGCGGCACTCAGGAGGTTGCGGGAGTCACGCTGAGGGGCAAAATGGCCGCTGAGGGGAAGAAACGAGTCACGCAACCACCGCTGAGCAGTAAATGGCACTGAGCGGCACTTTTTGGGCTTGGGCTTTTATGATCTTTTGTAACTCTAGATTAGTATATAAGGGCTTGCACATCCTATAGTTAGGTATCTTTGGCAGAAACGAGGCAAACACTCTCTCTTCCACCCCTTTGAAGGAGGATCTTGGATGCTCAGGCTACCTCTTCACCTTTATTGGGTTTATTCTTTCATTCTTTCATTGTGATTCATCTAGGTTCACCATGAATATGGTGAACTAAACCTTGTATGTTTGTTGGGGAATCAATGTAATCTCTTGAAGCTCTCATATATGGATTTGTTGAGTACATCTTTGAATTGAGACATATGCTTTCTTTCATCATTAGTTAGGGTTTTTCCTCTTTGCTCAATGCTTGCATTGTTTAACTCATTCTAATGCATGATTATTGGTTTTGTCGATACGGGCACGTACGGGGAAGTCTAGATCCGGGGAATTTCTCCCAATATT
Organism: Vigna reflexopilosa; assembly: GCA_027742785.1. Lineage (NCBI taxonomy): Eukaryota > Viridiplantae > Streptophyta > Magnoliopsida > Fabales > Fabaceae > Vigna > Vigna reflexopilosa. The sequence goes on from CM050924.1 coordinate 17,054,858, forward strand.
GTACTGACAATATTATATTGGTTGCCTTTAAGCTCCTGCGGTAATGAACTAATCATTAGGAATGCTAGGAATTGTATGAACTATTTGATTAGGGAGAAGCCATCTAGAATGGTACTTTAGAGAGTGGCATTAACAATGATGATTTGAATGTTGAATTCCTAAAATATATGAGAGTGGATAAGATGAAATTGACCCCCAACAACATATTCATTCATATATCTCCTTGAAAGTGTTTATCTTTTGTCTTTGCCATTGATCAATTCATTCATACATGTTTAATTTTCGTCCTTGCATATTAAACTTCAATTATTGTGTTCTTAAGTCTTAGCTAATCAACAAATCACATAACTAAACTAGGCCGTGAGTCCTTTGGGAAGAACGATACTTGGTCTTACCAAGTTTATTACTTGAACGATTCGGTCATACTTGCCGATTGTGAAACAAGTTTGTGACATCATATTTTGGTGTTCATAAATTTGTCCATCAAGTACCACTCAGTGATAAATTACCGCTCAGCGGCACTTTCGTGATGTGTTCTTCTCCTTCTTTTCTTAACCTACGTGCCTCCCATACGTGCCCCTCACTGGTTTCCTGCAATTCAATGTTTAAAATGCTTATGCAAACCCTAACTAAAATAAACAAAAAAAAAACAATCAATCAACTGGGTTGCCTCCCAGGTAGCGCTTGTTTAACGTCACGAGCCTGACCCAAAATCCACCAACACCCATCAGTAGGTGTTTAAAATCTCACCAACACCCATCAGTAGGTGCTTCAAACTTACCAACACCCATCAGTAGGTGTTACCACTTAGCATCCTTCAGTAGATGCTATGTTCAGCAATATAATGTTCAACAGATTTAAAGATTACAAACCAAAGTAAAATTTAAAAGTTCTAAAATCACTGGGTTGCCTCCCAGCAAGCGCTCTTTTAACGTCATTAGCTTGACCCAGTAAAATTCAAGTTCCTTCTTTATAGTTGATGTTGTCATTCCACCAACTCCTCAGTTGTTTCCTGTGAACTGTTTTGGTCCTTCTAGAATGTGGAGACTCTATCTCTATCATCTCCTTCTCTTTAAAGCCCTTCACAACCCACAACTTGTTCTTGATTCTTACAGGTGTGCCAAGTTGGAGTCTTCTTTTCTCCCAGTCACTAGGAATTTCTCCTCCTCTTCCAATATTTTCTTCCTTGGGTACCTGAAACAACAAACAATGGTTACCTGCAACCTTGAGATTTTCATCTTTACGGCTAGTCATGGGTGCATCTTGAAATGCAGCTTTATAACTAGCTTCTTCCTCCTGTGCTTGCGTCTCATCTTTGAAGACGTCTACCACCACTCTCTCCTCTCTATCCTGGAGCACTACTATACCTTCATTTACATCAATGATAGCTTTGGCCGTTTTCATAAACGGTCTTCCAAGTATGATAGGTATCTTCTCTGTCTCCATCTTCATCACCACAAAGTCTGCCAAGAACTGAAGTTTGCCAACACAAATTATAATGTCCTCTACAATCCCACATGGCTCCTTTGAAGATCCATCGGCCATTACTAGATTAACGTTTATAGGTTTCACTTTAACATTGCCGATTTGCTCCAGTAAAGAGTAAGGTATCAAGTTAACACTTGAACCTAAATCAAGGAGAGCTTTCTTCACCTTTTTCTTCCCTATGGTACAAGGGATAGAAAAACTGCCTGGATCTGTTGCTTTAGGAGGGAATGACTCTTTTTTAACAGTTATACACTCCTTTGCTTCATCATCTCTACGTCTTTTCTTTGTAGAGATGTTTTCATCAGATTTTGTGTAAACTGTGATTTGTTGTAGAATCTGTTCCCAAGGTGCTTCATTATCCACCATTCTGAATAATTCTGTGAAGTCCAGTTGTTTCCCTTGATGGATTGGAAAAGGAAAAGTACTTTTGCTCTCTATTTCTCTTCTCTCTTCTGTATCTAACTCAACTTTCTCATCATCAACACTCTTTACCACCTTGCACTCTTCTCTAGGGTTAACCTCAATATTAGCCCCAAAATTTCTATTTGGCCTTTCTTCCAATTGCTTGGTAATCTGACCCATTTGAATCTCTAAGTTCTTTATAGCAGCTTCAGTGCTCTTTTGAGAAGATTCAGTTTTCTGTATAAATTGTTGAAGAGTTTCTTCCAACCTTGTTGATCTTTCATTAAGCATAGATAATTGTTGCCAAAAGGTGGGTTGTTGTTGCTGCTTATTATATTGACTAGCTTGCCCAGTTTGTCCTTGACCAATGCTTGGATGTGGTTTCCACCCTTGATTGTAATTCCCTTGACGGTATGGAAATTGATTGGCCATGAAATTAACGTCCTCTACAGCTTCAACTGGAAAGGCACATTGACCATTGATATGGTCACCTCCACACAGTTCGCACAACTGGGTTTGTACCTGTGCAGCAGTTTTCAACTCTTTGGGTAATTGTGTAAGAGTTTTAGTCAGAGTCTCCAGCTGTTGAGTTAGAATTTTGTTTTGAGCTAGCAGGGCATCATGTGTCTGTAATTGTAGAACTCCTTTCTGTTGCATAGGAGCTCCTCTTTCACTGTGGAGTTCGTTATCACTAGTAGCCATATTTTCAATAATTTCTGTTGCTTCCTCTAGAGTCTTCCGTTTAATGTTTCATCCTGCTGAGGCATCTAGCATCATCTTGGTTTGTGAACCAAGACCTCCAAGGAAGGTAAGGACTACTTCCACTTCATCGAATCCATGCGTGGGTGTTTTTCGTAGCAAGCTTTTCTATCTATCCCATGCATGACCCAGTGATTCTTCCATGCCTTGCTTGAATGAAGAAATCTCTTGCTTGCCTTTGTTCACCTTTGATTGGGGGAAGTATTTATTTAGAAACTTGGTTACCACTACTTCCCACTCTGTGAAGCTTCCCTCTGGAAAAGAATTTAACCAAAGCTTAGCATTGCCTCCTAATGAGAAAGGAAACAAGCTAAGTTTGATCGCTTCATCTGGCACCCCATTGATTTTCACCGTGTTGCAGATCTCATTAAATGTAGTGAGGTGCTCATATGGGCTTTCATGAGATAACCCATTAAATTGATTGCTCTTCACCAGTTGGATCAATGCTGGTTTGACCTCCATGTTAGCTGCATTGACTCTAGGTCTAGCTATACTGTTAAAGTGCTGAGGTCCAGTTGTATTGGTGTAATCAGCAAGAGTACTTCTGATATTATTGTTCTCCATATTTTCTGTGCTATGGTCAGAACCTTGTGGTGATGGTTGCAACAGAGTTTCCGGAGGAGGGAATAGTTCTCTAGATGTTGGGATTCTTCTCCTCCGTCTACTCTCGTCTAAACCTTCAAGAAGAGGTTCTGTAGTTATCTTGCTCCTTGTTCGAATTGCCTCCTGCATACACAAGAAAACAAAACCCTAGAATATTTGGTTAGCACAAAAAGATATAGGAGAAGATATAAGATTCAGAAAATAAAATAAAAATAAAATAAAAAATAAAAACAGAAAAATAAAAACAGAAATTCAAAATTAAAGTCAAAGATAATCAATAATCACACAAATTAACCAGTTAAACCACGAGTCCCCGGCAACGGCACCAAAAACTTGATGGACAAATTTATGATCACCAAAATATGATGTCACAAACTTGTTTAACAATCGGCAAGTATGACCGAATCGTTTCAAGTAATAAACTCGGTAAGACCAAGTATCGTTCTCCCAAAGGACTCACGGCCTAGTTTAGTTATGTGATTTGTTGATTAGCTAAGACTTAAGAACAAAATAAGTGGGGTTTAATATGCAAAAGACGAAAATAAACATGTATGCATGAGGTTGATCAATGGCTAAAACAAAAGACAAGCACTTTCAATGAAATATATTGATGAATATGTTGTTGGGGGTCAATTTCATCTTATTCACTCTCATATATTTTAGGAATTCAACATTCAAGTCATCATTGTTAATGCCACTCTCTAAATTACCTTTCAAGAAGGCTTCTCCCTAATTACGAGTTCATACGATTCCTAGCATTCCTAATAATTAGTTTATTTAGCACAGGAGCTTAAGGCAACCAATATACTTATTGGGAGAAATTCCCCGGATCTAGACTTCCCCGTACGTTCCCGTATCGATGATAACAGTTGAAAAACTGTTATTTTCATGCTTAAAATTGATACTAAAAGCAACCTTTATACTTAGAAACTAGCTTGAAATCATGCTTTTCTTCATATTTTCATAAATAAGAGAGTTGGACAGGTTTATGCTTGATTTCAGTATTTTTGTGCAGGTTTTAAGGTGAATTTGGTGAAAGAAGTGAAGAAGGAGAGATATGGAATCAGAAAAGACATCAAAAAGTGCAAAAGGAGAAGCCAAAGTCACCGCTCAGCGGCAGTTTACCGCTGAGCGGCATTCAGGAGCTCACGGGAGGACCGCTGAGGGGCAAAATTGCGGCTGAGGGGAAGAAACGTGACACGCAATTACCGCTGAGCGGTATTTTACCGCTGAGCGGCACTTTAATGGGCTTGGACCTAATTTTCTGTAATTTACGAATAATATTTAAGCTTTAGGGTTTCCTAGGGTTAGGGATCTTTGGCTGGAACGAAGTAAACACTCTCTCTTCCACCCCTTTGAAGGAGGATCTTGGATGCTGAGGCTTCCTCTTCACCTTTTTAGGGTTTTATCTTTCATTCTTTCATTGTTATTCATCTAGGTTCACCATGAATATGGTGAACTAAATTCTGTATGTTTGTTGGGGAATCAATGTAATCTTTTGAAGCTCTCATATATGGAATTTGTTTTTACATCTTTTATTTAAGATCTATGCTTTCTTTCATCATTAGTTAGGGTTTTTCCTCTTTGTTTAATGCTTGCATTGTTTAACTCTTTCGATACATTGATTCCCCAACAAACATACAAGGTTTAGTTCACCATATTCATGGTGAACCTAGATGAACAATAATGAAAGAATGAAAGATAAAACCCTAGAAAGGTGAAGAGGTAGCCTGAGCATCCAAGATCCTCCTTCAAAGGGGTGGAAGAGAGAGTCTTTGCTTCATTTCTGCCAAAGATCCTAACCCTAGGAAACCCTAAAGCTTATATATTATTCGTAAATTACAGAAAATTAGGTCCAAGCCCATAAAAGTGCCGCTCAGCGGTGAGTGCGTGAGTCGTTTCTTCCCCTCAGCGGCCATTTTGCCCCTCAGCGGACCTCCCGTGACTTCCTGAGTGCCGCTCAGCAGTAAACTGCCGCTGAGCGATGACTTCGGCTTCTCCTTTTGCACTTTTTGATGTCTTTTCTGATTTCATCTCTCTCCTTCTTCACTTCTTTCACTAAATTCACCTTAAAACCTGCACAAAAACACTGAAATCAACATAAACCTGTCCAGCTCTCTTATTTCTGAAAATATGGATAAAAGCATGATTTCAAGCTAGTTTCTAAGTGTAAAGGTTGCTTTTTGTGTCAATTTTAAGCACGAAAATAATAGTTTTTCAACTATTATCAACGGCCCCAACACAGCCCCATGACAATTAATTTTGTCAAGTTCATTTTGTCAAGCATATCAACACATGCCACATGGTGTCACGGCCCACATGGAAAAGTCTAGCTGCCACCTAAGACATGGACATTAAAGAAAAGGACTTTGGCATTTAGTGGGAGGCAGCCTACGGTATTTCACGTCCAGCAAGAGGGGCCATGGAGGAGTCCAACATCACAAAAAGGAGAGTTATTTTTGGTGCTGTCCAGACACACGGTATGGAGAAAAACAATATTTTTTTGGCTTAAAGAATGTAAGTGGATGAAGAGAGAGCAGCACGTGGTGGCAGGAGAGAAGCGGTCCAGAGATTTCTAGCTGCCACGGGGGATTAATTGGAACATTGTTTAAGAAAGGAGGGGGTGCAGGAAGGAAAAAGAAAGAACCACGTCCAGATTTGGTAGTATGAGAGGGGTCCAGGAAGCATGGTAGGAGGGTTGCAAGCAAAGGGGCAACCATGTTAGAAGCAGCTTGGAGAGGGTTTTAAAAACCCGTGACGCTGGATGAAGGGGGCGTTCGTCCAGCAGGAGAGCAGCCGCCACTTAAAGAAAGGAGATTTTTCTTTCTTAGTCTTTTTTGGTTGAACCATGTTTATGCTGTTGGATTTTGGATGAATGAGAATGGAAAGCTCCATGTTAATTTCATTTTACTGATTTTACACATTGTTTTTTTTATTTTGGTTCATACACTTGTTATTGAAGTTTAAGTCTATCTTTGTATTGTCTAACGTTGCACGGTGATTGATTTTTAATTTCTTTCTTGGAAATAAGCAAGTAGCTGCCACGTCCTTGATGGAAAGCTCCAAAGCCGAGTTACATGTAGCAGGAGGCACATGGGCGATTTACTTTTTGGAGGGTGCTTCATGATTGGAAAGGTGCAGCACGTTATGGTCTGGATGTAGAATTTTAGGAGGACTTTCATTGTTAATTTTAAAATGAAGTGCGACTTTCATTTTGCTTATAAGTACAATTATTTTCTTTTAGACAAAGTGCATTTTCTTTTAGCTGGCAACAGTGCACACAGTTACGGGTTGGAGGGAAATATTTTTTTATCACATTCAGCTTTCTTTTAGAATAGGAGGCCCTGACTCGGCTTGCAAGAGGAAGCGGTGATGCTGGTTGGAAGAATGTGAATACGGTGACAATTTTTTTTTAGTACTTTTGCACATGATGAATATGCATTGAGAGATTAATACAATCAACATTTTATTTTTTTTAGTTCACTCATTGCAATTCCAATAGCATTAGATGTGTTGCTGAATTATCTGTGCATTTCAATTGGTCAAGCAATTTGGCATTTTATTTGTTCCTGCTGCAATGTGTATTTAAGTTTTTAGCTTAAGCGTTAGCGTCTCAATACCGTTAGATGAGTTTCTTTGTTAGATGAGTTTGTTTATTATCTTTGGAATTTTAATTAATTTACACACCTTGCTTTAGAGACCGTTCGGTCTCAATGTAGAAATTGTTCGGTCTCAATGTAGGATCGTTTGGTCATCATGCTTTGTTTATTTAATTCAGTGTTTTCAATTATGTTCGGTTGAATTTAATTTCCAGTTTTAATTTAGTTTATTTACAATCACAAAAACACTTTCAAAACCCCTTACGTGTTTGACCTAAGACTCGAACCACATTTGGTCCTTGAGAGACGACCTAGGAGTCACTTCCTAGTTTACACTGCATTAATTTTGCAATCAAATTTTGTGTGAGGTGCGACCCTCTCATCATGGAGCAGTTGAAGCTTCAGCTATGGATGATGAGGATGCTTTTGAAGATGCTGAGGATGATGAAGAGGAGGAAGATTCAGATGACAACATGGGTTGATGAGGAGCTGAGATAGCATCTACTGATGGATGCTATCACCTGTAGAGCAGGATTTGTTATCTTTTGTTTTGTACTATTGAACTTATATGCTTCTGTTTTTAGAATAGGGTTGTGATGTACTCAGTTTGAAACTTTTCCTGCTATGATGGTTTGCTTGTGATTTATGCATGATGAGTATTGCATGATGATGCTTGGATAATGATTGATGTTGAGATTGTGCACCTTATATGCTTATATACAGGTGGTGGTTCACGAGCTATGTGAACAATTGCATGATGTTGTGATTGTGATTATGATGCTAAGCAAGATGTGTATGTGGAATATTGAATGAGCCTATATGTGAGGTTTTGAACTCTAGAGTTTGTGTGAATGAATGCTATTACTTTGAAAGCATGAATGACTTTGCCCAGGTTTCTATGACTGAATCACTTGCTTGTATGTATCATATGATCAAGGCCATCTGTTGTTACCCTTTATTAGCCAAATGCATGATTTTAGCCCAATAAAAGAGAGCACAATGTGTTCTATCCTTTGAACCCTTAGCTTTGAACATGATAGAAAACCCTTTTTGAAAAGCTTTACCTTGAGTTGAGTTGAAGATATCTTGTGGTATTGATAAATGTTCAAGTTTAGGATTGTTGGGTGGTTTAAAAATGGGAATATGAAAAGCATTGAGCTAAGCATGTGAAAAGTAAAAGTAAAAGGAAAAGAGAAGAAAGAAAAAGAAAGGCTCAATGCAAAAGAAAGTTGGGAAGAAGGAAGAATGGTTGTGTTTAGATGATTCACTTAACTCAAGGATTTTGTGATCTAGAAAAACCAATTTTCTTGTTAGCCCAGCCACATTATAAGCCATAGAAAAGTCCTTGTGATGATACTTGCTTGTGAATGTGTTTGATTATGGTTAAATGAAAGGCAAAGTTAATTCATGTGACATTGTGATAGTAGAGTGAAGGAGTGACCTCTTATACACTTGTGTGTTTGAGTGAAACACTTTATCTAGTGAGGAAAGATTCCATGAGCACATGTTTACATCTATGCTTAGTTGATTGATCATTCATGAGAATAGCATTTGTTGAAAATTATGTGCTTATGCGAACACTAAAGCATGTGTGCATCTTGACTGAATTCTTTGTGTTGAGCTGATTTGAGTAATTACTTATCTTGAAAGAAGGAGTTTTTAATGTGGTGAACCATTGTATGGATTGGTGGAAGATTGAGTTACATTTTGTTTGCTTGAGGACAAGCAAAGTTCTAAGTTTGGGGTTGTGATAACAATTGAAAAACTGTTATTTTTATACTTAATTTTGACCTTAAAGACAACCTTTATGACTTAGAAACTAGCTTGTAATCATGCATTTGCTTATGTTTTGGAAATAAGAGAGTTGGATGGGTTTTATGCTTGGTTTTCCTTGTTTTTGCAGGTTTTAAGATCAATTGAATGGAAGAAGTGAAGTAGCCATAATTGGAGTCAGAAAAGGAAGAAAAAGTGCATAAAAGAAGAGTCGCAAGTACAACTCAGTGGAAATTACCGCTGAGCGGCACTTTGAAGTCTCGGAGTCACCTTTGAGGGGAAAAACTGCAACTAAGCGTCAAATAGAAGAACCGCACTTACCGCTGAGCGGTAATTACAGCTGAGCGCCATTTAAATCGGCCTTGGGCCACCTTTTTGTAATTTTTAGGAGTCTATATAAGGTTTTAGTCGACCTAGGGTTAGTATCTTTTGGCAGAACGAAGCAAAATCACACTTTCTTCACCCCTTGGAGGAGGATTTTGGATACTCAAGCTCCACTCTTCAAATTCTGGGGTTCTATCTTTCATTCTTTCATTATTTTTCATCTAGTTTCACCATGATTATGGTGAACTAAACCTTCATTGTTGTTGGGGAATCAATGTAATCCTTTAAAACTATCATGTATTGAATTGGTTCTTTAATCCATATGCTTTCTTTCATTAATTGTTAGTGTTTTTCTTCTATACTCTATGCATGCTTTGTTTAACTCATTCAATTGCATGATCGTTGATTTTATTTGTATGGACACATATAGATAAATCTAGACATGAAGAAATTCTCCCAATAGTAATAGGGATAGCAGGATTGGTTGCCTTTAAGCTTCTGTGCAAATGTAATTCATAAATAATTGCTAGGGAGACAAGACATTTTAAACTAGTGATTAGGACTAGGCTTTCTTCACCAAGACATTAGGTTTAAGGTAAATTAGAAAGTGACATTAACATTAATGAAGAAGATGAATTCTTCAATACATGAGAGTGGATAGGATGAATTGAAAACCCCCAACAACATTATCATTCCATATATTTCAATCATGTTTTACTTCTTTTGTTCAATTGATCAATACATGCATTCATATTTACTTTTTAGTATTTGCATTTAAATCTACAAGAATTCGTTCACAAGTCTAATTTAATCAACAAATCACATAACTATTTAGGCCGTGATTCCTTTGGGAAACGATACTTGGTCTTACCATTTATTATTACTTGATACGATTCGGTTTACCCTTGCCGAGGGTTAACACTCCTTGGCATTTTCCTTTCCTTAGATTTCGAAACATGTTTGTTCTTTAAATTGCAATTTGCTCGCTTGAATGTCAAAGTGCCTCATTCATGTCTCAGTTCATATGAAGGTGGCCTTTGATATTCAAGTGAAGAAAATGCTTTTTACAGTAAAGAAATGACTAAGTTATCTTATTGAAAGGAAAGTGCTTGGGAAAAAGAAATATGGTTCACAATATGTTTAATGCTGAAACAATTTTATGATCTAAAATAATTATATAAAGAAGATCTTCAACATCAACATTGAACTATGTATGAATCATTTTTTAAATTGTCTTGGAGTTGTCTTCTACCACTAGATTTCAGAGCTATTTGATTTCTTATGGTGGAAACAACTCCAAGACAAATAAAATTTATAAATTTCACGTCGAATGTTGAGTGCATTGGATGCGAAAGACTGCTCAATGACATGTCTATGTTTAATCAGCAAGGAGTTCACAAGAATCCAAAGAGATTTTTTACACTACAAAAAAGAAGGGCATTACTGAAGGCCAAAAGCCCTCGGAAACAACCATAAACCGTCGGTACAAGGTAATTACAAACGGCTTATCGACGGTCAAAATACCCTCAGTAAATCTCTTGTCACTAACATTTACCGAGGGCTTTTGCCCTTCGGTAATTACCGAAGGGCGATGCCCTCGGTAATGACTAAAGGGCAAAAGCCTTCGGTAAGAACCAGGTAGAATTAAGTGATATTTGTATTTGTTATCCAACCACACAAACTTGCATAACATGTTCACATCACAGACAGACCTGTATAACATTTTCAAACCACAGACAAACCTCCATAATATACATTCCAAAGTCATCCAATCATTAAAAACAACAATATAATAACATCATTTGTATTGTTGAAATTTAAGAACTTGTATTTGTAAATGAAACATTAAACATAAAACATAAAACAATTGTTCATCTAGAAAATGTAATGCAAGAGAATCATAATGTAACATAAAAAATGTTCTAACAACTATGTTCAATAACAAAATAAAACTAATAATCTACATAGTCATCATCAGAATGATCTTCATCATTCTGTTGCTCTATAGATAGCTTGACTGGTGTGGGCTGGACTGATGTGGGCTGCTAAGGGGCAACGAGTGACAGAGAGGGTGGTGGCTGAGTCAGAGGGATAGTGGAATGAATGTCTGAAGCATCAGGCAGCGCTCTCATGACCAGGGACTTGAAGTTTGTAAACTCGGTTCTCAAGTCACTGTAATTTTCTCTCAAATCATTATTTTCCTGGTTAAGTTGTTGTAGTAGCTGGGTCAAGCGCTCGATAGTCTCTTCAGCAATAGTTGTGGAAGAAGAAGGTTGGTGCTTTAGAGTACGTCCTCTTGATGTTTTATAGTTTGTAGCAACTTGTCATGCACCGTACACTCGTCCGTTTTTCTTCCCACCAACGACATCGACCCAACACTGTGTCCTACGGATGTCATCATCCTCATTATTCGCATCATCTGGTGTAGGAGCTGACCCATGTTCGGATCTAATCTGTGAAAGTCTCGTAGAAAATTCTTCCTGTTCAAACATTAAAAGCAATGTTAGGAAATGATACAATAACATAATGAGAAATTAATATTAGTACCATTGTTATTTTCTTACATGAGTCTTCCGAGATCTTTCATCAACGAATTGATTAGTGTCCTTCCGAACATGAGTCTGTGCAAAGACCTCATAATGTGGGCTGTCGCGACCCATACAGATTTGATTGCATATAAGGAATGCAATATAGCTAGGAATTGACTCCTAGGTCGTCTCTCAAGGACCAATTTTGCGGTTCGAAAATTGAGTCTAACACAAAGTGGGGGGTTTTGAAAGTGTTTTGTGAATGCAATTGAAATAAATTAAAACTGGAAATTAAATAAAGATGTAACCAAAATTAAAAGTGTTGAAATAAATTTCAAAACAGTAAAAACCGAACGGTAAAAGACACCAAAATAAAAGAATGCAGAATTGATCAGGAATTGAAAATAAAATGTTGGAACAGTCAATGTGCAGAAAACATAAAACATTAAACGCAACATGAGAAGCATCAGTAAAACAAATCGAGATTGAAACAACACTTGAAAACAAGATCTTCTTTTGCCACCCATGTTGCTGGATGGGTGCTGGACCAAGGTTTCTGGATCAAGGCAGCGTGGATCTTCCAATTGAAGCCTTTTTCCTCCAGCCCAAGGGATTCAGCGCTTCCTTCACGTGTGCCACTGCTGCTGTTACCAAGCTTTCTAAAGTGAATGAATCACCCTCTCACGGTTGCTGCGTGTGTGCTTCCCATTCCCCTGCTGGATGCGCTGAACTTTCTTACAAGCTGCTGGGCCGATGTGTGCGTCTGTCTAGAAGAAATAGAAAGATGCCTCTCCAATTTTGCTGGACGTGACAGGCCGTGTGAATGCAGCCCAAATTAATGAAATGTTGGATGGCTGCTGCACTTCTTGAAGCACCCTTGGACGTCCCGCATGCACCTGCAAAAAGTAAATCCTCATCTCTCTTTTTAGTTTAAAATAAAATTGATGTCACATTTCTCTTGAAGTCCCAAAAAGGTTATCCAAAATGTCCCTACACTTAATATTGTAAATAATTAGTCTCAAATAATTCAAATTAATTAAAATAAGAATTTCTGGTCAAATTAAGCACAATTAGCAAAAATGGGAAAATATTGGACAATTAAGCACACTTCCCGAATTAAATCCGGTACAATAAACTAAGTGAAGTCAATAAAATATTGACTCATCAAAATAGACCACACTTAGTCTTTTGCACTCCTGGGCAAAATCAAGACGCAAATCGGGGAATAGTTGGAAGGACATTAGGGAAGTAACACAAACAAGGAAACAAACAAAATTACACAGTCCTAAAGGAATCTGGACAGAGAAAAGAAGTAGACAATATCCAACACATAATCAAGGAAAGTGGATACTCATGAAATCATCCAAGCAATTCAAGATATGGCAAAATGATCAATCAGCTCAAGAGGTGAATCAAAAGCAACAGAAACTCACAGATGCACTATCAGTGTTTCTCTCAAGTGTCTACGGTAAGCTTAATCAACTCAATGCACTCAAGAAAGCAAACAACAACAGACTTGGCAAGCCTCTAATATCAACACTCAAAACATATGCATGTTCAAATCAAAAGGTCTTTTATGGATGTAATGGGGCCAAGGACAAGGGAGGATAACATATGGATGAGAAGCTATAAACCAAAAGAAATAGAGGAGCAATGGGGAACAAGTGTAAACACAGTCAAATCACACCCAAAACCTCTAATTCAATCCTCTTCTTGACTCCATTATTCACAAAAAAAATTTATTTTTCTCATTTTTCTCTATTTGTTTTTCTTTTCTCATCTTGTCTCTTTCCTTTTCTCTTTGTTTAGGACACAACTATAAGAGACAAGATACACAACATATTTATGAAATAAAACAAGAGGAGGAACCAACTAGCCAATTCATCAGAATCCCCAAGGAGACTGATAACAGTTGAAAAACTGTTATTTTCATGCTTAAAATTGATACTAAAAGCAACCTTTAGACTTAGAAACTAGCTTGAAATCATGCCTTTTATCCATATTTTCATAAATAAGAGAGCTGGACAGGTTTATGCTTGATTTAAGTGTTTTTGTGCAGGTTTTGAGGTGAATTTGGTGAAAGAAGTGAAGAAGGAGAGAGATGACATTAGAAAAGACAAGAAATAGTGCAAAAGTAGAAGCCGAAGGCACCGCTCAGCGGCACTCAGGAGGTTGCGGGAGTCACGCTGAGGGGCAAAATGGCCGCTGAGGGGAAGAAACGAGTCACGCAACCACCGCTGAGCGGCACTTTTATGGACTTGGGCTTTTGTAATCTTTTGTAATTCTAGAATAGTATATAAGGACTTGCACGTCCTAGAGTTAGTATCTTTGGCAGAAACGAGGCAAACACTCTCTCTTCCACCCCTTTGAAGGAGGATCTTGGATGCTCAGGCTACCTCTTCACCTTTATTGGGTTTATTCTTTCATACTTTCATTGTAATTCATCTAGGTTCACCATGAATATGGTGAACTAAACCTTGTATGTTTGTTGGGGAATCAATGTAATCTCTTGAAGCTCTCATATATGGAATTTATGCTTGCATCTTTGAATTAAGATATATGCTTTCTTTCATCATTAGTTAGGGTTTTTCCTCTTTGCTTAATGCTTGCATTGTTTAACTCATTCTAATGCATGATTATTGGTTTTGTCGATACGGGCACGTACGGGGAAGTCTAGATCCGGGGAATTTCTCCCAATATTATATTGGTTGTCGTTAAGCTCCTGCGCTTATGAACTAATCATTAGGAATGCTAGGAATTGTATGAACTCGTGATTAGGGAGAAGCCATCTAGAATGGTACTTTAGAGAGTGGCATTAACAATGATGATTTGAATGTTGAATTCCTAAAATGTATGAGAGTGCATGAGATGAAATTGACCCCCAACAACATATTCATATATTCCATTGAAAGTGTTTATCTTTTGTCTTTGCCATTGATCAAACTTCATGCATACATGTTTATTTTTCGTCTTGCATATTAAAATCCAATTATTTTGTTTGTAAGTCTTAGCTAATCAACAAATCACATAACTAAACTAGGCCGTGAGTCCTTTGGGAAGAACGATACTTGGTCTTACCAAGTTTATTACTTGAACGATTCGGTCATACTTGCCGATTGTGAAACAAGTTTGTGACATCATATTTTGGTGCTTACAAATTTGTCCATCAAGTTTTTGGCGCCGTTGCCGGGGACTCGTGGTTTAACTGGTTAATTTGTGTGATTATTGATTATCTTTGACTTTAATTTTGAATTTCTGTTTTTATTTTTCTGTTTTTATTCTATCTTTTTATCTTTTTAGATTAGATTAGATTTTATTTTATTAGATTAGATTTGATTTTATTTGATTTTATTTTATCTTTTAGGTTAGGTTAGATTTTATTTTATTTTATTTTTTTTAGATTAGATTAGATTTTATTTTATTTTATCTTTTAGATTAGGTAAGATTTTATTTTTTTTAGATTAGGTTTTATTTGATTCTATCTTATTTGATTCTATCTTCTAAATCTTTTTATCTTCTGAATATATCTTTTCTTCTATATCTTTTTGTGCTAACAAATCTTTTCTAGGGTTTTGTTTTCTTGTGTATGCAGGAAGCAATTCGAACTAGAAGTAAGAAAACAACAGAACCACTTCTTGAAGGTCTAGACGAGAGTAGAAGGAGGAGAAGAATCAGAACGTCTAGAGAACTTTTCCCTTCTCCAGAAACTCTCCTACAATCATCACCACAAGGTTCTGTTTATAGCACAGGGAGTATGGAGAACAATAATAATGCTAGAAGAACTCTTGCAGATTACACTAATCTTGCTGGACCTCAGCACTTCAACAACATAGCTAGACCTAGAGTCAATGCAGCCAACATGGAGGTCAAGCCAGCATTAATTCAATTGGTGAAGAGTAATCAATTTAATGGGTTATCTCACGAAAGCCCATATGAGCACCTTACTACCTTTAATGAGATCTGCAACACGGTCAAAATTAATGGGGTGCCAGACGAAGCTATCAAACTTAGCTTGTTTCCTTTCTCATTGGGAGGCAATGCTAAGCTTTGGTTGAACTCTTTTCCAGAAGAAAGTTTCACAGAGTGGGAAGCAGTGGTTACAAAATTTTTAAATAAATACTTCCCACAATCTAAGGTGACTAAGGGCAAGCAAGAGATTTCTTCATTCAAGCAGGGCATGGAAGAATCACTGGGGCATGCATGGGACAGGTATAAAAGCTTGTTACGTAAAACTCCCACGCATGGCTTTGAAGATCAAGAAGTAGTCTTAACTTTCCTTGGAGGGCTTGGTTCACAAACCAAGATGATGCTGGACGCCTCAGCTGGAGGCAATATCAAATGGAAAACTCCAGAGGAAGCAACTGAAATAATTGAAAACATGGCTACAAGTGATAATGAGCTGCACAGTGAAAGAGGAACTCCTATGCAACAAAAAGGGGTTCTTCAATTGCAAACACATGATGCCTTGCTAGCCCAGAATAAGATTCTAACTCAACAGCTGGAAACTCTGACTAAAACTTTGGCTCAATTACCTAAAGAGTTGAAATCTGCTGCACAGATACAAACCCAGTTGTGCGAATTATGTGGAGGTGATCACATCAATGGCCAGTGTGCTTTTCCAGTGGAAGCCGTGGAAGATGTTAATTTCATGGCTAATCAGTTTCCATACCGTCAAGGAAATTATAATCAAGGATGGAAACCACATCCAAGCATTGGCCAAGGACAAACTGGGCAGGCTAATCAATATAATAAGCAGCAGCAACAACCAACCTTGTGGCAACAGTTAGCTATGCTTAATGAAAGATCAACAAGGTTGGAAGAAACTCTTCAGCAATTCATACAGAAAACTGAATCCTCTCAAAAGAGCACTGAAGCTGCTATAAAGAATTGGGAGATTCAAATGGGTCAGATTACCAAGCAATTGGAAGAAAGGCCAAACAGAAATTTTGGGGCTAATACTGAGGTTAACCCCAGAGAAGAGTGCAAAGTAGTCAAGAGTGTGAATGAAGAGATAATTGAGTTAGAAGAAGAAGAAACAGAAGAGAGAAGAGAAGTAGAAAGAAGAAACACTTTTCTTTTCCCAACAAATCAAGAGAAACCAATGGACTTCACAGATTTATTCAGAATGGTTGATAATGAAGCACCTTGGGAACAAATTCTACAGAAAATAGCAGTTTATACAAAATCTGATGAAGGAACCTCTACAAAAAGAAGACGTAGAGATGATGAGGAAGAAAAGTGTATAACTGTTAAGAAAGAGTCATTCCCACCAAAAGCAGCAGATCCAGGTAGTTTTTCTATCCCTTGCATTATAGGGAAGAAAAAGGTAAAGAAAGCTCTCCTTGATTTAGGATCAAGTGTTAACTTGATGCCTTATTCTCTATTGGAGCAAATTGGCAAAGTTAAAATGAAACTTGTAAAGGTTAATTTAGTAATGGCCGATGGATCTTCAAAAGAGCCATGTGGGATTGCAGAAGACATTGTAGTTTGTGTGGGCAAACTTCAGTTCTTGGCAGACTTTGTGGTGATGAAGATGGAAACCGAGAAGATACCTTTTATACTTGGAAGACCGTTTATGAAAACGGCCAGGGCTATCATAGATGTGAATGAAGGTATAGTGGTTCTCCAAGACAGAGAGGAGAGAGTGGTGGTGGATGTCTTCAAAGATGAAAAACAAGCAGAGGAGGAAGAGGCTAGTTACAAAGCTGCATTTCGAGATGCACCCATGACTAGAGGTAAGGATGAAAATCTTGAAGTTTTAGATAACCATTGTTTGTTTTTTCAGGTACCCAAGGTAGAAGAGATTGGGAAAGGAGAAGAAGTTCCTAGAGACTGGAAGAAAATAAGACTCCAACTTGGCACACCTGTAAGACTCAAGAACAAGTTGTGGGTTATAAAAGGCTTTAAAGAGAAGGAGATGATAGAGATAGAGTCTCCATATTCTAGAGGATCCAAAACAGTCCAAAGGAAGCAGTTGAAAGGTTGGTGGAAGGACTACATCAACTATAAAGAAGATGGAACATGAGCTTTAACAGGGTCAAGCTAATGACGTTAAAGGAGCGCTTGCTGGGAGGCAACCCAGTGGATTTACAAACTTTTGATTTGTTTTGGTTTTGTAACTTTTAATCTGTGAACATTATTCTGGACATTATTTTGTTGAATCTAGCATCTACTGAAGGATGCTAGGTGGTTAAGTATCTACTGAAGGATACTAGGTTTGTAACACCTACTGATGGGTGTTGGTGAGAAAATTGTGCACCTACTGATGGGTGCTGGTAAGTTTGAAACACCTACTGATGGGTGTTGGTGGATTTTGGGTCAGGCTCGTGACGTTAAACAAGCGCTACCTGAGAGGCAACCCAGTTGATTGATTGTTTCTGTTTGTTTTATTTTAGTTAGGATTTGCATAAGCATTTTTAACATTGAATTGCAGGGAACCCATGAGGGGCATGTAGGGAAGGCACGTAGGTTAAGAAAAGAAGGAGAGGAGCACTTCACGAAAGTGCCGCTGAGCGGCAATTACCGCTGAGCGGTACTATCGCAGTTGGGCTTAAGTTCCCCTTAGCGGAACCCGAGCCCATTAGGGTATTTTTAAACCCTAAGCTGCACAATTTTTCATTCTTTCAAGCTCTTCTCTGCACAAACACTTCCACACATCTTCTCTTAGGTTTTCCACATCTTTTCACTCTTCCCTCTTTAGAAAATCTCTCTTTCACTCACTTTTTCACTAGTGTGCCATCAAAGTTTGGGGTTGGAAGAGAGCAATCTAGTTTGGAAGCATTCTCATAGCATCTAGCATCTCCACCCAAGTAAGTAAAATGCATTTTGTTCATTCTAGGGTTCTTGAATTTGAATGTGATTGTCAAAGCATGAATATTTAGGGGTTTTGATTTCTATGCATGATTTGATTATATATTTGATGTTTGAACCGATTAAACTGCATGATTATGAACTGGAAAACTGAAAATTGCATTTGGGTGGAGTTAGGACAGTTTTAAAACGAGATTTTCAAAAATCTGCAGATCACCGCTGAGCGGCAGTTACCGCTGAGCGGCACTCTGCCAGATTTGATTTTTCTGGTTTGTTGCGTGTTGGTATGTGGCACTGGTGGCGCTGAGGGGAAATTCTGGCCCTCAGCGGTGGTTTAGCTTCGAAAGGAGTTGTGTTCTGTGTTATACTAATGATTAACATCATGTTCTGTAGTTTTGTATTTATGTTTGAATGCAGGAATGGCATCCTCTTCAGGAAAGAGATTGAAAACCATGGCAACCAAGAGGAAGGAAAAGGAACCAGAGCAACCTCACTCTAGCAGGTTCCTCTCTAGGAAACATGAGAAGCACTTTAGGGTGGTTCAGGACAGGAGACTTCTAATGGAGAGAAAGGTTGGAATGATACCTAACTTTTCTCCGCAATTTGGAGAGCAAGTGTTAGGGAATGATTGGGGAAAGCTAGCCACTTATCCAGCACCTGCCAACATAGCTGTGGTGAAGGAATTCTACACCAATGCAAAGAAGATTGGTGACTATCCAGCTGAGAATTATTTGGGATATGTCAGAGGCCATGCTATTAGGTATGATCCTGATTCTATCAACAACTTCCTGGATACTGTGTGGGCTGGTGAGCAATGCCAGTTTGCTCTTAGCATGGAGGAAGGTGCTGATTTTGAGGATGTGGAGAGAGTGTTGTGTATACCTGGAGGACACTTCCAAAGGAATAGATCTGGCGCAGTGGTTAACATTAGGAGGACAGATTTGACTCCTCTTGCAAAGTATTGGATGGCGTTTTCTCATGCCAACATTCAGCCATGTTCACATGTGTCAGATATTACTCTCAGCAGGGCACTATTCATCTACTGTGCTATCAGGAACTTAAATGTTAATGTTGGGCAGGTGATAGCTGATGAAATTAGTGTGTGCGCTAATACCTCAAACAACAAAGCACTACTAGGACATCCTTCTTTGATCACTCACCTTTGCAAACTAGCCGGGGTGGACACTTCTGCTCCACCATTTGAGAGGCCAAGAAAAGCTATTGATGAGGCCTATTACAGACAGTACTGTGGAGGTGAGGATGTAGCTCAGCCAGTTCCACCACGCCGAGCTCGTAGAGAGAGAGGACCAGCACAGAGCCAGACATCTGCTGATACACATGAAGCAGAACCATTCCAGATGAGGGACATGTATATGTCTCTTATAGGTGCTCAGTTGCAGTCCATCCATAGAGGGCAGGTGGCCACTGCTGAAATGATAGTGGGGATGTATGATACACCTCCAGCCCACAGGTGGACTATGGATGAATTCCATAATGTGGTAGCGTGGCCAGAAGAACCAGTACATGGAGGAGCTGGAGCAGCTGAAGCTTCAGCAAGAGATATGGAAGAAGATGAAGCTGAGGAGGAGGATGCATTTGATGATGATGATGATGAAGAGGAAGAGGAAGATACAGAGGACAGCTCAGACTGATGAGGAGCTGAGATAGCATTTACTGATGAATGCTATCATATGATTATGCTTTTGTGGTTTAAGTTTTCTGAACTTATTTGTTTTTGTTTTTAGATTAGGGTTTGATGTACTCTATTGAACATCTGGTTTATTATGATGGTTTGCTATTAACTGTGATTGTTTGATGAGTAATGCTTGATGATGCTTATTGACTGATTGATGTTGAGATGATGTGCACATTAAATGCTTATACAGGTGATTCACAAGCTTTGTGAACAAATGCATGATATCATGATTGTGATTGTGAAATTAAGCAGGATGTGTATGTCAAATGTGAATGAGCTTATATGTGAGGTTTTGAGCTCCAGAGTTGTTATTGTTGAATGCTATTACTTTGAAAGCATGAATGATTTTGCCCAGGTTTTCTATGATTGAATCGAAGGGGAGATTTGGAGGGCTTGAAGTTAAAAAGTTTAATGTGCCACTCTATATTCATATAATTCCACTCTCAATTTTGCTAAGTTAATATAATCGATTCTAAGTAATAAAGAATCGATTCAAAGCGTTACAAATTAAGAAATGCAAATGAGTTTTTAATGATTATTTATTGTCATATTAATGACAACGTGGCTACATATTGATCACACGTTTGTTAAAATACTAAAAAGCGAAGAAATAATGCATGAGAGGGGTCAAATTTGTTTTTCTAATAATGTTAATCATAGTATTTTTTGATATCATAATCATTTATACTAACATAACTAATTATAATGATTAAGTTATTCAAAATAATTTATTTCAATGTGGCCAATAAATGTTTTTCAAAGAGTTCGTTTGATCTTTGATCGTCGTCGACTTTTTAAATTCGAGTTTTTTATAAATGCTTATGTGGTAGTCGTGATCGGTCTGTTTCAAATATACAGATCCATCGACTTTTTAAAATTTTTCTGGAGGTTCATAAGACAAAGATGGAAACACCACAATATAGGTACAAATGTTTAAGTCAACCTAAGAAACCCTAAAAGAAATATTTGCCACAAAGATGTTAATCTTTGATAAGAATCAGAGTTGTAAACCAAGAACCAAAAGAATCCTTCCTCAATGCTGCAAATGCATATTTATGACTTCCAAAGTATCTACATATGTATTTGGTGTCCCTATATATAGGTATAAATGTTTAAGGCACCTAAAAACCCTAAAAGAAATATTTGCCACAAAGATGTTAATCTTTAATAAGAAAAATACAATTTAATTTATTTCCTATACTAATTATTGTTTAGGAGATAGTCCTCTATCCTACCTTTGGCATGGGTCAACCCATCCTGATCGTAACCCCTTTAGGGACTTCCCATCCAAAGAAGTATCAACTTTACTCTAAGACCAAGAAAGGGAAGTTGAATAAAGGACTTAATCTTTTCTTTCTAAGTCTTGGCTTGTTCTTCTTTAACTAAATATCTTTACCTTGTTTTGTAGGCCAATTAATAAAGACATGGAAACCTATGCTGCCAAGAAGCTTTGCTGCTGCTCATCATCAATTAGCCAAGAAGAAACACAATTAACATGTGCAAAATGTGGAACACAAGAAACCGGGTGGCTTCCTTAAGTCAACACCTTTTTCATGAGGAACATGTGGAGCACATGGATGGGAAACAGCTACTTCACATTAGAAGTCTGCACGTTTATCATTTGTTGGCTGATGTAGCTTTCATAGCACACTTCCAAGCTCATCTTTGCCTATAAAAAGAGAGCTTATCACTTGTAAACTCAACTTGAATTGAAGTAAAGAAATGCTGCCAATTTCCAGCTTTTACTCTCAAGTTCAACCTTGTGCATTGTTATCTTGCACCTCCTCTAGCTTCTTTCCCCTTTGGAAAGCCTACTGAGCTAGAACTCTACCAAACACAGCCACTCAACACCTCCAGCATATTCACAAACACCTTACGTGCACTCCGTTACTCCACTGATTCATTCAATCCGCTGCCAGTTCTCTGCATTGTGGAGCTTCTTCTGCGCATCCTGGAGTAGCTTCCATCATTTGGCATCAAGAGCCAGGTTCTCCACGCAAGTCTGCAAGAGATAAGTCACTTTTTCAGTCATCTCTCACTTCTGTCATGTGTTGTTCCAGTATTTTCCACTGTTTGAATTTTTTTTTCTCTCACTTCTATGGTTTGATTTCGTGTTTGCTGTGGTTGTTCTATTCCATTCACTGTTTCTTAGTTTTTAATCATCATTTTAATCAGTGCAATTTGGTTGATTGAGTTCAATTCAGCTTGGATATTTCATTTCCAGTTTTGTCAAGTCATGTGCATTTTCTTTTGTAGTTTTTAATCTGTCATATGTGTTTCAATCTGCTCTAGCAGTGAATTTTCGTTTGTAATTGAGTCTTGTGCATGTGCTAGCTATATGTTGATCATATAAAGCATTGACATCAAGTTCAGCTTTGATCATTTGAGCTAACAGCTGTGCACATTGTGTTCCAATAGCAAAATTCTGCAGAAAATTTTAATTTCTGGTTTCATTTTGTCCAATATGTTTCTATCCAGATTTCTTGTTGTTTCAAGCCTTGTGCATGTTTGTCTACTGTTTTTGAAAGTATCTAAAGATATTGCAACTCATATGCATCAAAGAAAAGCAAAATGAGTGTTTGAGTTGCTCATAATCTGTTTTTAACTTCAGTAGCCGATTGCATTTCTGGTTTAATGTTGTCCACACTGTTTCTGGCCAATTTTTGTGTCTCTGAACCCTACTGCAAGGTTGTTTGAAGTGTCTAAACATGGTTCAAGTTGTTTCAATTCAGATTAACCAATGATTTGTGAAAGTCATATGTGAGTTGATTCAAATTTCAATAAAATAGTGTTGTCACAGTTTTCCAAAGTTTGTTCAGATTTGCTATGTCTAAAGCTTTGCACCGTGCTTGAATCTTTGCCATGTTTTAGGCTTTTACTATTTCCTAGCTTAATTTCTGTAGCTAGATCTAGATTTAGGACATTCATAATCACTTGTTTGATCAATCCAGCTTTGCTTCCAGTATTTTCCAACTGCTGCAGTTTTCACTAATTTTCAACATAATTTGGCAACTTTTAAGAGTGATATTGAGACTTTGTGTGCTTCTGTGGTGTTTGAACGTTTGTGCACATACAATTGACCATTTCAAACTTGTTCTTACTATTCAATTGGTCAATTTTCAATCCATATGCAAAATCATCATTCCAAGCATCACATTTTGTTGAAATTGGAAGTGAACTACTCAATTTCTGCTGTTGCATATATCCTTGCTATTTGACAGTTTAAACACCTTCAAAGAATGCATACAAAGTTGCTCCAATCATCAAATTAGGTGTCTAACCATAGCTGTGAAAAATTGCCTCTCAAGTCATCCATTTTAAAGTGTTTTTTTTGACCAGATTTTAGTTTCTGCACATAGTTTGAATCTATTTTGGTGCATTTGCCTTTGATATTTGGATTGTAGCAAAAGCTTGGTACCACTACTGTTAAATAATACATCAAACTATCATTAACCAAGTTTAGAAAAAGCATTTGGACCTGTACAATCCAGTTTCAAAAAATCTGCTGCACCAGCATCAGGATTTTGCCAAAAACTGGTTTTTCTTTAAGGCATTCTGTCAAACACTTTTGCCAAATTTTTTAAATCATTGAGTTTGATGTCTTTGCAGTATGTTTTGATTTTCTTGGTTTCTTAATCCTTTCTAGAGCATCTATTAAGTTCATTTTGTGTGTCAGCCTTCCTTGCCAGCCTTTAATTGCTTGTTTTACATTGTTTAGAAATTTTGCACCTCACCTGTTTGATAAAATGCCAAGGTGAAGTCTGGTTTGGACAACAAAATTTAGTGCAGTGAAATATTGTATGCTCACGATTTTGCTGGTTTTTTGTATGGAGGTTGTGATGTTTGGTGGAGTTTTAACATCTAGTTGGGCCTTATCAAAGGGGTAGCATCTTAAGGAGTGGAGGTCTTGCTAACATTGCTTCAAGTGGACCTCAAGAGGAATTTATATTGGCCGTCCAACATTTCTTTGCAGCAGAAAAACGCCACTTTAAAGTTACATTTCAGCTCATTTATTTAGCTGTTGCTGCCACACTTGGCTTTGTTTACATTGTCTTACACTTCATTGTATAAGTGGCATTCTATCACGGCACCTTTGTGGTAATTTCCTCTTGGTTTTTGAAACTTAAAATGACTTGGAAAAATGCTTTTCAAGCAATTCCAGGTGCACCATACAACATTGTAATAGTTTAGTTTCCACTTCTTAGTGTGAAAGTGTGTCAAGTGGCTCCAAGTGTCATTTGCACTTTCACTTAGGACCGTGTCTCATTCATTTTCATTTGCTTTACTTTACTTTGCTTGTTGACTTTTATGTTTTAAGTCTCCGTGGTACTTAGGAGTGCGTTTCATATAGATAAACCTTCATTTGGTTTCTAGGTGCATAACATTCTTGCATTTAAAAAGCTTTTGAAAGATTTCTACCTAGAAACTAAGGTAAGAAACAACACTAAAGACACTCTGGCTAGGAAGGACAAGGTTCTTAAGCTTGTCCATTGTGACTCACCTCTCCTTCCTGGGAGCTATTTAGTTAATTTTACCTCTAGAATCTTTCTAGAAATCCTTCAAAAAAATTTAAAGAGTTTTGATGTCTTGTTATGATTCCTATAGGTCTTCTTCTTCATATAAGTCCTCTCGGTCTTCTAGTTTTGATCAATCCATTACTTTTAAAGAAATTAAAAGAAAACTTGATGAAGCTAGAAGAAGGACTTGTTCCTTTCATGAATTTGATCGGATAGAGGATGAATTATATAAACAAGCTAGGGCAAATATTCCATACTTTGGTGCAGATATTGGTGCTTTAATATACCTAGCTTGGGAAAAGGACATTAATGACATACATCCATTTATTGCTAGAAAAAGTAAACCTGAATCCTATTTCCATTCTAGCAATAGTGAATCTTATGTCCTTAGTCTCTACACATCTAGATTTGAAAATAATGCAAGAGAGTGGTGGGATGAGAGACAATATCATGTTAGGATAGGTAGAAAATCTCCCATTCATAATTGGTCTGAATTAAAATATTGCATGAGAAAAGAGTTTGTGACTTCAACTATTAAGAGAAACCTACATTTGCTGACATCTTACATTCAAGATGGAAAAACATTTCCTGAAAGCTTAAACGATAATGGTTTCCTTATTAGAGAACTAGAATTTAAGATTAAACTTAAGGAGCTGCAAGCTAAGCAAATAGAATTAAAACTACAAAAAGATGTTCAGAGATAAGAAAGAGAGAGAGAAGAAGCAGAGAGAATAAATAGAGAGAGAAAAGAAGAAGAGAGAAAGGAAGAAGAAAGACAAGAAAGAGAGAAAAAAGAAGAAGAGAGAAAGGAAAGAGAGAGAAGGAAAGAGGAAAAGCAAAGAGAAGAAGAAAAGAAGAAAGTAGAGGAAAGTAAAGAGAAGGAGCTCTTGCTAATGATGGCAACTCCTATTCTTACCATTACCATGGAACCTAAAAGGGAAGGGTTCTCATTCTTTACTTCTTTTCCAATTATTGTGCACTCTTCTAGTATTCATTTCTCTTTTAAATCAATTGTCATCCCATATTCTGTGCAATCATTTTCAAAATATGGCAATTCAAAACTTGAGTTAATGTTACCCTTGTGTAAACTAGTAACTCAAGATAAAAGTCAAATAACTTGGGACTATGGAATTTTCCATTTTTCCAAGACTAATTTAGAAAAAATCTTTTTCAAAAATACCAAGATTTTTCTTTTGTCTTATCTTTGTTTACATCTTCTTCATCATACTCATTTTTGCTATCTTTTGTATATATATTTTTGATCCAGGAGGAAAACAAAAACCAAAGTTGGGCTTCTTTCTTTCTTCCCGATTTGAGGACAAATTGTTTTAAAAGAGGGAGGGAATGATGGCAACCCCTTTAGGGACTTCCCATCTAAAGAAGTATCAACTTTACTCTAAGACCAAGAAAGGGAAGTTGAATAAAGGACTTAATCTTTTCTTTCTAAGTCTTAGCTTGTTCTTCTTTAACTAAATATCTTTACCTTGTTTTGTAGGCCAATTAATAAAGACTTGGAAACCTATGCTGCCAAGAAGCTTTGCTGTTGTTCATCATCAATTAGCCAAGAAGAAACACATTTAACATGTGCAAAATGTGGAACACAAGAAATGGGGTGGCTTCCTTAAGTCAACACCTTTTTCATGAGGAACATGTGGAGCACATGGATGGAAAACAGCTATTGCACATTAAAAGTCTGCACGTTTATCATTTGTTGGCTGATGTAGCTTTCATAGCACACTTCCAAGTTCATCTTTGCCTATAAAAAGAGAGCTTATCACTTGTAAACTCAACTTGAATTGAAGTAAAGAAATGCTGCCAATTTCCAGCTTTTACTCTCAAGTTCAACCTTGTGCATTGTTATCTTGCACCTCCTCTAGCTTCTTTTCCCTTTGGAAAGCCTACTGAGCTAGAACTCTACCAAACACAGCCACTCAACACCTCCAGCATATTCACAAACACCTTACGTTCACTCCGTAACTCCACTGATTCATTCAATCCGCTACCAGTTCTCTGCATTGTGGAGCTTCTTCTGCGCATCCTGGAGTAGCTTCCATCACATCCCAACCAGTCTCCACCGTCAAACTTAACCTGCCTTAATCTTCGACCCAACCCATTATGTCTTAATTTTTGGTCTAGATCTGTCTGACTATTCTCCATACACGTTGTCTCTTCTCGATCTTTGACTTGGTGTGATTGATAACAGTTGAAAAACTGTTATTTTCATGCTTAAAATTGATACTAAAAGCAACCTTTAGACTTAGAAACTAGCTTGAAATCATGCCTTTTATCCATATTTTCAGAAATAAGAGAGCTGGACAGGTTTATGCTTGATTTAAGTTTTTTTGTGCAGGTTTTGAGGTGCATTTGGTGAAAGAAGTGAAGAAGGAGAGAGATGACATTAGAAAAGACAAGAAAGAGTGCAAAAGTAGAAGCCGAAGGCACCGCTCAGCGGCAATTTACCGCTGAGCGGCACTCAGGAGGTTGCGGGAGTCACGCTAAGGGGCAAAATGGCCGCTGAGGGGAAGAAACGAGTCACGCAACCACCGCTGAGCGGTATTTACCGCTGAGCGGCACATTTATGGACTTGGGCTTTTGTAATCTTTTGTAATTCTAGAATAGTATATAAGGACTTGCACGTCCTAGAGTTAGTATCTTTGGCAGAAACAAGGCAAACACTCTCTCTTCCACCCCTTTGAAGGAGGATCTTGGATGCTCAGGCTACCTCTTCACCTTTATTGGGTTTATTCTTTCATACTTTCATTGTAATTCATCTAGGTTCACCATGAATATGGTGAACTAAACCTTGTATGTTTGTTGGGGAATCAATGTAATCTCTTGAAGCTCTCATATATGGAATCTGTTGCTTACATCTTTTAATTAAGACTTATGCTTTCTTTCATCATTAGTTAGGGATTTTCCTCTTTGCTCAATGCTTGCATAGTTTAACTCATTCCATGCATGATTATTGGTTTTGTCGATACGGGCACGTACGGGGAAGTCTAGATCCGGGGAATTTCTCCCAATATTATACTGACAATATTATATTGGTTGTCGTTAAGCTCCTGCACTCATGAACTAATCATTAGGAATGCTAGAAATTGTATGAACTCGTGATTAGGGAGAAGCCATCTAGAATGGTACATTAGAGAGTGGCATTAACAATGATGACTTGAATGTTGAATTCCTAAAATATATGAGAGTGGATGAGATGAAATTGACCCCCAACAACATATTCATTCATATAATTCATTGAAAGTGTTTATCTTTTGTTTTTGCCATTGATCAAACTTCATGCATACATGTTTATTTTCTGTCTTGCATTTTAAAATCTAAATATTTCGTTTGTAAGTCCTAGCTAATCAACAAATCACATAACTAAACTAGGCCGTGAGTCCTTTGGGAAGAACGATACTTGGTCTTACCAAGTTTATTACTTGAACGATTCGGTCATACTTGCCGATTGTGAAACAAGTTTGTGACATCATATTT
This sequence comes from Vigna reflexopilosa, assembly GCA_027742785.1. Classification (NCBI taxonomy): domain Eukaryota; kingdom Viridiplantae; phylum Streptophyta; class Magnoliopsida; order Fabales; family Fabaceae; genus Vigna; species Vigna reflexopilosa. Next base: position 17,082,846 of record CM050924.1, read on the forward strand.
TGGTGCTTACAAATTTGTCCATCAGTGATGCATCTCTGTTGTTAACTTGTCTAAATATTTTTTTTCTAACTGAGCTATCTCAATTTTTGTCCACGATATTCTATCTTAACCTTTAGTTTATTAGTCAACTTAATTATTTCTCAAACTTAAAGTATTATAATTTAAAAATCAATCAAAGTCTTTTAGTATAATCATACCTTTCTTTAGCCTAAAACATTCATTTCAACTTACTTTTAATAATATAAAAATATTTATTAGGATTTTAATTAATCTATAACTAAAACATAATTCTCATAAAATATTATTATTATTATTCTACATATGAAATAAAATTAATATTTTAAAGAAAAAAAATTATTCTCTTTAAATTTCACCGACAAAACGTTCTTATATTTTATAATATGTAAATATTACAAGATAAATTTAAAAAAAAATTTATAATATAAAAATAAAAAAAATTGTAAATCATATCTTAAAATATAAAGGTAATGGTGGGTTATGGTAGGTTTATAAAGGAAAGAAGCACAAAAAAGGGCCGGAGGCTGAAGAAGAAAACCTCGGATATCCGTAACGTTGCATTTCTAATGGGAGGTTATCTTAAAATGTATATATTTTATTAAAATATAATGGTACTAGGAGGTTATGAGAGGTTTTAAAAAGGAAAAAAGAGGCGTGAGGATGAAGAAGAAAATGTCGTATATTCGCAGAATACGACGTATCCTTTGTCTTTTGTCAAATTCTTTGTCTTCTGGCTAACAATTAGTACGTCTAAGCCTAGTAAAATTCGACGTAACCATTGTACATTTTAAGCTTCGAAGTTGAGAAGTTAAAAACTACTATATTGTGAAAGACGTTCCAAGAATTCTATCCAGACATGGCTTCTTCATCATCATCATCTAGAAGAAAAGAGAAGGTTGCCCGGGTTACAAGAAACACAAACCCATATGGATGGATAAGTGATGAAGAGATCCGAGGAAAGTTTTTATTCCCGAGAGTTATAAAATATGTAGTTCCTCACAAGTATCTGGACCTGCAATTGTTCAAGAAAGAAGGGTTCCTTTTTCAAGAATGGATTGCATATCAAGGGCTTACTGATTTTGTCTAGATGAAAGGAGATTGCTATCCAGATTTGCTAGAGCTTTTTTACACAAACCTGAGGGTTGTAAATAAGGTCATTCACTCAAGGGTCAAAGGTGTTAACATTACTATTGACGATAATGTTTGGTCACATATTATTGGACTGAAAGCTGAAGGTTTGGATTCTCATATCCGTGATTCTGAGTCAAACAGATGGCTAAGAAAGAGAGCTATATATGTAAACTGCTTAAGATATCCACGAAGGTACACGGTGGATAAGTAGTACCTACATGATGGCTTAAACAAGGAGGAGAAATTGATTGCTTATGTCCTGACTTGGCTACTGCTGCCTGGAAGATTTGTCGAGGACAAAATGTCAACAGAAGATGTATTTTGTTTAATGCTATCAAGACTAGAATCCCAACCAAGTGGGTTGCGGTACTTAAAGACCGTATGATCGCTGCAGGTCATAAATATGCACACAAATTGCCATATGGAGTATTTATCAGCCAGGTGCTGATACTCCAAGGAGTAGATGTATCTCAAGAAGTCAGACTTGTGTGCAACAAGTCACAAGAAATTGGTATACTAAGTCTGTTTTCTATTGGGCTGGAAAGGACTGTGAATGGATGGTTCTTCAAAGATGAGCTAACTGTTGTAGATCATACTTCCTTCATTCCAGAAACTGATTTTGAGAAATATGTTGTTGATCAATTTAGGAAGAAGTCAGAAAGGGATGAGAGAGTTGAAGATACTCTTTTCGGATGGAAGAAGAAGGGAAACAAGAATGGCATTGGCTTTGAAACTGAAGATTCTAATGATGAGTCAACTGATGAAGATTGAATGAAATCTTCTTCGTAAGAATAGGGACTACTTTTCTATGTGGATTTTTTTTTATATTTTGTAATCATGGTATTAAGTCATCTCTGGTTTTATGTACTGCTTTGGTTTTATTTTGAAATGAAATGAAGATTTATTTTAGTAAATGATATGTGAATTGTGAGTGTTGATTACATTGTTATGTGGACTAACCCTCAATCTAATTGAAAAGAGAAGATCATGCTGTTTTGATATTGATCAAAACTGATCATTGGTTTAAAAGTGAAAATTTCAGTACATTGCTAACTTGAATCGATTAAGGAAGAACTAAAAAGAAAAAATTTCATGTCTGATTCTAAGGAAAAAAGAATATAAGAGCGCCACATTTTGCTATTGTCGGAAGAATAAAATGTCGAAGCCCCCTCGAATACGACGTTCTATTAAGCACACAATGAATGCTCCCAAGTACTTCAATTCCCTTCATGTCCCAGCCCGGCAGCCTACAATGTTCTATGGGAGGGCAGAAAAGAAAAAAGATCCGAAAGTATGGTAGTTTTAGGCAGAAGAACAAAACGTTGAATTCCAACAGAACTCATCGTTCTATTAATGCTCTCGTGTTTAAGAGAAAAAAGTAAAAAGAAATAAAAAGGTACAAACTTGTGGCTTCAAATACTACGTCAAGGCCCCTTCAAATTGGACGCAACCTTTGCAATTTTTAAGAAAAAATTAATAAAAAAGGTGCGCTGTTTTAAGAGAAAATGTCGAATGGTTTGGGACTTCGACGTTGTTTTTAAACATAACGTCAAATTTTTGTTGTATACGACGTGAAAGTTTTTTATTGAATGTAAAAACAAAACACAGTCTCATTGTTTGTTCGCGGTTCCATTTCTGCTTGAACTTTCTTCTTGGTGGACGACTATGATAAAGAAAGAAGGTTATTTTTAAGTTGTTTCTGTCTTTGTAATGTCATTTGGTTCTCATTCCTAAGGTTGACCGATTGTTTTTCGTTTATCTTTAGGTTGTCTTTGTAATGGCATCTGGTCATTCAAGCTCTGAATGGACGCGCTGGTCTCTTGCTGAAACTGCATGTTCTCTTGCTGAAACTGCAGGTTCTGCATGGTCAATTGCTCCAACAACTCCTGCAATGTAGGCTCAGAAGTAGAAGGCTGAGGAGCTATTTGGGCAGGAGCATCATATTGCTGACTCTCGTATTGCTGGACTGGTGGAGACATAAAAGTACTTTGGAATAGTGGTTCTGGATAATGATGTTGTTGTGGCGCATTATACCATCCTAAGCTAGAGCAATTCCATCCAGGATTGTTGCTGTAACCATACTGCACAAGGGAGAATTTGCTCAGAAACTGATGCTCAAGATATCCCCAATCGGTAACGGATCCTAGAGGAAGAGAGTCTTTCCAATCCTTAGCTGCTCCTTGTAATGAATGCGGAAATGCCCCCAAGAAAATGTGATCAAGAGGGACATGTGGAGGCTTCATTGAAGAGCACATGATGTGGAACTCCTCCAAATGTCTATGTGGGCATTCTCCTGCAAAACCATGAAACTTAGGGAGCAAATATATCAGTCCAGTGCTTAGAACACAATGAATATCATCCTTTGTAGGTGGAACCGGCTCACGAGGAGCGCTCTCAGGAAATTGAGGATGAGCCATATAGTTCTCAACATAAAAATCAGCAGAATGTGCATGAGAAGCAATATCAGAGTTAGATGCAGAAGGAGAATCATAATTAGAGGCACTCGCAGAATAAGCACTATTCACTAAATCAAAATAGGTAGACATGGAAAAATAAAATGTAGAAAGTAAATACTAAAAATTACGAAACAAACAAAACACAACACATTTAAACATGCGACACGCACACACAATAACGAACACACAAAACAGAGCATCACACTCACAACACAAGACAAAAACACAACACACACTAACACAACAAAAGACCTAAGACCGAACCGTTGGTCCCCAGCAACGGCGCCAAAATTTGATGCGGCTGTCGCGGCCCATCAAATTTGATGTGCATTAAAGAATGCAATACAGTGCTAGGAAGTGACTCGTAGGTCGTCTCTCAAGGACCACATGTGATTTAGGTAATAGGTCGAACACGTAGTGGAGGGTTTTGAAAGTGTTTTTGTGATTTGAAATGAACTAAATTAAAAATGAAAATTAAACACAACCGAATATAAATGAAAGCATTAAAATGAAAATTACAATAGATAAATATCCAAACACAATTCAAGCTATAAAAATGTAACGCTTAAGCTAAAACATTAAATGCACAATGCAACAGTAATAATAATGATAAAAAACTTGGCTAATAACGAAATGGGCATTGCAACTTGAAATAAAATTTTAAAGAAAAAGGCGTTAACCACTATAGATGCAGCGGACAAATAAGAAAATGCATAAATTGGAAATGAAGTTGTTGAATCATAAAACGCATATTTGAATCAGCTTATTCTCTTGGTCTAGGGCGTCATCACGTGCGCACACCTCCAGCGAAATGAATGCACTGCTTACTTGTGTGTGCTTCCCTCCAAGCCTCCTCATTGAATCAGCGTGCAACAATCATTCCAAGCCGTGACACCACACCTCTAACGTGTTGCTGACCGTCTTTCTTTCAAGCACCATGCTTATTCTCTTGCACACCAAATGCTCTCTCATCCAACCATCCTTCTTTACTCAATGCAATAAATTAAAAAAATATAAAACCGAGAGTTGCAGGAATAGAAAAACCGTGCACAACAAAATGCTCATTGATAGATTGAAAACTTCAATAAAAACAAAATGCTTGAATAAAGAAAATGAAAGGGGAATAATCAGCAAAATAAAAATAAAATAAACGTTTTTTTATTCCATCATAACAGTGTTGCTACTCTTCTATTGAAATGAAAATTCAAAAGAAAAAAAACGTTTATGGAGAAACAGAGTGAGGTTGACGGCTCCCAGTTTTCACGTCTGCCCCCCCTACTTCACTCCCAAGCAAAGTGTTTTTAATCCTCTTCGTAACCCTCCATCTCTGTTGCTGTGTGTAGGCTGGATGTTGGACAAGGCCCTCTGCCCATTGATAACAGTTGAAAAACTGTTATTTTCATGCTTAAAATTGACACAAAAAGCAACCTTTACACTTAGAAACTAGCTTGAAATCATGCTTTTGTCCATATTTTCATAAATAAGAGAGCTGGACAGGTTTGTGCTTGATTTCAGTGTTTTTGTGCAGGTTTTAAGGTGAATTTAGTGAAAGAAGTGAAGAAGGAGAGAGATGGAATCAGAAAAGTCAACCAGTCAACCAGAAAAGTCAACCAGTCAAACAAAAAGTCAACTAGTCAACCAGAATACGAAAAAAGTCAACCAGACGACTTTTGGGCCAGTTTTATGCGATTTTATGATCTGTTTGGGCCTGGACCCGTTTTCTATTATTTTTATGTCCTATTTAAAGACCTAGATGTCTTAGGGTTGGTATCTTTGGCAGAAACAAAGCAAAAACTCTCTCTTCCACCCCTTTGAAGGAGGATCTTGGATGCTCAAGCTACCTCTTCACCTTTCTAGGGTTTTATCCTTCATTCTTTCATTATTGTTCATCTAGGTTCACCATGAATATGGTGAACTAAACCTTGTATGTTTGTTGGGGAATTAATGTAATCTTTTGAAGCTCCATATATGGAATTTGTGCTTGCATCTTAATCTAAGATTTATGCTTTCTTTCATCATTAGTTAGGGTTTTTCCTCTTTGCTTAATGTTTGCTTTGTTTAACTCATTCAATGCATGATTATGGATTTTGTCGATACAGGAACGTACGGGGAAGTCTAGATCCGGGGAATTACTCCCAATATTATATTGGTTGTCGTTAAGCTCCTGTGCTAAGAGAACTAATTATTAGGAATGCTAGGAATCGTATGAACTCGTAATTAGGGATCGGCCTTCTTGACAAGGTAATTTAGAGAGTGGCATTAACAATGATGATTTGAATGTTGAATTCCTAAAATATATGAGAGTGGATAAGATGAAATTGACCCCAACAACATATTCATATATATATTTCATTGAAAGTGCTTGTCTTTTGCTTTTGCCATTGATCAAAACTCATGCATACATGTTTATTTTCTGTCTTGCATATTAAACTCCAAATATTTCGTTCTTAAGTCTTAGCTAATCAACGAACCACACAACTAAACTAGGCCGTGAGTCCTTTGGGAGAACGATACTTGGTCTTACCGAGTTTATTACTTGAAACGATTCGGTCATACTTGCCGATTGTAAAACAAGTTTGTGACATCATATTTTGGTGATCATAAATTTTTCCATCACCCATTTCTCTCCCAGCACCTCCTTTCTCTCCATGCACACACCACTTCCATGTGAGTCTTCGTGAAGATAGCTAAGTGCAATTGTTGGGCCGTGACACCACTTCCAGCTCCACGTGGAATCAACAGCTGCAGCGTTTTCTTTCTAGCCAAAAACGAGCTGCTCCCAAGCCTTGCTGGACGTGTGTATTCTCTTGTGCAATCAATCTGCTGGACTTCCGAATGAAGGCCTCTTCCCTTCTGGACCGAGAACTGCCGGGCTGTGTTTCCTTAAAAAAAATGAATTAGTGAATCCCTCCTCATGTGCTGCTGTGCTGGATTGAAGCTGCCCCTTGGATGCTGGACCCTCAAGTTGTTGTGTGTCACTCTTCTTTCTAGACCAGCTGCCGTGATACATGAATCAGCCCACATGCTTTGCTGTGTGCACCTCTTTCTTTCCCTAGTGCCTTGCTGGACCAGGCCGTGCTCACCAAAACTGCTGGATTTTTTGGATGTGGCAACAGCGCTCCAAAATTGATTTCCCATGGGCCGTGAGCTTTCCTTCCGCGTGCATCCCACGTTCATTCTCCCAGCCAAGCCGTGACATTGCACCTCCCAATAAATCAACACCTTTCCGTGTTTTTTTTTCAATATCCGTGCCCCATGGTGGCAGTTGGACTTCCAAGTGTAACCTCTTTTCCTTAAGTGCGCCTTGCTTGTGTGAAGGCCGTGAGCCTCCCTTTTTCTTCCAGCACCACTTCTTAGCTTCTCTAACCAAGCCCATGTCCATGTGCACTCCCATAATTTAAATCCACACCTCCTCACTCATTTTAGTTTAAAGTATAATTGATGTGGCATTTTCTTTTGACCTCCAAAATGTCCCAAATATTATCCAACAATTTTCCTACAATCAATAATGTAAATAATAAGCTTAGATAATTCAAATTAATTAAAATAAGAATTTCTGATCAAATTAAGCACAATTAGCAAAAATGGGGAAATACTGGACATTAAAGCACATTTCCTTAATTAAATCCGGTAAAATAAACTCAGCGAAGTCAGGAAAATATTGACTCATCATCGTATTAGTGAAGAGTATGAGCGAGGGGTTTCTGAGTTCATACAATATGTTAAAGAACACGCAAAACCAGTGAACGGGGCATATTTTTTCCCTTGTGTCCGTTGTCTCAATCAAGCATATGAAGACTTGGACAACATCTGTGATTATCTGTTCATCTATGGAATAATGAGAAGTTATACAGTTTCGACTTGGCATGGGGATGTATTATATAAGCCAACAACTTTAAGAGGTTCGGATTACGTCGACGAAAGGATGAGTGATCATTTAGACGAAATGGTACCTGACGTTGGCGAAGAAAATTTTGGAAGAGCTCATTTATACGATAGTCTTAAGAACAATTCGGAGCAAGAGTTGTATCCAGGATGCATCAATTTTACAAGGTTATCGGCTACTTTAAATTTTTTTGTTTGAAAGCAAGAAACGGATGGACTGGTAAAAGTTTCACGGAATTGTTGGAGTTGTTGAAGGAGATGCTACCAGAAAATAACACGTTACCTATCCGTAATTGCGACACAAAGAAAATTTTATGTCCAATGGGTTTGGAATACCAAAAGATACATGCATGTCTGAATGATTGTATATTGTACAGAGATCAGTATGCTTCAATGAAGGTGTGTCCGACGTGTGGTTTGTCACGATGGAAATAACGATGAACACAATGAAGGTCCACCGACTAAGGTCATGTGGTATTTACCTATAGTACCTAGGTTGAAACGATTGTTTTCTGTTAAAGAAGATGCGAAGAATGTTATGTGGCACGTTGATGGAAGAAAATGAGATAATCTTCTTCAACACCCAACTGATTCCCTACAATGGAAGAACATTGATGGCACATTTCTCGAATTTAGTGCAGAACCGAGAAACTTAAGACTTGCACTTGCTATCGATGGTATGAATCCTTATGGCAACTTAAGTAGCAAACATAGTTCATGGCCAGTTATTTTGATGATTTACAATCTATCTCCTATGTTGTGCATGAAGAGAAAATACATGATGTTGTCTATGATGATATCGGGTCCTAGACAACCTGGAAATGACATTGATGTTTATCTAAAACCGTTAATTAACGATTTAAAAATGTTGTGGGAAGAAGGTGTCGAGGTCTTCGATTCATAATCACAAGAAAACTTTTGTTTGCGTTCAATGTTGTTTTGCACCATAAATGATTTCCCAGCATATGGGAACTTGAGTGGTTACAGTGTTAAAGGTCATTTTGCATGTCCGATTTGTGAAGAAATTACTCGCTATCTTCAACTGAAGCATGGGCAGAAAACTGTGTACACAAGACACCAAAGATTCCTTCCTCGAAATCACCCTTACCGTAGATTGAGAAAAGCCTTTAATGGAAGTCCTGAGGATGATGTAGTGTGCAGACCACGTAATGTGGAAGAAGTATACGACCAGGTGAGGAACATTGATGTTGTCTTCAGTAAACATAAAAAGAAGACCGTTGAGAAAAACATTTGGAAAAAGCGATCAATATTCTTCAATCTTCCATTTTGGTGTAAACTTGATGTGCGACATTGCATAGACGTGATGCATGTTGAAAAAAATGTATGTGATAGTGTTGTTGGGACTTTACTAAATGTTAAAGGAAAGACAAAAGATGGAGTGAAAGCACGACAAGACTTGGTTGACATGGGAATCCACTTTGAGTTACATCCGCAATCCATAGGAATACGCACCTATCTTCCTCCAGCTTGTCACACTCTTTCAAAAAAAGAAAAACAATTTTTTTGTCAATGTTTAGATAGTGTGAAGGTTCCACAAGGTTATTCGTCGAATATTAGTAGCCTTGTTTCTATGAAAGATTTGAAGTTGGTTGGTTTAAAGTATCACGATTGTCATGTCTTAATGCAACAACTTTTACCAGTAGCTATTCGAGCCATATTACCTGCCTCTGTTAGAAGTATTCTCACACGTTTGAGTTTGTTTTGCAAGGCCATTTGCAAGAAAGTTGTTGATCCTCGACAATTAGATGATTTGCAAAATGAGGCCAATTGGAAATGTATTTCCCACCCTCATGTTTTGATATCATGGTTCATTTGATTGTCCATCTAGTGATAACAGTTGAAAAACTGTTATTTTCATGCTTAAAATTGATACTAAAAGCAACCTTTAGACTTAGAAACTAGCTTGAAATCATGCCTTTTATCCATATTTTCAGAAATAAGAGAGCTGGACAGGTTTATGCTTGATTTAAGTGTTTTTGTGCAGGTTTTGAGGTGAATTTGGTGAAAGAAGTGAAGAAGGAGAGAGATGACATTAGAAAAGACAAGAAAGAGTGCAAAAGTAGAAGCCGAAGGCACCGCTCAGCGGCAATTTACCGCTGAGCGGCACTCAGGAGGTTGCGGGAGTCACGCTGAGGGGCAAACTGGCCGCTGAGGGGAAGAAACGTGAAGCGCAACCACCGCTGAGCGGTATTTACCGCTGAGCGGCACTTTTATGGACTTGGGCTTTTGTAATCTTTTGTAATTCTAGAATAGTATATAAGGACTTGCACGTCCTAGAGTTAGTATCTTTGGCAGAAACGAGGCAAACACTCTCTCTTCCACCCCTTTGAAGGAGGATCTTGGATGCTCAGGCTACCTCTTCACCTTTATTGGGTTTATTCTTTCATACTTTCATTGTAATTCATCTAGGTTCACCATGAATATGGTGAACTAAACCTTGTATGTTTGTTGGGGAATCAATGTAATCTCTTGAAGCTCTCATATATGGAATTTATGCTTGCATCTTTGAATTAAGATATATGCTGATGGAATCCTACTTGGCTTAGTCTTCCTTTTGTATTTTTACTTTTCTTAACTTAGCTCTTAAGGAGCATGGGTTACTATAAATACCCAACTCTTCTCTTGTATTAGCACTTTTGAGCTGAATGAGAATTATATTTCTGAAATCAGAATAATTCTCTCTTGAAAGTCATAGGCTAGAGAGTCCAAAGACTCCCTCTAGCCACCTTCCAAGCACACTCTCATTTTTCCATTTCTCCAAAATTCCACGGTACTACTCATTCTCATCCCACACTATCTCTCCTTTACTGTCACCTTGTATGCGCGTCAGCTCTCCATTCTCTCCTTCGCATTTCATTCTCGCGTCTTATTCCACCACAAAACAGATCTTCATTTCTTCACATCTCAGAATCCACATCTTTCCCTCTCACGTTGAACATCACAGAGCATCTCACTATCTCTCGAGAGTTCTCATCATCGAGAACCATTGCTTCCATCACAGTAATCCTCTATTCCATTTCTCTCTTCACAGATTCCACATCCTTTTCACCATTTCTTCATTTTCTTTGAGTTTTGACCGATTAAACACCTCTCCAACCTTCGTTCTTTCCTTTTTCACCGTTTCAAACACCATTTCCACCGATTAATCGGTCAGTTTAGTGATTCCTCACCGTTCTAGGGTTTCCTTCGTGTTTATAAGGATTTCCACCGATTAAACCTTAGATCTTAGGGTTTTCTTGAGTCTGTTATTAGTTTAACAGTTTTCCTTCGAGTCAGCTCTCGATTTAGAGCTTCGTTTCCATTCCGCTGCGTCTTCACTCGTCGGAGAGAGCTTCGAGGAGGTTCAGTTGGTGTTCGCGCATCTTCAATCCATCTCTTCTCGGCGTTCGTCCATCAAGTGGTATCAGAGCTCAGGTTCGAGCACGCTTCAGAGGTAAGTATCTCGGTTCGTCTCTGTTCTGAGTTTTCTTCCATTATTGAGTTGTTTCGATTCTTCAGTTCTTGCGTTTGATTCGCGTCTCTGTTTTTGTTTCTAGTTATGTATCGGTTTGATTTTGACTCTGAGTATTTTGTGTTGTTTCTTTTCATTTCTGAGGTGTTCATTATTTTCCTTCATTGTCTTGAGTGTTCTGATTTGTTATGTGCCTGGAGTCATTACTTTGAGTCTTAGTTCATTTTAATTCGGTGAATCTTCTTTGTTTGAGTCTTTTAATTTCTAAATCCATTTCTGTTTTGTCTATGTCATGTTACATTGTTTTAGTTGTCAATTAAATTCGAGTTTAACTAGCTGATGTTTGTGTTTTGTGATTCATTTGAGTTGCCTGCACTGAGTAAGTTCTGTTCACCATATATAAGCTATGACAATTAGATAAATGAGCTTGGTGGCAGATTTCAGTGGTAGAGATAATGAATCTCATGTTTTTTTAATCTGTTTAATGATAGCTTTGTTTGGTTTCTGCCTAATCAATAACAAGTGCATACCAAGTGAGCAATGAAAGGCTCAGCCTAGCTCGGTTGCACATTGATTAATCAACAGATTTGTGATTTGGCCAGCTACACCGAACTGGTTTTTCTTTGAAGAGTCTGTGAGTCATTCATATTTGGTTTTAAATTCTTTGCCAAGTTCTGATTCAAATATTTTTCCAGTATTGTCTTCGTTTCATTGGCATCTATTGAGGTATATGAATCTGCAGAATTGCATTAAAACTGTTTACAACAGTGATTGAATTTAGTTTGAACTTCTGAGTTTGTGATCCATAGTGTGCATTCACTGTTTTCACTTTGCTATCAATTCTGCAATTGAGAATAAATTTTTGTTCACTCAAGGAAGCCTAAACCAGTGATATTGAAACTATAATTGTGGCTGAGAGTGATTAACCTCTTGTTTTTCCTTTAGATTTTTTTTTTAGTTGAACCATGTTCACTTTCCTTTGGCAAAAGTCTGATTAAGTTGCAAAACTGATTAGGTGATCTGTTGTGAATTGTGACTAAAAATAGCAAGTTCTAAAGTGTTATCCAACTCAGATTTATCAAATTGAAAAAAAAAAAAAAAAGCAAAGAGAATTGGTGCAATTCACATTATTGTTCACTGTTTCAGTAAACTATTTCTGCCAAAATCAAATCAGATATAACTTTCTTTAGTCATAACTGGTTCAACTTAAGTCCTTTTTATTGTTTTTAAAATCTGTTCTAGTTCTATTCCATAGGTTCTATTTGTTGTGCTTACTTTGATCAAAAGCTTTGTTTCTTGCTTGTCTTGGTTGATAACTCTAGTTTTGTCTCAGTGCACGTGTAAACTCTGATCTGCTGTTCTGTAATTGAGCTTTTGTTTGCTTTCATAATCTGATCTTGAGTCAGTTTCTCTGCTGTGTTGTCCTTATTTGTGGCTGTCCTGCTCTGATTTCTGAAGCCATTCTTTATCGAGAAGCTTTTACACCTTGGTTTCTGGAATTTGAAAGAAGGTTTGTGTGCTTGGTAGCATCTTAGGTGGTGGTGGTCTAAAAGACTCTCAAGTCTTGAACTGCCAAGGGAGAATCTCCCTTCCAAACCTTTCATTTTTTTTATGTGCTTTAAATTTCAAAAGAGAAGCCTGAGTGTTGTGAGTTTTGTAAGGCTGACTTGGCCTAATTTTTTGGCAATTTGAAATAGAGAATTTCATTGTTCATCTAACTGTGTTGCTGATTGTTCATTGTGCAGGAAAAGGAGTTTGAGTGATCAAACTAGAGCAACTGTGATTGTACTTATTTTAATCTGCTCTTGCATTCATTTTGAACCTTAATTTGTTTGCTGAATCACTGCTACTTTACCTGTACTGATTGCATTTTGAACTTCTTCATTTTGTTGCATCAACACTGTTTTTAATTGCCAATTTCTGATTACACATACTTCTGCACATACTGCTGCACATTGTATTTCATTGGTTTGATCAGATTGGTCTGCTACTTTTGATTAATATCGAACATTGTTGTCACCAGTTTGGTCCATTGATTCTGACCAGTTTAATTCACTGATTTGCTATACAGGCTATACTGGTCATTTAATTGTGAATCAACTTTTTCTTCATTTTTTCCTGCATTGTATCATGTGGTATATCTACTGTTTTTGGTGTAACTGTGCATATCTGATTTAATTGGTCTCATATAGTTAGTGCATCAGTTACAAGAATGCAGTGTAGGATGTCTACAAGTGAAGAATGAATCTGCTGATTAGTTGAGCATGAGGAAGAACCTAAAATCAACAACTAGAAATAGCATTAATCAGGGAAGTTGCTTAGCTATATTGCTTTTGTTTGTTTAAACTATTTGTGTTATAGCTTGCAATTTATTGGATGTTGTGATTTGCTGAATTGGGTGTGATTTTATTGCAGTTTATTCCTAGAGAGCAAAAGACATTTTCTTTGTAACTGCATCAAGGGCACAAGACCGAGAAAAGGGAAGTGCTTACTGCCATACACATCACCTTGTGTAATCTGTTTTAGATAAGCAAATTTTGATTGAAGATCCGTGCATTTACTTTGTAGGAAACTGATCAGGAAAGACCAAAAGAATTGATAGCCGAAGCACAAAGTGGAACAACAAAGTTGAGCATGAAGTGGACCAGTACCAAGACCGTAGCAGCCTAGCATAGTTATTTTCTTTTGTAATTGTTTTCCTTTAATTTGTTTGTAATAGGCTTGTGTTAGCCTACTGTTAGTTTCATTTTTGTTGTGTAAAAGGGCCTTTTATAAAGTCCAAGTTCTTTGGAAGAGTCCTTGGTGCTCTTTCAAACTCTTGGCAACTTTATTTGCTTTTATTTTTAGCATAGCTAGACAGGTGAATGTGTTTTGTTAGCCAAAGCTACAAGCTTCACCATAGGAGTAGACTTTAATATTGACTTAATTTGTGTATCTCGTAGGGGTCATTAGAGTCCGCTGGTTTCTTTAGTGTTTTTGTTTCTTTGATTTCTGTGTTCACGTTTAGGGTTGATTAGGCTAAAAGGGATTAAACTCTAAGCCTTTTCACATTAGAGTCCGAGAGTCTAGTCTTTTATTTGTGCTTAATTGTTTGAGTTGTGTACTTTGTTTCTAAAGGTGATTTTAGTTTAAGGGGTAATTAGTTAGTAGCCTAAGACATTTCTGGCAAGGCAAGACTTGGTACTTAAGCAGCTCTTTTGCTCACCTCTCTTACCTGGGACTTGTCTAAGTGAAAGTTTTGAACCCTTTAGATTAAGAAAACTTTTAAAAACAAAGATGTCTTCTTATGGTTCATATAGGTCTTCTAGGTTAGATAAAGTTGATGAAATGTTTAAACAAGCTAGGAATCTTCCATCATTCGGTAAAGACATAGGTGCATTAACATACCTAGCTTGGGAGAAAGAAATTGATAAAATAAATCCTTGGTTTTATGAAGAGAGTGAATATTATGTCCTTAGCATATATCTCTCTAAGTTAGAAGAAAATGCAAGTGAGTGGTGGGATGAAAGACAATATCATGTTAGGAAAGGTAGGAAGTCTTCCATATGTGATTGGCATGATTTAAAAGCTTGCATGAGAAGAAAGTTTGTGCCTTCAAGCATTAAAAGAAACCTAGAATTAATTAAGGATTGCATTGATGATGGAAAACTTTTTCTTGAGAGTTTAAAGGATCATGGGTTTCTTCGTAGAGAATTAGAATTTGGGGCAAGACTAAAGGAGATCAAGGATAAGAAAAGAGAAAGAGAGATTGAGAGAAAAGAAAAGGAAGAAAGGAAAGAAGAAGAGAAGAGAGAGAGAGAAGAAATAGAGAAAAGAGAAGAGAGAAAAAGAGAGAAATTAAGAAGAGAAGAAATAGAGAAAAGAGAAAAGAGAAGAAGAGAGGAATTAAGAAGAGAAGAGAGAAAAGAAGAAGAAAAGAAAGAAAGGCAAGAAAAAGAGAAGAAAGAAAAGGAGAAATTGTTACTGATGACAAATCCTATTCTTTCAAAGAATGTGGAACCTAAAAGGGAAGGTTTCCAAATCTTTACTTCTTTTCCAATAATTGATTACTTTTCAATTTTTGACTTCTCTTTTAAACCAATTGTCATGAAAACATTTTCAGAATATGACAATTCAAATCTTGAGTTATTCTTATCTTTAAGAAAACAATTAACTCAAGATAAAATTGAATTTGGACTTCTAAAATTTTCAAAGATTACTAATCAAAGTATTAGAAGTTCTTCTTCTCTTGTTTTTAAAGAAAAATTCTTTCTTGGATTGATATTAACAGAAGATATATTTGATGTGTATTGCAGATTCGTGTTTGATCCAGGAGGAAGAAAACTAGATCTAAAAGAATAAGGCCACTCCAAGATGGCCATGCTCCCAAAGATTGTGTGGAGCTTATTCATAAGGCGATTGCCAGATTTGAGGACAAATCTTTTCTTAAGAGGGAAGGCATGATGGAATCCTACTTGGCTTAGTCTTCCTTTTGTATTTTTACTTTTCCTAACTTAGTTCTTAAGGAGCATGGGTTACTATAAATACCCAACTCTTCTCTTGTATTAGCACTTTTGAGCTGAATGAGAATTATATTTTTGAAATCAGAATAATTCTCTCTTGAAAGTCATAGGCTAGAGAGTCCAAAGACTCCCTCTAGCCACCTTCCAAGCACACTCTCATTTTTCCATTTCTCCAAAATTCCACGGTGCTACTCATTCTCATCCCACACTATCTCTCCTTTACTGTCACCTTGTATGCGCGTCAGCTCTCCATTCTCTCCTTCGCATTTCATTCTCGCGTCTTATTCCACCACAAAACAGATCTTCATTTCTTCACATCTCAGAATCCACATCTTTCCCTCTCACGTTGCACATCACAGAGCATCTCACTATCTCTCGAGAGTTCTCATCATCGAGAACCATTGCTTCCATCACAGTAATCCTCTATTCCATTTCTCTCTTCACAGATTCCACATCCTTTTCACCATTTCTTCATTTTCTTTGAGTTTTGACCGATTAAACACCTCTCCAACCTTCGTTCTTTCCTTTTTCACCGTTTCAAACACCATTTCCACCGATTAATCGGTCAGTTTAGTGATTCCTCACCGTTCTAGGGTTTCCTTCGTGTTTATAAGGATTTCCACCGATTAAACCTTAGATCTTAGGGTTTTCTTGAGTCTGTTATTAGTTTAACAGTTTTCCTTCGAGTCAGCTCTCGATTTAGAGCTTCGTTTCCATTCCGCTGCGTCTTCACTCGTCGGAGAGAGCTTCGAGGAGGTTCAGTTGGTGTTCGCGCATCTTCAATCCATCTCTTCTCGGCGTTCGTCCATCAAGTGGTATCAGAGCTCAGGTTCGAGCACGCTTCAGAGGTAAGTATCTCGGTTCGTCTCTGTTCTGAGTTTTCTTCCATTATTGAGTTGTTTCGATTCTTCAGTTCTTGCGTTTGATTCGCGTCTCTGTTTTTGTTTCTAGTTATGTATCGGTTTGATTTTGACTCTGAGTATTTTGTGTTGTTTCTTTTCATTTCTGAGGTGTTCATTATTTTCCTTCATTGTCTTGAGTGTTCTGATTTGTTATGTGCCTGGAGTCATTACTTTGAGTCTTAGTTCATTTTAATTCGGTGAATCTTCTTTGTTTGAGTCTTTTAATTTCTAAATCCATTTCTGTTTTGTCTATGTCATGTTACATTGTTTTAGTTGTCAATTAAATTCGAGTTTAACTAGCTGATGTTTGTGTTTTGTGATTCATTTGAGTTGCCTGCACTGAGTAAGTTCTGTTCACCATATATAAGCTATGACAATTAGATAAATGAGCTTGGTGGCAGATTTCAGTGGTAGAGATAATGAATCTCATGTTTTTTTAATCTGTTTAATGATAGCTTTGTTTGGTTTCTGCCTAATCAATAACAAGTGCATACCAAGTGAGCAATGAAAGGCTCAGCCTAGCTCGGTTGCACATTGATTAATCAACAGATTTGTGATTTGGCCAGCTACACCGAACTGGTTTTTCTTTGAAGAGTCTGTGAGTCATTCATATTTGGTTTTAAATTCTTTGCCAAGTTCTGATTCAAATATTTTTCCAGTATTGTCTTCGTTTCATTGGCATCTATTGAGGTATATGAATCTGCAGAATTGCATTAAAACTGTTTACAACAGTGATTGAATTTAGTTTGAACTTCTGAGTTTGTGATCCATAGTGTGCATTCACTGTTTTCACTTTGCTATCAATTCTGCAATTGAGAATAAATTTTTGTTCACTCAAGGAAGCCTAAACCAGTGATATTGAAACTATAATTGTGGCTGAGAGTGATTAACCTCTTGTTTTTCCTTTAGATTTTTTTTTTAGTTGAACCATGTTCACTTTCCTTTGGCAAAAGTCTGATTAAGTTGCAAAACTGATTAGGTGATCTGTTGTGAATTGTGACTAAAAATAGCAAGTTCTAAAGTGTTATCCAACTCAGATTTATCAAATTGAAAAAAAAAAAAAAAGCAAAGAGAATTGGTGCAATTCACATTATTGTTCACTGTTTCAGTAAACTATTTCTGCCAAAATCAAATCAGATATAACTTTCTTTAGTCATAACTGGTTCAACTTAAGTCCTTTTTATTGTTTTTAAAATCTGTTCTAGTTCTATTCCATAGGTTCTATTTGTTGTGCTTACTTTGATCAAAAGCTTTGTTTCTTGCTTGTCTTGGTTGATAACTCTAGTTTTGTCTCAGTGCACGTGTAAACTCTGATCTGCTGTTCTGTAATTGAGCTTTTGTTTGCTTTCATAATCTGATCTTGAGTCAGTTTCTCTGCTGTGTTGTCCTTATTTGTGGCTGTCCTGCTCTGATTTCTGAAGCCATTCTTTATCGAGAAGCTTTTACACCTTGGTTTCTGGAATTTGAAAGAAGGTTTGTGTGCTTGGTAGCATCTTAGGTGGTGGTGGTCTAAAAGACTCTCAAGTCTTGAACTGCCAAGGGAGAATCTCCCTTCCAAACCTTTCATTTTTTTTATGTGCTTTAAATTTCAAAAGAGAAGCCTGAGTGTTGTGAGTTTTGTAAGGCTGACTTGGCCTAATTTTTTGGCAATTTGAAATAGAGAATTTCATTGTTCATCTAACTGTGTTGCTGATTGTTCATTGTGCAGGAAAAGGAGTTTGAGTGATCAAACTAGAGCAACTGTGATTGTACTTATTTTAATCTGCTCTTGCATTCATTTTGAACCTTAATTTGTTTGCTGAATCACTGCTACTTTACCTGTACTGATTGCATTTTGAACTTCTTCATTTTGTTGCATCAACACTGTTTTTAATTGCCAATTTCTGATTACACATACTTCTGCACATACTGCTGCACATTGTATTTCATTGGTTTGATCAGATTGGTCTGCTACTTTTGATTAATATCGAACATTGTTGTCACCAGTTTGGTCCATTGATTCTGACCAGTTTAATTCACTGATTTGCTATACAGGCTATACTGGTCATTTAATTGTGAATCAACTTTTTCTTCATTTTTTCCTGCATTGTATCATGTGGTATATCTACTGTTTTTGGTGTAACTGTGCATATCTGATTTAATTGGTCTCATATAGTTAGTGCATCAGTTACAAGAATGCAGTGTAGGATGTCTACAAGTGAAGAATGAATCTGCTGATTAGTTGAGCATGAGGAAGAACCTAAAATCAACAACTAGAAATAGCATTAATCAGGGAAGTTGCTTAGCTATATTGCTTTTGTTTGTTTAAACTATTTGTGTTATAGCTTGCAATTTATTGGATGTTGTGATTTGCTGAATTGGGTGTGATTTTATTGCAGTTTATTCCTAGAGAGCAAAAGACATTTTCTTTGTAACTGCATCAAGGGCACAAGACCGAGAAAAGGGAAGTGCTTACTGCCATACACATCACCTTGTGTAATCTGTTTTAGATAAGCAAATTTTGATTGAAGATCCGTGCATTTACTTTGTAGGAAACTGATCAGGAAAGACCAAAAGAATTGATAGCCGAAGCACAAAGTGGAACAACAAAGTTGAGCATGAAGTGGACCAGTACCAAGACCGTAGCAGCCTAGCATAGTTATTTTCTTTTGTAATTGTTTTCCTTTAATTTGTTTGTAATAGGCTTGTGTTAGCCTACTGTTAGTTTCATTTTTGTTGTGTAAAAGGGCCTTTTATAAAGTCCAAGTTCTTTGGAAGAGTCCTTGGTGCTCTTTCAAACTCTTGGCAACTTTATTTGCTTTTATTTTTAGCATAGCTAGACAGGTGAATGTGTTTTGTTAGCCAAAGCTACAAGCTTCACCATAGGAGTAGACTTTAATATTGACTTAATTTGTGTATCTCGTAGGGGTCATTAGAGTCCGCTGGTTTCTTTAGTGTTTTTGTTTCTTTGATTTCTGTGTTCACGTTTAGGGTTGATTAGGCTAAAAGGGATTAAACTCTAAGCCTTTTCACATTAGAGTCCGAGAGTCTAGTCTTTTATTTGTGCTTAATTGTTTGAGTTGTGTACTTTGTTTCTAAAGGTGATTTTAGTTTAAGGGGTAATTAGTTAGTAGCCTAAGACATTTCTGGCAAGGCAAGACTTGGTACTTAAGCAGCTCTTTTGCTCACCTCTCTTACCTGGGACTTGTCTAAGTGAAAGTTTTGAACCCTTTAGATTAAGAAAACTTTTAAAAACAAAGATGTCTTCTTATGGTTCATATAGGTCTTCTAGGTTAGATAAAGTTGATGAAATGTTTAAACAAGCTAGGAATCTTCCATCATTCGGTAAAGACATAGGTGCATTAACATACCTAGCTTGGGAGAAAGAAATTGATAAAATAAATCCTTGGTTTTATGAAGAGAGTGAATATTATGTCCTTAGCATATATCTCTCTAAGTTAGAAGAAAATGCAAGTGAGTGGTGGGATGAAAGACAATATCATGTTAGGAAAGGTAGGAAGTCTTCCATATGTGATTGGCATGATTTAAAAGCTTGCATGAGAAGAAAGTTTGTGCCTTCAAGCATTAAAAGAAACCTAGAATTAATTAAGGATTGCATTGATGATGGAAAACTTTTTCTTGAGAGTTTAAAGGATCATGGGTTTCTTCGTAGAGAATTAGAATTTGGGGCAAGACTAAAGGAGATCAAGGATAAGAAAAGAGAAAGAGAGATTGAGAGAAAAGAAAAGGAAGAAAGGAAAGAAGAAGAGAAGAGAGAGAGAGAAGAAATAGAGAAAAGAGAAGAGAGAAAAAGAGAGAAATTAAGAAGAGAAGAAATAGAGAAAAGAGAAAAGAGAAGAAGAGAGGAATTAAGAAGAGAAGAGAGAAAAGAAGAAGAAAAGAAAGAAAGGCAAGAAAAAGAGAAGAAAGAAAAGGAGAAATTGTTACTGATGACAAATCCTATTCTTTCAAAGAATGTGGAACCTAAAAGGGAAGGTTTCCAAATCTTTACTTCTTTTCCAATAATTGATTACTTTTCAATTTTTGACTTCTCTTTTAAACCAATTGTCATGAAAACATTTTCAGAATATGACAATTCAAATCTTGAGTTATTCTTATCTTTAAGAAAACAATTAACTCAAGATAAAATTGAATTTGGACTTCTAAAATTTTCAAAGATTACTAATCAAAGTATTAGAAGTTCTTCTTCTCTTGTTTTTAAAGAAAAATTCTTTCTTGGATTGATATTAACAGAAGATATATTTGATGTGTATTGCAGATTCGTGTTTGATCCAGGAGGAAGAAAACTAGATCTAAAAGAATAAGGCCACTCCAAGATGGCCATGCTCCCAAAGATTGTGTGGAGCTTATTCATAAGGCGATTGCCAGATTTGAGGACAAATCTTTTCTTAAGAGGGAAGGCATGATGGAATCCTACTTGGCTTAGTCTTCCTTTTGTATTTTTACTTTTCCTAACTTAGTTCTTAAGGAGCATGGGTTACTATAAATACCCAACTCTTCTCTTGTATTAGCACTTTTGAGCTGAATGAGAATTATATTTTTGAAATCAGAATAATTCTCTCTTGAAAGTCATAGGCTAGAGAGTCCAAAGACTCCCTCTAGCCACCTTCCAAGCACACTCTCATTTTTCCATTTCTCCAA
Organism: Vigna reflexopilosa; assembly: GCA_027742785.1. NCBI lineage: Eukaryota > Viridiplantae > Streptophyta > Magnoliopsida > Fabales > Fabaceae > Vigna > Vigna reflexopilosa. The sequence continues at coordinate 17,103,853 of CM050924.1, forward strand.
AATTCCACGGTGCTACTCATTCTCATCCCACACTATCTCTCCTTTACTGTCACCTTGTATGCGCGTCAGCTCTCCATTCTCTCCTTCGCATTTCATTCTCGCGTCTTATTCCACCACAAAACAGATCTTCATTTCTTCACATCTCAGAATCCACATCTTTCCCTCTCACGTTGCACATCACAGAGCATCTCACTATCTCTCGAGAGTTCTCATCATCGAGAACCATTGCTTCCATCACAGTAATCCTCTATTCCATTTCTCTCTTCACAGATTCCACATCCTTTTCACCATTTCTTCATTTTCTTTGAGTTTTGACCGATTAAACACCTCTCCAACCTTCGTTCTTTCCTTTTTCACCGTTTCAAACACCATTTCCACCGATTAATCGGTCAGTTTAGTGATTCCTCACCGTTCTAGGGTTTCCTTCGTGTTTATAAGGATTTCCACCGATTAAACCTTAGATCTTAGGGTTTTCTTGAGTCTGTTATTAGTTTAACAGTTTTCCTTCGAGTCAGCTCTCGATTTAGAGCTTCGTTTCCATTCCGCTGCGTCTTCACTCGTCGGAGAGAGCTTCGAGGAGGTTCAGTTTGTGTTCGCGCATCTTCAATCGATCTCTTCTCGGCGTTCGTCCATCATATGCTTTCTTTCATCATTAGTTAGGGTTTTTCCTCTTTGCTTAATGCTTGCATTGTTTAACTCATTCTAATGCATGATTATTGGTTTTGTCGATACGGGCACGTACGGGGAAGTCTAGATCCGGGGAATTTCTCCCAATATTATATTGGTTGTCGTTAAGCTCCTGCGCTTATGAACTAATCATTAGGAATGCTAGGAATTGTATGAACTCGTGATTAGGGAGAAGCCATCTAGAATGATACTTTAGAGAGTGGCATTAACAATGATGATTTGAATGTTGAATTCCTAAAATGTATGAGAGTGGATGAGATGAAATTGACCCCAACAACATATTCATATATTCCATTGAAAGTGTTTATCTTTTGTCTTTGCCATTGATCAAACTTCATGCGTACATGTTTATTTTTCGTCTTGCATATTAAAATCCAATTATTTTGTTTGTAAGTCTTAGCTAATCAACAAATCACATAACTAAACTAGGTCGTGAGTCCTTTGGGAAGAACGATACTTGGTCTTACCAAGTTTATTACTTGAACGATTCGGTCATACTTGCCGATTGTGAAACAAGTTTGTGACATCATATTTTGGTGCTTACAAATTTGTCCATCAAGTTTTTGGCGCCGTTGCCGGGGACTCGTGGTTTAACTGGTTAATTTGTGTGATTATTGATTATCTTTGACTTTAATTTTGAATTTCTGTTTTTATTTTATTCTATCTTTTTATCTTTTTAGATTAGATTAGATTTTATTTTATTAGATTAGATTTGATTTTATTTGATTTTATTTTATCTTTTAGGTTAGGTTAGATTTTATTTTATTTTATTTTTTTTAGATTAGATTAGATTTTATTTTATTTTATCTTTTAGATTAGGTAAGATTTTATTTTTTTTAGATTAGGTTTTATTTGATTCTATCTTATTTGATTTTATCTTCTAAATCTTTTTATCTTCTGAATATATCTTTTCTTCTATATCTTTTTGTGCTAACAAATCTTTTCTAGGGTTTTGTTTTCTTGTGTATGCAGGAAGCAATTCGAACTAGAAGTAAGAAAACAACAGAACCACTTCTTGAAGGTCTAGACGAGAGTAGAAGGAGGAGAAGATTCAGAACTTCTAGAGAACTTTTCCCTTCTCCAGAAACTTTCCTACAATCATCACCACAAGGTTCTGTTTATAGCACAGGGAGTATGGAGAACAATAATAATGCTAGAAGAACTCTTGCAGATTACACTAATCTTGCTGGACCTCAGCACTTCAACAGCATAGCTAGACCTAGAGTCAATGCAGCCAACATGGAGGTCAAGCCAGCATTAATTCAATTGGTGAAGAGTAATCAATTTAATGGGTTATCTCACGAAAGCCCATATGAGCACCTTACTACCTTTAATGAGATCTGCAACACGGTCAAAATTAATGGGGTGCCAGACGAAGCTATCAAACTTAGCTTGTTTCCTTTCTCATTGGGAGGCAATGCTAAGCTTTGGTTGAACTCTTTTCCAGAAGAAAGTTTCACAGAGTGGGAAGCAGTGGTTACAAAATTTTTAAATAAATACTTCCCACAATCTAAGGTGACTAAGGGCAAGCAAGAGATTTCTTCATTCAAGCAGGGCATGGAAGAATCACTGGGGCATGCATGGGACAGGTATAAAAGCTTGTTACGTAAAACTCCCACGCATGGCTTTGAAGATCAAGAAGTAGTCTTAACTTTCCTTGGAGGGCTTGGTTCACAAACCAAGATGATGCTGGACGCCTCAGTTGGAGGCAATATCAAATGGAAAACTCCAGAGGAAGCAACTGAAATAATTGAAAACATGGCTACAAGTGATAATGAGCTGCACAGTGAAAGAGGAACTCCTATGCAACAAAAAGGGGTTCTTCAATTGCAAACACATGATGTCTTGCTAGCCCAGAATAAGATTCTAACTCAACAGCTGGAAACTCTGACTAAAACTTTGGCTCAATTACCTAAAGAGTTGAAGTCTGCTGCACAGATACAAACCCAGTTGTGCGAATTATGTGGAGGTGATCACATCAATGGCCAGTGTGCTTTTCCAGTGGAAGCCGTGGAAGATGTTAATTTCATGGCTAATCAGTTTCCATACCGTCAAGGAAATTATAATCAAGGATGGAAACCACATCCAAACATTGGCCAAGGACAAACTGGGCAGGCTAATCAATATAATAAGCAGCAGCAGCAACCAACCTTGTGGCAACAGTTAGCTATGCTTAATGAAAGATCAACAAGGTTGGAAGAAACTCTTCAGCAATTCATACAGAAAACTGAATCCTCTCAAAAGAGCACTGAAGCTGCTATAAAGAATTGGGAGATTCAAATGGGTCAGATTACCAAGTAATTGGAAGAAAGGCCAAACAGAAATTTTGGGGCTAATACTGAGGTTAACCCCAGAGAAGAGTGCAAAGTAGTCAAGAGTGTGAATGAAGAGATAATTGAGTTAGAAGAAGAAGAAACAGAAGAGAGAAGAGAAGTAGAAAGAAGAAACACTTTTCTTTTCCCAACAAATCAAGAGAAACCAATGGACTTCACAGATTTATTCAGAATGGTTGATAATGAAGCACCTTGGGAACAAATTCTACAGAAAATAGCAGTTTATACAAAATCTGATGAAGGAACCTCTACAAAAAGAGGATGTAGAGATGATGAGGAAGAAAAGTGTATAACTGTTAAGAAAGAGTCATTCCCACCAAAAGCAGCAGATCCAGGTAGTTTTTCTATCCTTTGCATTATAGGGAAGAAAAAGGTAAAGAAAGCTCTCCTTGATTTAGGATCAAGTGTTAACTTGATGCCTTATTCTCTATTGGAGCAAATTGGCAAAGTTAAAATGAAACCTGTAAAGGTTAATTTAGTAATGGCCGATGGATCTTCAAAAGAGCCATGTGGGATTGCAGAAGACATTGTAGTTTGTGTGGGCAAACTTCAGTTCTTGGCAGACTTTGTGGTGATGAAGATGGAAACCGAGAAGATACCTTTTATACTTGGAAGACCGTTTATGAAAACGGCCAGGGCTATCATAGATGTGAATGAAGGTATAGTGGTTCTCCAAGACAGAGAGGAGAGAGTGGTGGTGGATGTCTTCAAAGATGAAAAACAAGCAGAGGAGGAAGAGGCTAGTTACAAAGCTGCATTTCGAGATGCACCCATGACTAGAGGTAAGGATGAAAATCTTGAAGTTTTAGATAACCATTGTTTGTTTTTTCAGGTACCCAAGGTAGAAGAGATTGGAAAAGGAGAAGAAGTTCCTAGAGACTGGAAGAAAATAAGACTCCAACTTGGCACACCTGTAAGACTCAAGAACAAGTTGTGGGTTATAAAAGGCTTTAAAGAGAAGGAGATGATAGAGATAGAGTCTCCATATTCTAGAGGATCCAAAACAGTCCAAAGGAAGCAGTTGAAAGGTTGGTGGAAGGACTACATCAACTATAAAGAAGATGGAACATGAGCTTTAACAGGGTCAAGCTAATGACGTTAAAGGAGCGCTTGCTGGGAGGCAACCCAGTGGATTTACAAACTTTTGATTTGTTTTGGTTTTGTAACTTTTAATCTGTGAACATTATTCTAGACATTATTTTGTTGAATCTAGCATCTACTGAAGGATGCTAGGTGGTTAAGTATCTACTGAAGGATACTAGGTTTGTAACACCTACTGATGGGTGTTGGTGAGAAAATTGTGCACCTACTGATGGGTGCTGGTAAGTTTGAAACACCTACTGATGGGTGTTGGTGGATTTTGGGTCAGGCTCGTGACGTTAAACAAGCGCTACCTGGGAGGCAACCCAGTTGATTGATTGTTTCTGTTTGTTTTATTTTAGTTAGGATTTGCATAAGCATTTTTAACATTGAATTGCAGGGAACCCATGAGGGGCATGTAGGGAAGGCACGTAGGTTAAGAAAAGAAGGAGAGGAGCACTTCACGAAAGTGCCGCTGAGCGGTACTATCGCAGTTGGGCTTAAGTTCCCCTTAGCGGAACCCGAGCCCATTAGGGTATTTTTAAACCCTAAGCTGCACAATTTTTCATTCTTTCAAGCTCTTCTCTGCACAAACACTTCCACACATCTTCTCTTAGGTTTTCCACATCTTTTCACTCTTCCCTCTTTAGAAAATCTCTCTTTCACTCACTTTTTCACTAGTGTGCCATCAAAGTTTGGGGTTGGAAGAGAGCAATCTAGTTTGGAAGCATTCTCATAGCATCTAGCATCTCCACCCAAGTAAGTAAAATGCATTTTGTTCATTCTAGGGTTCTTGAATTTGAATGTGATTGTCAAAGCATGAATATTTAGGGGTTTTGATTTCTATGCATGATTTGATTATATATTTGATGTTTGAACCGATTAAACTGCATGATTATGAACTGGAAAACTGAAAATTGCATTTGGGTGGAGTTAGCACATTTTTAAAACGAGATTTTCAAAAATCTGCAGATCACCGCTGAGCGGCAGTTACCGCTGAGTGGCACTCTGCCAGATTTGATTTTTCTGGTTTGTTGCGTGTTGGTATGTGGCACTGGTGGCGCTGAGGGGAAATTCTGGCCCTCAGCGGTGGTTTAGCTTCGAAAGGAGTTGTGTTCTGTGTTATACTAATGATTAACATCATGTTCTGTGGTTTTGTATTTATGTCTGAATGCAGGAATGGCATCCTCTTCAGGAAAGAGATTGAAAACCATGGCAACCAAGAGGAAGGAAAAGGAACCAGAGCAACCTCACTCTAGCAGGTTCCTCTCTAGGAAACATGAGAAGCACTTTAGGGTGGTTCAGGACAGGAGACTTCTAATGGAGAGAAAGGTTGGAATGATACCTAACTTTGCTCCGCAATTTGGAGAGCAAGTGTTAGGGAATGATTGGGGAAAGCTAGCCACTTATCCAGCACCTGCCAACATAGCTGTGGTGAAGGAATTCTACACCAATGCAAAGAAGATTGGTGACTATCCAGCTGAGAATTATTTGGGATATGTCAGAGGCCATGCTATATGGTATGATCCTGATTCTATCAACAACTTCCTGGATACTGTGTGGGCTGGTGAGCAATGCCAGTTTGCTCTTAGCATGGAGGAAGGTGCTGATTTTGAGGATATGGAGAGAGTGTTGTGTATACCTGGAGGACACTTCCAAAGGAATAGATCTGGCGTAGTGGTTAACATTAGGAGGACAGATTTGACTCCTCTTGCAAAGTATTGGATGGCGTTTTCTCATGCCAACATTCAGCCATGTTCACATGTGTCAGATATTACTCTCAACAGGGCACTATTCATCTACTGTGCTATCAGGAACTTAAATGTTAATGTTGGGCAGGTGATAGCTGATGAAATTAGTGTGTGCGCTAATACCTCAAACAACAAAGCACCACTAGGACATCCTTCTTTGATCACTCACCTTTGCAAACTAGCTGGGGTGGACACTTCTGCTCCACCATTTGAGAGGCCAAGAAAAGCTATTGATGAGGCCTATTACAGACAGTACTGTGGAGGTGAGGATGTAGCTCAACCAGTTCCACCACGCCGAGCTCGTAGAGAGAGAGGACCAGCACAGAGCCAGACATCTGCTGATACACATGAAGCAGAACCATTCCAGATGAGGGACATGTATATGTCTCTTATAGGTGCTCAGTTGCAGTCCATCCACAGAGGGCAGGTGGCCACTGCTGAAATGATAGTGGGGATGTATGATACACCTCCAGCCCACAGGTGGACTATGGATGAATTCCATAATGTGGCAGCGTGGCCAGAAGAACCAGTACATGGAGGAGCTGGAGCAGCTGAAGCTTCAGCAAGAGATATGGAAGAAGATGAAGCTGAGGAGGAGGATGCATTTGATGATGATGATGATGAAGAGGAAGAGGAAGATACAGAGGACAGCTCAGACTGATGAGGAGCTGAGATAGCATTTACTGATGAATGCTATCATATGATTATGCTTTTGTGGTTTAAGTTTTCTGAACTTATTTGTTTTTGTTTTTAGATTAGGGTTTGATGTACTCTATTGAACATCTGGTTTATTATGATGGTTTGCTATTAACTGTGATTGTTTGATGAGTAATGCTTGATGATGCTTATTGACTGATTGATGTTGAGATGATGTGCACATTAAATGCTTATACAGGTGATTCACAAGCTTTGTGAACAAATGCATGATATCATGATTGTGATTGTGAAATTAAGCAGGATGTGTATGTCAAATGTGAATGAGCTTATATGTGAGGTTTTGAGCTCCAGAGTTGTTATTGTTGAATGCTATTACTTTGAAAGCATGAATGATTTTGCCCAGGTTTTCTATGATTAAATCAATTGCTTGTTTTGCATCATGTGATCAAGGCCGTGTTTTTAAAACCCTTTTTATTGGCCAAATTCATAAAGTTAGCCTACTAAAAGAGAACACTTTGTGTTCTATCCTTTGAACCCAAAGCCTTGAACATACACTGAACACCCTTGATTGAAAATCTTTACCTTGAGTTAAGTAGAAGATCTTATGTGGTATTGTTAAATGTTCAAGTTTGGGGTTGTTGGGGAAACATGAAAAAGGAAAAGCATTGAGCTAAGAGCTAAAAAGTAAGAATATGAAAAGAATAAGAAAAAGAAAAGAAAAGAAAAAGAAGTAAAGCTCAATGCAAATGCAAATGCAAAAGCAAAAAGGCAAGTTGGGAATGAATAAGATGATTGTGTTGTTATGATTCTCTTAACTCAAGGATTTTGTGATCCAGAAAAACCAATTTTCTTGTTAGCCCAGCCACGTTATAAGCCATTGAAAAGTCCTTGTGATGATGCATGCTTGTGAATGTTTTTGATTGTGGTAAAATGAAAGGCAAAGTTGATTCATGTGACATTGTGATAGTAGAGTGAATGAGTGAAACACTTTACCTCTTATACACTTGTGTGTTGAGTGAAACACTTTACCTAGTGAGGAAATATTCCATAAGTACATGAACATCCATGCTTAATTGATTGATCATTCATGAAAAATAGCATTTGTTGGAATCTAGATGACTTTGTGAAACACTAAAGCATGTGCACATCTTAATTGAACTCTTGGTCATAAGTTTGAGTGAAGTTGTTACTTATCTTGAAAAGAGAATTTTGAATGAGTGAACCATCATATGAATTGGTTGGAGATGGAGTTACATTTTGTTTGCTTGAGGACAAGCAAAGTTCTAAGTTTGGGGTTGTGATAACAGTTGAAAAACTGTTATTTTCATGCTTAAAATTGATACTAAAAGCAACCTTTAGACTTAGAAACTAGCTTGAAATCATGCCTTTTATCCATATTTTCAGAAATAAGAGAGCTGGACAGGTTTATGCTTGATTTAAGTGTTTTTGTGCAGGTTTTGAGGTGAATTTGGTGAAAGAAGTGAAGAAGGAGAGAGATGACATTAGAAAAGACAAGAAAGAGTGCAAAAGTAGAAGCCGAAGGCACCGCTCAGCGGCAATTTACCGCTGAGCGGCACTCAGGAGGTTGCGAGAGTCACGCTGAGGGGCAAACTGGCCGCTGAGGGGAAGAAACGTGAAGCGCAACCACCGCTGAGCGGTATTTACCGCTGAGCGGCACTTTTATGGACTTGGGCATTTGTAATCTTTTGTAATTCTAGAATAGTATATAAGGACTTGCACGTCCTAGAGTTAGTATCTTTGGCAGAAACGAGGCAAACACTCTCTCTTCCACCCCTTTGAAGGAGGATCTTGGATGCTCAGGCTACCTCTTCACCTTTATTGGGTTTATTCTTTCATACTTTCATTGTAATTCATCTAGGTTCACCATGAATATGGTGAACTAAACCTTGTATGTTTGTTGGGGAATCAATGTAATCTCTTGAAGCTCTTATATATGGAATTTATGCTTGCATCTTTGAATTAAGATATATGCTTTCTTTCATCATTAGTTAGGGTTTTTCCTCTTTGCTTAATGCTTGCATTGTTTAACTCATTCTAATGCATGATTATTGGTTTTGTCGATACGGGCACGTACGGGGAAGTCTAGATCCGGGGAATTTCTCCCAATATTATATTGGTTGTCGTTAAGCTCCTGCGCTTATGAACTAATCATTAGGAATGCTAGGAATTGTATGAACTCGTGATTAGGGAGAAGCCATCTAGAATGGTACTTTAGAGAGTGGCATTAACAATGATGATTTGAATGTTGAATTCCTAAAATGTATGAGAGTGGATGAGATGAAATTGACCCCCAACAACATATTCATATATTCCATTGAAAGTGTTTATCTTTTGTCTTTGCCATTGATCAAACTTCATGCATACATGTTTATTTTTCGTCTTGCATATTAAAATCCAATTATTTTGTTTGTAAGTCTTAGCTAATCAACAAATCACATAACTAAACTAGGCCGTGAGTCCTTTGGGAAGAACGATACTTGGTCTTACCAAGTTTATTACTTGAACGATTCGGTCATACTTGCCGATTGTGAAACAAGTTTGTGACATCATATTTTGGTGCTTACAAATTTGTCCATCATCTAGTAAGAAAGATTCGAATATGTGGGCCGATTTTCTTGAGGTGGATGTACCCGGTTGAAAGATACATGAAGATCTTAAAGGGATATGTTAAGAATCAATTGAGACCGGAAGCTTCGATTATAGAGCGCTACATTGCAAAGGAAGCCATTGAATTATGCTCAAGTTATATGCCAAGTTGTGACCCAATAGGACTTCTAAAGAAAAGACATGAAAACATACATGAAGGAAAGGGAGTTCGAGGAGTAAGGATTGAAAGTGCTAGTGTAAAAGAAGTTAATCAAGCACATTTGTACATTTTAAACAACACAGAAGATGTTATTGCTTACATTTCACAACACATTGATGAAATTATGTCAGTACATCCACGTATGAGTGAAAAGTGGACACTTAATGAACATAACAAATCCTTTTTAGCTTGGTTTAAGAAAAAGATTTATGCGATTCCGCATGTTTCTGAAAATCTATTTAGACTAGCTCGTGGACTTAATATTGATGTGATCACTTTCGGCGGCTATTACATAAACAATTACTTGTTCTACTCAAAGGAGGAAGACGATAAAAGTAGAGTTCAAAATAATGAAGTTACTGTACAAGCTGAGGTTGTACACTTTTTCAGTTCCAAGGATAAGAATCCAATTACAGCATCAATCAGTTATTTTGGAATAATACAAGAAATTTGGGAAATTGATTATGTAACTTTTAGAGTTCCAGTTTTCAAGTGTAAATGGGTTAACAGTAATTCTGGTGTGGTGACAGAAGACCTGAGATTCACTTTGGTGGATCTTAATAAAATTAGTTAAACGGATGAACCATTTACTATGGCTAGTCAAGCAAAACAAAAATTTTATGTCACTGACCCAGTGAATCATAAATGGTCAGTGGTATTTGAAGGCAGAGCCATGCACACAACTAATGATGAAGACTCTCTAGATATACTTGAGACAAGCTCCTTCTCATCAAGAACCATTGAAAATAAGGTTGATGATGTACCCGATGAAATACATGCAACTCGATGTGATCACAACGAAGGCATATGGGATAAATAGGTGTCTTAACATTATTTTAATTACTTGTACAATTTATTTATTTTGTCTGTTTTAAATATAATGTACTAACACTTTGTAAACAGGTATGACGAGCTCTAGATCAGGTTCGATGGGAGGAGGGAGTAGATCTATGACTTGGATGCCTGATGTCACATCCCGTCAGGTTAATGAGAAACCAGTGACGGTGGAGTTTGATCCCCAAAAATTTGTGCCTATTGGGGCACATGCAACATCGTTCAAAAGTTACTTGGGCGTGATGGAAAAAGCACATGTCCCTATTGTCGCTACCTGTTGGGATGATGTCCCACAGGTTGACAAAAATCTACTATGGTAGGATATTTTTGTATGTTTAAGATGTTTTACTTCCATCATTGACTTATTTTTGTTGATCATGCTTTAACATTATTTTTGTTTTTAACAGAAAAATTAGAATATCCCTAATGATGAGAGGATAAGGAAGAAGATTTTATCCCATATTGCAGTCCGATGGAGGGACTCAGGACGAGAATGACATGTCAATATGTCTTTGGCTCTAAACAAAGTGACACTCCTTGTACAAAATATAAAATAACTGAGGAGGAGTGGGTGCAGTTTAAAGAATCTAGACTTACTCCTAAGTGGCAGGGATTTTTTTTAATATTTTGCTCTAGTCACACAAGATGTTAATTTGTGATTTATGCTTAAAGATTTTCATTTTTTCATAGGTGAAAAGGATAGCCGCCCAGTAGAGGCAGAAGCTTATGATACACCACACGTACTGTCACGTGGTGGTTATGCGTTATTAGAGAAAAAGATGAGAAAAAGTCGCACTGAGGAGTTAGGTCTTGAGTCACCTGATCTAGCACCTCCACCAGCCAGACATGAATTGTGGAAGGCTGCACGGACAAAGTCCAATGGCTAGTTTACATCCCAGTCTGCTCAGGAGATATCCTAGAGAATTGTAAGTGGAAACTTTTAACTGATTACCATAGTTCATAAAAAAATTATGTAACAAAGTTTTTAATGTGTCTAGCTTCATTATGATATGCAGGATGACGTGGTTGAGCAACAGAGTTAAGGCACATTTGTGGCACAAGGTAGGGAGGACCTCCTAGTAGCAGCCACAGGTCGGCTAGACCGTCCAGGTCGTGTGCGTGGTGTTGGAGGAGTTATTCGATTGAGGGACTACTTTGACCCTAAACCAAGAAGCACAAAAGTCGTGACTCAGGAAATGATTAGTAGCACTAGACAATAGCTACAAGTCGAATTAGAGGAAAGCATGGTTGAACGCTTCAGAATGCTCGAAGAAAAACTTGCGATGATAACCCAACAACAGCAACAGCAACAACAACAACAATAGAAAGAACAACAACAAGAGCAACAACAGTCACAACAGGAGGACGCACCTACAGATGATCCTACTGCACCTTGTGTGAGCACCAAAGGCTCATGCTCTACTATAGATTGTACTGATTACAGTATTCAATATGAGTTTTCGGTTGATGAGGATCCTCCGCGCGTAGTGGCCGTGGGACAACATATTGCAGGAGGCCAGACAATTCATGGTGCTCCTTTACTGACCACTCACGCGTGGGTAATGATTGATGATCCAAGAGACCTCCAGGCTCGAGTGCTAGTGCCTACATCTGAAATCCAATTCGTGGGGGAGGATTAGGCATGATATTTGAATAAATATTTTAAATAGCTATAGCTTTACGATTTTCCTTTCATGATAGTAGCATTTGCTTACTTGTGCAGCTTTTAAACTATTAATAGATTATTGTGAATAGATGAATATTGTGAATAAATGAATGGAAAACTGGGTTCTTTAAACTTTTGATGATAGCATTAGCGTCTTTTAGTTTTACTATTTAATTGGAATTGATGAATTGATGATAGCATGGTTTAAATTAATTAATTCTGTGAATATATATGAATTGGAAAACTTGTTTCTGTATTTCAGGTTTGGTTGAATGAGCTAAACCGAATCAAATCCAAAAAAAAAACACTGAAGGTAACGTCGAAGTATACACCATTTGTCGTTTAAACATCGACAGTAACGTCCCATATAGACAAATTCGACGTTAACCTTACCTCCATTCCCTTATGTTTGACGTCAAATATTCCTTTAAATATAAATATTTATTCAAATATTACTAAAAAATTGACGTCCTCTTTGAACTTCGATGTGAACATTACGTCCATTTTCTTCCGTATCGACGTTAACTTTACGTCACTTCCCTCATATAGAAGGGAACAAATCTTACTATAAATATAAATATTTGTTCAAATATTGAACGTCAATGTCTTTACTAATTGACGTAACCTCACGTCATTGCACAATGTCGACGTTAGGTTTACGTTAGATCTCGATATACTCGACGTCAAATTGTCCTATTAACATCGCCTCGTGATATTCGACATAAAATTTACGTCACCCACTATGATGTCGGTTGCGAATTCGTCATTAAAAGCCAAAAATAACCAACGTAATACGTTGTTTTTGCACTAGTGGATGGATGATGAATGCATGAAGGCTTTCGATATTTTGAAGAAGAAGTTGGTTTCTGCACCAGTAATTATAGCTCCAGATTGGAATCAAGACTTTGAGTTAATGTGTGATGTTAGTGATTATGCTATAGGTGTTGTGCTTGGCCAGCGAAAAGAGAAGGTTTGTCACACTATTTATTCTGCAAGCAAAGTTTTGAATGAAGCCTAGTTCAATTATGCTACTATAGAAAAGGAATTTCTTTTTATAGTATATGCCTTGGGGAAGTTTAGACCTTATCTCATTGGGTCTAAGGTGATCATTTACACGGATCATGCAGCTATAAAGTATTTACTAACCAAGCCAGACCCTAAACCACGCTTGATTAGATGGGTACTTTTACTACAAGAGTTTGATGTGGAAATCCGTGACAAGAAAGACAATGATAATGTGATTGTTGATCATCTATCTCGATTTGTAAATGGTGAAGTCACAAGCAAGGAGAAAGAAATTTGGGAGTCTTTTTCAGATCAAACACTTTTGTATATTCAGTAGAGGCCATGGTTTGCTGATATGGCTAATTTTAAAGCTGCAGGAGTACTCTCAGAAGATTTTAATTGGGAACAGAAGAAAAAGTTTTTGCATGATGCAAAACAATTTATCTGGGATGATCCTTTTTTATTTAAAATTGGAGCAGACAATCTTTTGAGGCGTTGTGTTACTAATGAAGAAGAAGAAGGAATTCTTTAGCATTGTCAAGATTCACCTTATGGACGAAATTTTAATGGAGAGAGAACAACTGCAAAGATTCTCCAGTCAGGATTTTACTGGCCTACTTTGTTTAAAGATGCTAATAATCATGCTAGAAATTCTGATAAATGTCAGAGAACTGGAAGCATCTCTAGAAGACATGAAATGCCATTATAGGGCATTTTGGAGGTTGAAGTCTTTGATTATTGGGGGATATATTTTGTTGGACCTTTTCCATCGTCTTTCAATAATGAATATATTTTGGTGGTAGTTGATTATGTTAGTAAGTGGGTGGAAGCAATGGCTTGTCCTAGGAATGATGCCAACACTATCATTAAATTTTTGAAAAGGCAAATTTTTGCTCGATTTGGAGTTCCTAGAGTTCTTATCAGTGATGGGGGCTCTCATTTTTGCAATGATCAGTTAGCAAAAGTACTCAGGCATTATGGTGTGAGACATAAAGTGGCTGCACCTTATCATCCACAGACCAATGGACAAGCTAAGGTGTCTAATAGGGAGATAAAGAGGATATTGGAAAAGATAGTTGCTTCATCAAGGAAGGATTGGTCTCAGAAGTTAGATGACGCGGTTTAGGCATACAAGACTGCAATGAAGTCTGCTATAGGGCTATCTCCTTTTCAATTAGTCTATGGAAAAGCATGGCATTTGCGAGTAGAGATGGAGCATCGAGCTTTATGGGCATTAAAATGCTTGATCTTTGATCCTTTTGACATTGCTAATAGAAGAAGAAGGCAAATTCTTGAGCTTGAAGATATGTGTTTGCATGCTTATGATTCTTCCAGTAATTACAAAGAAAAGGTAAAATTTTATCATGATAGGAAGTTGATAAAGAAGATTTTTCATCTAGGACAACAGGTGTTATTGTTTAATTCACGCCTAAAGCTTTTCCCTTGAAAATTGAAGTCTAAGTGGTCTAGGCCATTTGTAATTAAGGACGTCAAACCACATGGAGCAATTGAGTTGGTAGATCTGGCTGCAAGTGATCCATAAAGAAGTTGGATGGTTGATGAGTCAATATTTTATTCCCTTCACTTAGTTTATTGTACTAGAATTAATCGGGGAATTGTGCTTAAATGTCCGGTATTTTCCCATTTTTCCTAATTGTGCTTAATTTGATCAGAAATTCTTATTTTAATTAATTTGAATGATTTGAGCTAATTATTTGCATTATTAATTGTAGGGAAAATTTTGGAAATACAATTTGAAACATTTGGAGGACAATAAAAAATTAAAGTGTTGATTTTATTGCAACATGCAAGGGAGGCGCAGATTTCATTTTAGGAGTTGCATATGGGGATGGACTTTCTAAAAAAAATGAAAACACGGTCCAGCAAGGAGGATTTCCGGAAGCAAACTTGAGGTGTGGGAAGCATCTTGGGAGGTGTAAACGGACAGCAGGAGCAACTGTGGATGGACCGTGACTGAATGGAGAAGGGGTGCATCCAGCAAGCATCCAGCCTTCACGGTCCAACTTCATACACGCTGGCAGCAAGAAGGGGTGCATCCAGTAGCGTCCAGGAGGCATCACGCGTGAAGGAGCTTCACGGTCCAGCAGAGAAAAGCAATTAGGAGGGGCAGCAGCAGAATGAGCAAGGCCTGGACTCATCATCCAGCAGCAACACCACACGTCCACGCACACGATCCAGGCAATGGAGAAAAGCACGCGGAGAATGGGAAGCAGTTTGGGGAGCGGCCCAGACATCCAATAGCTGCCACGCGTCCAAATTATTTTCTTCATTTTCCAGCAGCCACATGGGAAGAGGGGGTGCATCCAGCAGCTCCAGCAATTTGAATTGGGTTTGGCTTCCAGCACATTCAACCACGTGAGGTGGCATCCAGCATTGGAGAAAAAGAGATATGCGCACATCTGGGAGGTGCACACGCCACGCGGCCCACAGGGAGGAAAAAGCCCACGGATGGAGTGAAAGAAGAGCTTCATTGGAGTTTTTTTTGGGGGAGAATTTTTTCAATTTGGAGGGATGGAAGGTTACGGGTGAGGGCTGGGACACACTGCAGCCGCCACTGGACATTTGGCCATTTTACTCTCTGGTTTCCTGGGGGCTTGTGCCTTAGTTTTCGAGAAGTACCGTGATTAATACTTTGGAGATTTCTTTACTTTCTAAGCAAGCACGGTGATGCTGCAGTAGTGTAGACGGTTTTCGTTTTCTTTTCTGTGTTGGAACCGAGAAGAATTTTGAAGAGCATGTGGTCTTGTTTTTATTTTCATGTTTGCACCAGATTTTTATCTTTAAATTCTATGAGATTACAGTGTTATTTTGCTGTGAAGAAGTGTGTGTGCTGGCAGCTTTTATCACTTTCATTTGGTGATTTATTGCTTTGGAGATTTCTTTTCTTTGTGAAATGAAGAAGTAGATTAGGTGGGAGTAGGTGCTGTCAAATCCAATTAGGCTTTCTTTTTCTTTTAGAAATCAAACACGGTGATTGAGATTGGATGGAGGGCTGTCACGGAGAGTGAGCTGATTTCTTTTCACATGGAGAATGAAATGGAGGCAAGTGTTGATTGGAAGAAGGGGCTGGAAGAGCAGCACGGTGATGCAAGTAGGAGCAGTAGCACATTTTTATTTTTTTTTTGCATTGACCATGCTGATTCTCTTGGAAAGAAGTACCATGCTCATTTATTTGCTAGCATTTAATTTAAGTGTCCTTGATGAATTTCATTTCAGTTAAAGTGTTTTAATTTTTATTATCCGTTCTATTTTACCGTTTATTGTTTTTCTGCATATTTATTATTTCCGCGTTTTAATTTCAAGCATTGATGAATTTTGCATTCTCTGATTTTATTGTCATTTACCATTTATCGTAAAAATTTATTTTCACGTTTTAAATTCTGTTTTATTTAATTTCAGTTGATTTAATTTTCCGCAACCAAAAACATTACAACCCCCCTTTTTCCGTGTGTGATCTGAAACTGAACCACATTTGGTCCTTGTGAGACGACCTAGGAGTCACTTCCTAGTCTGTACTGCATTCTTTTATGCACAACTTTTGTGGGAGGTGCGACCCTCTCAACAAAATGGCGCCGTTGCCGGGGACCAACGGTTCGGTCTTAGGTCTTTTGTTGTGTTAGTGTGTGTTGTGTTTTGTCTTGTCTTGTGATGTGATGTTTTGTTTTGTGTGTACGTGTCGCATGTTCAATTGTGTTGTGTTTTGTTATTTCGTAATTTTTAGCATTCCCTTTCTACCTTTCCCCTTCTCTTTCCATGTCTACCTATTTTGATTTTGTGAATACTGCTTATTCTGCCAGTGCCTCTGATTATGATTCTCCTTCTGCATGTTACTTTGATTGTGATTCATATTCTGCTGATTTGTATGTTGAGAGCAATATGGCTCATCCTCCGACTTCTGAGAGTTCTCTTTGGGAACCGGTTCCACCTACTGAGGATGATGTTCATTGCGTTCTCAAGACTGGACTGATACATTTGCTGCCTAAGTTTCATGGTTTTGCAGGTGAATGCCCACACAGACATTTGGAGGAATTCCACAGCATTTGCTCTTCAATGAAGCCTCCACATGTACCGGTTGATCACATGTTCTTAAGGGCATTCCCACATTCATTACAAGAAGCAGCAAGGGATTGGCTGTATTGTCTTCCTCCAGGATCTATCACTTCTTGGGAAGATCTTAAGCATATGTTCTTGGATGAATTCTTCCCCGCTCAGTATGGTTACAACAACGATCCTGGATGGAATGACCCTAGTTTGGGATGGTATGATGCTCCACAGCAATATCAGGAAGCACCATCTCAGAATGCTTGTATGCCTCCGCCAGTCCAGCAACAACAACAGCTGCAACTTTATGAGTCTGCCCAGATAGCTCCTCAACCTTCTACTTCTGAGCTTACATTGCAGGAGTTGTTGGAGCAGATGACCATGCAGAACCTTCAGTTTCAGCAAGAGAACAGAGCACACCTTCAATGTTTGAGCAATCAGATAGGGCAGATGACCACTCAACTCAATCAGGAACAGTCTCAAGATTTAGAGTTACCATTTCAAACTGTTCAGATTCCAGATGATGATGATAGTGGCATCAACATAGAAGATGGGGAGAAGAGTCATGAGCTTACTGTTGCGCCACCTACTTTCCCATCGCCCTATGGCCCTACTCTTGCACCTGAGGAGACTGCTGAAGATTTTGAGGAGCAGGCAGAAATAAGCAGTAATTCTGAACCAGGTAGACCACCATCATCTTCTACCACTCTTCCAACCTTCAGGGAAGTAGAGGTAAACATACCTAAATTTGATTATGCTGTTGATGAATATGCTTTTCATGATTATGATGTTGATGGGTATGTTATTGATGATTATATTGTTGATGAGAATGCTTTTAATTTTCCCTCTCTGCATGATGAGAAACCACTTTTGCCATCATATCTGAATACTTCTCATCCATGCACTGAACATGAATCTGAGTCTGTGGTTGATAATGTTTCTGAAATTGAAATTGATTCATGTTCTGAGGATGTATCTGAGGTTCAGCCTGTCACACTGGGATTGGGTGTTATACCCCTGCATGTAATTTATGTAGAGCCACATTGCACTAACCATGTTGCAGGAGGTACACATGAATTTGACCAACATGCACCCACAGTGGAAGAAAAAGGTGCTTACATACACAACAGTTTCAACATCAATAAGCACCAACTGAACCCGCTCATCAACAATCACTTCTTAGATCCAGCTATGGAAGACATTTCCCTGCTAGATCAGATTTGGAGGATGAAGCAGTTCGTCCTCAAAACCTCCTTGCGGGATACTATGGTGGAAAACATCTCCCTGCAAGTCCAAAATTGGCAACTGCCACCATGATCAGGGGAGTTTTCCTTTTCTCTTCCCCCCTTTCCCTACTTTTATTGCACTTGTCCATGATCTGTTGACTGTTTTGATTTCTGATCTTATGCTTATGACACATTGAGGACACTGTGTAGTTTAAGTGTGGTCTATTGGGGGAGATTTTTTATTTTTCTTTGTTAGTTTTTGTTTTTCGTGTTAAATTTTTTCTTTTCTAGGTAGTTTTGTTTTATCTTGTATACAATTTTGCATGATTCTCTTCATTTCTGGACTGTGTTAAAGTTGTAGACTCGTCTTTCACTTCACTTGATTGATACTTATTGGTTTGAAATCCCTTGCTTTTCTTTGCTTGGGAAGATGATTATGATGTTTGAGAGGTTGAATTGATTGTGACAATTATCCTGTGTGAGATTTGAGCCACTTTATGTTCTTTCTTGTGTGTGATATGTCTCTTGATTGCTTGCGCATATGCCTTGGCTTGACTCTTGTTGATAATTCTTGATTGATATGCATGTTTGGAAGTGATAAAGGCAGTTTTGTTTTTGAGCCTCTCTAGCCAAATAAGCTTACCTTGCTCTGATTCTTTGAAAACCCTTTTTGAGCCTATACTTTCCTCATTTCTTTGTTTTGAAGTTCATACACTGGCCCTAAGTGAAACATCATGATTACCTTAACCTTAGGGAATTTTGGAGCTTTGGAAGTGTTTTGGGAACAAGTGTGGTCTCCTTGGGGATTCTGATGAGTTGGCTAGTTGGTTCCTCTTCTTGTTTTGTTTTGGTAAATATATGTGTATCTTGTCTTTTATAATTTTGTTTTGAAAAGAGGGAAAAGAAAAGAGACAGGATGAAAAAAAATATATAAAAAAAAAATGATGAAAAAAAAAATTTGTTGTGAATAATGGGGTCAAAAAAGAGGATTGAATTAGAGGTTTTGGGTGTGATCTGACTGTGTTTACACTTGCTCCCCACTGCTCCTCTATTTCTTTTGGTTTGTAACTTCTCATCCATATTTATCCTTCCTTGTCCTTGGCCCCATTACACCCATAAAAGACATTTTGATTTGAACATGCATATGTTTCTGAGTGTTGATATTAGAGGCTTGCCAAGTCTGTTGTTGTTTGCTTTCTTGAGTGCATTGAAAGACATTGATTTACCTTAAACACTTGAGAGAAACACTGATTGTGCATCTGTGAGGTTTTGTTATTTTTGATTCACCTCTTGAGCTTATTGATCATTTTTCCATGTCTTGAATTGCTTGGATGATTTCATGAGTATCTGCTTTCTCTGATTCATTCTGTGTTGGATATTGTCTACTTCCTTTCTTTGTCCAGATTTCTTGAGGACTGTGTAAATTCTGTTTGTTTCCTTGCGAGTCTTTGTTTTGTGTTTGCTGAGTTGTGTCATACCCTTAATGTCCTTTCAACTATTCCCTGATCTGCGTCTTGATTTTGCCCAGGAGTGCAAAAGACTAAGTGTGGTCTATTTTGATGAGTCAATATTTTATTCCCTTCACTTAGTTTATTGTACTAGAATTAATCGGGGAATTGTGCTTAAATGTCCGGTATTTTCCCATTTTTCCTAATTGTGCTTAATTTGATCAGAAATTCTTATTTTAATTAATTTGAATGATTTGAGCTAATTATTTGCATTATTAATTGTAGGGAAAATTTTGGAAATACAATTTGAAACATTTGGAGGACAATAAAAAATTAAAGTGTTGATTTTATTGCAACATGCAAGGGAGGTGCAGATTTCATTTTAGGAGTTGCATATGGGGATGGACTTTCTAAAAAAAATGAAAACACGGTCCAGCAAGGAGGATTTCCGGAAGCAAACTTGAGGTGTGGGAAGCATCTTGGGAGGTGTAAACGGACAGCAGGAGCAACTGTGGATGGACCGTGACTGAATGGAGAAGGGGTGCATCCAGCAAGCATCCAGCCTTCACGGTCCAACTTCATACACGCTGGCAGCAAGAAGGGGTGCATCCAGTAGCGTCCAGGAGGCATCACGCGTGAAGGAGCTTCACGGTCCAGCAGAGAAAAGCAATTAGGAGGGGCAGCAGCAGAATGAGCAAGGCCTGGACTCATCATCCAGCAGCAACACCACACGTCCACGCACACGATCCAGGCAATGGAGAAAAGCACGCGGAGAATGGGAAGCAGTTTGGGGAGCGGCCCAGACATCCAATAGCTGCCACGCGTCCAAATTATTTTCTTCATTTTCCAGCAGCCACATGGGAAGAGGGGGTGCATCCAGCAGCTCCAGCAATTTGAATTGGGTTTGGCTTCCAGCACATTCAACCACGTGAGGTGGCATCCAGCATTGGAGAAAAAGAGATATGCGCACATCTGGGAGGTGCACACGCCACGCGGCCCACAGGGAGGAAAAAGCCCACGGATGGAGTGAAAGAAGAGCTTCATTGGAGTTTTTTTTGGGGGAGAATTTTTTCAATTTGGAGGGATGGAAGGTTACGGGTGAGGGCTGGGACACACTGCAGCCGCCACTGGACATTTGGCCATTTTACTCTCTGGTTTCCTGGGGGCTTGTGCCTTAGTTTTCGAGAAGTACCGTGATTAATACTTTGGAGATTTCTTTACTTTCTAAGCAAGCACGGTGATGCTGCAGTAGTGTAGACGGTTTTCGTTTTCTTTTCTGTGTTGGAACCGAGAAGAATTTTGAAGAGCATGTGGTCTTGTTTTTATTTTCATGTTTGCACCAGATTTTTATCTTTAAATTCTATGAGATTACAGTGTTATTTTGCTGTGAAGAAGTGTGTGTGCTGGCAGCTTTTATCACTTTCATTTGGTGATTTATTGCTTTGGAGATTTCTTTTCTTTGTGAAATGAAGAAGTAGATTAGGTGGGAGTAGGTGCTGTCAAATCCAATTAGGCTTTCTTTTTCTTTTAGAAATCAAACACGGTGATTGAGATTGGATGGAGGGCTGTCACGGAGAGTGAGCTGATTTCTTTTCACATGGAGAATGAAATGGAGGCAAGTGTTGATTGGAAGAAGGGGCTGGAAGAGCAGCACGGTGATGCAAGTAGGAGCAGTAGCACATTTTTATTTTTTTTTTTGCATTGACCATGCTGATTCTCTTGGAAAGAAGTACCATGCTCATTTATTTGCTAGCATTTAATTTAAGTGTCCTTGATGAATTTCATTTCAGTTAAAGTGTTTTAATTTTTATTATCCGTTCTATTTTACCGTTTATTGTTTTTCTGCATATTTATTATTTCCGCGTTTTAATTTCAAGCATTGATGAATTTTGCATTCTCTGATTTTATTGTCATTTACCATTTATCGTAAAAATTTATTTTCACGTTTTAAATTCTGTTTTATTTAATTTCAGTTGATTTAATTTTCCGCAACCAAAAACATTACAACCCCCCTTTTTCCGTGTGTGATCTGAAACTGAACCACATTTGGTCCTTGTGAGACGACCTAGGAGTCACTTCCTAGTCTGTACTGCATTCTTTTATGCACAACTTTTGTGGGAGGTGCGACCCTCTCAACAATGGTTAATGGGCAACGCCTTAAGCATTATCTGGGTGGAGAGATTGAGCGTCTTTCCATAGTTATGAAGTTGGTGGAGTTAAAGAAGCGCTTATTGGGAGGCAACCCAGCTTTCTGAACTTATCTCTTTACAAGTTTTAAAATTTTGTTTAATTTGTATTGTACTTGGCCTAATGAGATATGTTTGGATCATTTAGCTAATATGTGTGTGATGAGTAATTACTATCTTGTGTTGCTTTATTGTGTGATTGATGTTGAGATGATGCATGGTCTAGTCTTATATATATATATATATAGGTGGTTGCTCATGATTGTTAGAAACTAATGCATTATGTTAATTGTGATTAATTTGCTAGGCAAGATGTTATTAAGCTATGGAACTTGAGTTAACCTATAGAGATTGGGCTCTAGAGTTTGATTGATTGAATGTTATTGCTTTGAAGCATGATTATTTTTGCCTAAGTTTCTATGATTGAACCACTTGTTTGCTTGTTACAAATGATCAAGGCCATGTTTTCTTCTCCCTTAGAGACAATGTCAATAGGTGAACCCAACAAAGAGCAATGTTTTCTCTAACCTTTGAACCTTGAACCTAAATTTGAAAGTTGAAAAACCCTTTTTGAAATCTTTACCTTGAGTTGAGTAGAGTATGTGTATGTGGTAATGAAGAATGGTTCAAGTTTGGGGTTGTGAGAAACCATAAAGAACTTTGTGGAATTCATGAAAGAGCATTGACCAAAAGCAAAAATGAAAAAGAAGAAAGAAAAGGTTTAGCTGAATGAAAGTGAAGTTGGGAATAAATTAAAAATTTGGTTTCTCACATAAAAAGTAAAAGAGAGATTAATTGTTAATATGAATGAATTGTGAACTCTCTTAACTTAAGGAATTTTGTTGTCCAGAAAAACCAATTTTCTTCTTAGCCCAGCCTCAATACAAGCCTCAAAAAGTCTTTGTGATGATAACTTGCTTGTGAATGGGTTTGAGCTGTGGTTAAATGAAAGGAAAAGTTGATTCATGTGACTTTGTGATAGTAGAGTGTAAGAGTGTAACCTCATTATACACTCACTACAAAAATTATTAATATTACCGACGGATTTTTACCGACGGATACATTTCCGTCGGTAAATTTTCATTACCGACGGCATTACAGACGGATTTTGAATTTTATTTACCGACGGCCAAAAGCCTTCGATAAATCCGTCGATAACTGACATACGCATTTTCGTCGATAATGTCAATGTCACTTACCGACGGATTTACCGAAGGCTTTTGGCCGTCGGTAAAAAAGCGGGAATTTTCCCGCCATTATTTCACTTACCGACATTACCGAGAAATTTACCGAAGGTCCATGTCCGTCGGTAAAAAGAGCGGGAATTTTCCCGCCCAAATTCTGGCTCCAGTGTCAATATATGTGGCACAGACGCTCATTTCTCCTCATTTTCTTTACCAACTCAGTTTCACACGACTACTACTCATTTCTCCTTACCGTCTTGTGGCTTCAGCTCTCTACCGTTGTGGGTTGCTCTCCACCATCGCAGGATAGTCTCCATCATCACGGGATGCTCTCAACTTTTCCAGCGAGCTCCACTTTTCCAGCAAGCTCAAGTTTTTTGGTGGGCTGTTGTAGAGTTTATTTGTGCAACATCACTGGTGCTAAAATTTTCTAGCGAGCTCAACTCTGCATGATAAAATGACACAACATCACCGGTCCTAAATTTTTCCGGCGAGCTCAACTCTCTATGATAAAATGACACAACATCACCGGTCCTAAACTTTTCCGGCGAGCTCAACTCTTCATGATTCCCTATGGTTATTCGCGTGATGCCGTTTTGGTGGCGGAGTTCGTGGAAATGAAAAAAAAAATTGACACAGCGACGAAGGAAGAGGAAGAAGATGAACCAGGTCGTGACATTTACCGACGGATTTACCAAAGGCCTAGATCATTCGGTAATTACCGAAGGCTTTACCGACGGCCAAAAGCCTTCGGTAATTACCGACGGACGAAAGATCCGTCGATAAAGTTTACCGACAATGTTTTTACCGACGGTATGTTGGCCATCGGTAAGCCGTCAGTAAATGCTAATTACCGATGGATTTTATACATTACCGACGAATTATGTTCGTCGGTAATCTCAATCATTCTTGTAGTGACTCTTGAGTTTTTGAGTGAAACACTTTTTGAGTGCTTGAGTGAAACACTGTCTTTGGGGAGGAATAGTTCCATGCATTATGGGATAACATTCTTGCTTGGTTGTTGATCATTATGAGTTTGCATCTATTATATGTTGTGATGATATGAGCACCATAGTTAAACTTGATTGGCTAATGCATCCATATATCTTGATTGAGATTTGTATGATAAGTAGATATGAGTGATTACTTGTCTTGGAAGAAAATATTTTTTGATATGCTGAACCATTGAAGTGTTGTTTAGGTTGAGTTACATTTTGTTTTGCTTGGGGACAAGCAAAGTTTCAAGTTTAGGGTTGTGATAACGGTTGATTTCACCGTTATTTGAGAGTAAATTTTGATAACAAATGAACCCTTTTTTACTTAGAAGCTTGCTTGTTCTCTTGTTTTTAGCTTATTTTAATGAATAAGAGAGTTGAGGTTATACTTGAAGATTTAATAACTAAATTCCCTTGATTTTGTAGAAAACTAGGATGAATTGGAAGAGGAGTTAAATGTCTAGAAGCTGGAACTGAGAAAGGAGAGAGAGAGCACCATAAGAGAAGGTTGCTAAAGGTCGTAGGACGCTTGGGCGCCCTTTTCTAGGGCCCTTAGCGCAGGGGTCTCGCAGTCTAATAACGGTTGAAAAACCGTTATTTTTATGCTTAAAATTGATACCAAAAGCAACCTTTAAGACTTAGAAACTAGCTTGAACTCATTTTTGCTTTAGTTTTGTGAATAAGAGAGTTAAAAGTGAATTTAATGGTTTTGTGGTAGATTCCCTTGATTTTGTAGGCTAATTGAATGATTTGAACGAAGAATTGAAGTACCGAATGATTGGAATGCTGAAAAGTCAACGAGAAACCAGAAAGTCAACCAATCAACCAGAAAAGTCAACCAGTCAATTAGAAAAGTCAACCAGTCAACCAGAATGCTAAAAAGTCAACCAGTCAACCAGAATGCTGAAAAGTCAACCAGAATACAGAAAAAGTTCCGTTGAGCGCCAATTTTCAGGTGCCAAAATCACCGCTGAGGGGCAAAAACAGTAGTTGGGGGCAAAATGGATCATGCGCTATTACCGCTCAGCGGTAAAATACCGCTGAGCGCCATTCTAAGTGGGCTTGGACCGGTTTTCTTTTGTTTTTATGGGCTTGGACTTGTTTTATGTTATTTTTATGCCTTATTTAAGGACTTGCACGTCCTAGGGTTTGTATCTTTGGCTGGGAGGAAGCAGAAACACACGTTTCACCCCTTCGGGGTAGATTGGGAGATGGTGACAACTCTCCTCTTCTCTTTCTAGGGTTTTTCTATCTCTTCCATTCTTTCTTTATTGTTCATCTAGTTTCACCATGAATATGGTGAACTAAACTTTGTACTGTTGTTGGGGAATCAATGTAATCTTTTGAAGCTCTCATATATGGAATTTGTGTTTAAACATCTTATTTGAGATACATGCTTTCTTTCATCATTAGTTAGGGTTTTTCCTCTTTGCTCAAAGCATGCATTGTTTAACTCATTCGGTGTCATGATTATTGATTTTGTTGATATGGGAATGTACTGGGAAATCTAGATCCGGGGAAATTCTCCCAATAGCATATTTCCTAGACATAGGGATATGAGGGTTGGTTGCCTTTAAGCTTCTGTGCTTCAGAATTAATTATTAGGGATGCTAAGAATTGTATGAACTCGTAATTAAGGATAGGCCTTCTTGCAAGGTGATTTAGAGAGTGGCATTAACATTGATGAAAAGAATGATGAATTCCTAAAATATATGAGAGTGGATAAGATGAAATTGATTACCCCAACAACATACTCATCCATACTAGTGCAGAATTGATCTTTAACGTCACCCCATAGACGTCCGTCCATGAAAACTCCAACGTAAATAATTGACCGGTGGCATAAACGTAAATAATTGAGTGTGAAGACGTCCGTCCTAGAGGGAGCCGGACGTCTATAATATAGTAGACGACAGACCCCTCTAACGGACGTTCAAAAGCCTGATATGAGAGTTGAAGATTCAGCCTCTTGAACGTCCGTCTTGGAGGGCGACGGACGTCTATATGTAGTAGACGTCCGTCCCCCTACAGGACGGACGTTCAAGAGGCTGACAGGGTAGTGAACCCATCAGTCTCTTGAACGTCCGTCTTGGAGGGGGACGGACGTCTATTATATATGGACGTCCGTCCCCCTCCACGACGGACGTTCAAGAGACTGACGGGTTGTACTACGCTGTCAGTCTCTTGAACGTCCGTCCTGGAGGGGGACGGACGTCCATATATAATAGACGACCGTCCCCCTCCAGGACGGACGTTCAAGAGACTGACGGGTTGTACTACCTTGTCAGTCTCTTGAACGTCCGTCCTGGAGGGGGACGGTCGTCTATTATATATGGACGTCCGTCCCCCTCCAGGACGGACGTTCAAGAGACTGACGGGTTGTACTACGCTGTCAGTCTCTTGAACGTCCGTCCTGGAGGGGGACGGACGTCCATATATAATAGACGACCGTCCCCCTCCAGGACGGACGTTCAAGAGACTGACGGGTTGTACTACCTTGTCAGTCTCTTGAACGTCCGTCCTGGAGGGGGACGGTCGTCTATTATATATGGACGTCCGTCCCCCTCCAGGACGGACGTTCAAGAGACTGACGGGTTGTACTACGCTGTCAGTCTCTTGAACGTCCGTCCTGGAGGGGGACGGACGTCCATATATAATAGACGACCGTCCCCCTCCAGGACGGACGTTCTGGAGGCTGACAGGGTAGTTGGCTGTCAGCCCTTGAACGTGCGTTCTAGAGGGGGCCGGACGTCTACTATATTATAGACGTCCGGCCCCCGCCAGAACTGACGTTCAAAAGACGTTTAAAATAAAGATACACACTCCAAAACGCGAACCCGCGAGGAGTTATGCGAACCTTTCCCTCTGCGCCTTGCATTTCCAGGTTGGTTTTTATGTGTTTTGGGTCATTTAATCTTACTTTTGTTCCGATTAAATTGTTCAGTGATGACATATCTTTCATTTGGACCGATTAAAAATCGTTTTCGGTGCATTTTGGTGCAGTTTGTTGCGTGTTCTTGGGCGGCGTTTTTTGGCCTACATTTTTAGGTCGTTTACTCCTCCATCTTCTTCCATTTTCATTCTGAATCTGTTCTTCAGACGTGTTGCAGTGCACAAACAAACGTTCAAACCCGTAATCCTAAATAACCCTAACCCGTAATCCTAAATAACCCTAAATAAGCAGTCTAATAAAGGCCTTTCTGAAGTAGTATATAGACGTCCGAGAGGTCACAGCGGACGTCTATATAGACATCCGGCCTGACACAGCGGTCGTCCATATAGACGTCCGGCCTGACACAGCGGACGTCTATATAGACGTCCGGGCTGACACAACGGACGTCTACATAGACGTCACCCGCATAGACGTCCGTTGGAGGTCGGACGTTAAAAGGCCTAAAGAACGGACGTCTATACCCCTTTCTGCACTAGTATAGGGATATGAGGTTTGGTTGCCTTTAAGCTTTTGTGCTTCAGAATTAATTATTAGGGATGCTAAGAATTGTATGAACTCGTAATTAAGGATAAGCCTTCTTGCAAGGTGATTTAGAGAGTGGCATTAACATTGATGAAAAGAATGATGAATTCCTAAAATATATGAGAGTGGATAAGATGAAATTGATTACCCCAACAACATACTCATCCATCTAATTCGTTCAAGTGTTTGTATTCCTCTTTTCCATTGATCAAACTCATGCATACATGTTTAATTATTGTCTTTTTCATTTGAAACATATAATCAATTGTTCACAAGTGTTAAATAATCAACAAATCACATAACTAACTAGGCCGTGAGTCCTTTGGGAGAACGATACTTGGTCTTACCGAGTTTATTACTTGATACGATTCGGTCACACTTGCTGAGGGTTAAACAAATTTTTGACGCCATTTTTCGGTGTCCATAAATTTGTCATCATTAACCAGTTGGATTAATGCCGGATCTAGATTTCCCCGTACGTTCCCATATCAACAAAATCAATAATCATGGCATTGAATGAGTTAAACAATGCAAGCTTTAAGCAAAGAGGAAAAACCCTAACTAATGATAAAAGAAAGCATGTATCTTAAAATAAGATGTTAAAACACAAATTCCATATATGAGAGTTTCACAAGACTACATTGATTCCCCAACAAGAATACAAGGTTTAGTTCACCATATTGATGGTGAAACTAGATGAACAATAATGAAATAAGGAAAGATAGAACCCTAGAAAGATGAGGAGGTAGCCTGAGCATCCAAGATCTTCCTTCAAGGGGTGGAAAAGTGAGTGTTTGCTTCGTCTCAACCAACGATACAAACCCTAGGACGTCCTAAAGCTTATATACTGTTCTAAAATATATAGAAAATTTGGCCCAAGCCCAAAATAGTGCCGCTCAGCGGTAAACTATCGCTCAGCGGTAAGTGCATGAGTTGTTTCTTCCCCTCAGCGTCATTTTCACTCCTCAGCGGAGCCAACGTGGGTTTCTGAGTGCCGCTCAGCGGTAGTTGCAACTTCTCCTTTTGCACTTTTTTATGTCTTTTCTGATTCCCTCTCTATCCTTCTTCACTTCTTTCACCAAATTCACCTTAAAACCTGCATAAAACACTGAAATCAAGCATAAACCTGTCCAGCTCTCTTATTTCACAAAATATGAACAAAAGTATGATTCCAAGCTAATTTCTAAGTATTAAAGGTTGCTTTTAGTATCAATTTTAAGCATGAATATAACAGGTTTTCAACTGTTATCAGTTAAGAGTAACCAATTTAATTGGTTGTCTCATGAAAGCCCATATGAGCACCTCACAACCTTTAATGAAATTTGCAATACAGTGAAGATAAATGGGGTGCTTAACGAAGCAATCAAACTTATCCTGTTTCCATTCTCATTAGGAGGCAACGCTAACCTTTGGTTGAACTCTTTTCCAGAAGGGACTTTTACAGAGTGGGAAACTGTGGTGACAAAGTTCTTGAACAAATACTTCCCACACTCCAAGGTAAACAAAGGAAAGCAAGAGATCTCATCTTTCAGGCAAGGCATGGAGGAATCACTAGGTCATGCATGGGACATGTAACAAAAGCCTATTAAGAAAGACTTCCACGCATGGATTTGACGAAGTAGAAGTAGTCCTAATCTTCCTTGGAGGTCTTGGTTCACAAACCAAGATGATGCTTGACGCCTCAGCTGGAGCCAATATCAAATGGAAGACTCCAGAGGAAGCCACGGAAATAATTGAAAACATGGCTACTAATGATAATGAGCTGAACAGTGAAAGAGGAGCTCCTATTCAACAAAAGGGAGTTCTACAGTTGCAATATGATGGACAAATTTATGAACACCAAATTATGATGTCACAAACTTGTTTTTCAATCGGTAAGTGTGACCGAATCGTTCAAGTAATAAACTTGGTAAGACCAAGTATCGTTCTTCCCAAAGGACTCACGGCCTAGTTTAGTTATGTGGTTTCTTGATTAGCTAAGACTTAAAAACGAAATATTTGGAGTTTAATATGCAAGACAGAAAATAAACATGTATGCATGAAGTTTTGATCAATGGCAAAAATCAAAAGATAAACACTTTCAATGATATTAATGTATGAATATGTTGTTGGGGTTAAATTTCATCTTATCCACTCTCATATATTTTAGGAATTCGACATTCAAATCATCATTGTTAATGCCACTCTCTAAAGTACCTTTCTAGAAGGCTTCTCCCTAATCACGAGTTCATACAATTCCTAGCATTCCTAATGATCAGTTCATAAGTGCAGGAGCTTAACGACAACCAATATCATATTGGGAGAAATTCCCTGGATCTAGACTTCCCCGTACGTGCCCGTATCGACAAAACCAATAATCATGCATCGAATGAGTTAAACAATGCAAGCATTAAGCAAAGAGGAAAAACCCTAACTAATGATGAAAGAAAGCATAAGTCTTAATCAAAAGATGTAAAAACAGATTCCATATATGAGAGCTTCACAAGATTACATTGATTCCCCAACAAACATACAGAGTTTAGTTCACCATATTCATGGTGAACCTAGATGAATTACAACGAAAGAATGAAAGAATAAACCCTAAAAAGGTGAAGAGGAAGCCTCAGCATCCAAGATCCTCCTTCAAAGGGGTGGAAGAGAGAGTGTTTGCTTCGTTTCTGCCAAAGATATCTAACCCTAGGAAACCCTAAAGCTTAAATACCATTCGTAAATTACAAAAAATTAGGTCCAAGCCCATTAAAGTGCCGCTCAGCGGTAAACTACCGCTCAGCGGTAAGTGCGTGTCTTGCTTTCTCCCCTTAGCGGCCATTTTTCCCCTCAGCGGATCTCCCGTGAGTGCCTGAGTGCCGCTCAGCGGTAAACTGCCGTTGAGCGGTGACTTCGGCTTCTCCTTTTGCACTTTTTGATGTCTTTTCTGATTTCATCTCTCTCCTTCTTCACTTCTTTCACCAAATTCACCTTAAAACCTGCACAAAAACACTGAAATCAAGCATAAACCTGTCCAGCTCTCTTATTTCCAAAAATATAAAGAAAAGCATGATTTCAAGCTAGTTTCTAAGTGTAAAGGTTGCTTTTAGTGTCAATTTTAATCATAAAAATAACAGTTTTTCAACTGTTATCACAACCCCAAACTTAAAACTTTGCTTGTCCTCAAGCAAATAAGATGTAACTCAATCTTCAACCAATTCATATGATGGTTCAGTCATTCAAATATCCTCTTTTTTAAGATAAGTAACCACTTCACTCAAACTTATGACCAAGAGTTCAATCAAGATGTGCACATGCTTTAGTGTTCACAAAGTCATTTAAATTCCAACAAATGCTATTTTCATGAATGATCAATCAATTAAGCATGGATGTTCATGTTTTCATGGAATATTTCTCACTAAGTCAAGTGTTTTACTCACACTCAAGTGTATAAGAGGTAATCACTCATTCACTCAACTATCACAATGTCACATGAATCAATTTTGCCTTTTATTTTACCACAATCAAAAACATTCACAAGCATGCATCATCACAAGGACTTTTCTATGGCTTATAACGTGGCTGGGCTAACAAGAAAATTGGTTTTTCTAGATCACAAAACCCTTGAGTTAAGAGAATCATACAACACAATCATCTTATTCTTTCCCAACTTTCTTTTGCCTTTGCATTGAGCTTTGCTTCTTTTTCTTTTCTTTTCTTTTTCTTTGCATATTCTTACTTTTTAGCTCTTAGCTCAATGCTTTTCATATTTTCCCAACAACCCTAAACTTGAACATTTAACAATATCACACTAGATTTTCTACTTAACTCAAGGTAAAGATTTTCAATCAAGGGTTTTAGTGTATGTTCAAGGCTAAGGGTTCAAAAGGATAGAACACAAAGTGTTCTCTTTTAGTAGGCTAATTTTACGAATTTGGCCAATAAAAAGGGTTCCAACAAACGACCTTGATCATATGATGCAAAACAAGCAATTGATTTAATCATAGAAAACCTGGGCAAAATCATTCCTGCTTTCAAAGTAATAACATTCAACAATAACAACTCTGGAGCTCAAAATCTCACATATAAGCTCATTCACATTTGACATACACATCCTGCTAAATTTCACAATCACAATCATGATATCAAGCATTTGTTCACAAAGCTTGTGAATCACCTGTATAAGCATTCTAATGTGCACATCATCTCAACATCAATCAATCAATAAGCATCATCAAGCATTACTTATCAAACAATCACAGTTAATATCAAACCATCACCCAAACCAGGTTTCCAATAGAGTACATCAAACCCTAATCTAAAAACAAAAACAAATAAGTTCAGAAAACTTAAACCAACAAAAGCATAAGCATATGATAGCATTCATCAATAAATGCTATCTCAGCTACTCATCAGTCTGAGCTGTCCTCTGTATCTTCCTCTTCCTCCTCATCTTCATCATCTTCAAATGCATCATCATCATCAACATCATCTTCTTCCATCTCTCTTGCTGAAGCTTCAGCTGCTCCAACTCCTTCTCCATGCACTGGCTCCTCTAGCCAAGCTACCACATTATGGAATTCATCCATAGTCCACCTGTGGGCTGGAGGTGTATCATACATCCCCACAATCATCTCAGCAGTGGCCACCTGCCCTCTGTGAATGGACTGCAACTGAGCACCTATAAGAGACATATACATGTCCCTCATCTGGAATGGTTCTGCTTCATGTGTATCAGCAGATGTCTGGCTCTGTGCTGGCCCTCTCTCTCTACGAGCACGGCGTGGTGGAACTGGCTGAGTTGCATCATCACCTCCACAGTACTGTCTATAATAGGCCTCATCAATAGCTTTTCTTGGCCTCTCAAATGGTGGAACAGATGTGTCCACCCCAGCTAGCTTGCAAAGGTGAGTGATCAAAGAAGGATGTCCTAATGGTGCTTTGTTGTTTGAGGTATTGGCGCATACACTAATCTCATCAGCTATCACCTGCCCAATATTAACATTTAAGTTTCTGATAGCACAGTAGAT
Source organism: Vigna reflexopilosa (assembly GCA_027742785.1). Classification (NCBI taxonomy): domain Eukaryota; kingdom Viridiplantae; phylum Streptophyta; class Magnoliopsida; order Fabales; family Fabaceae; genus Vigna; species Vigna reflexopilosa. The sequence goes on from CM050924.1 coordinate 17,136,266, forward strand.
GAATAGTACGCTGCTGAGAGTAATATCTGACACATGTGAACATGGCTGAATGTTGGCGTGAGAAAACGCCATCCAATACTTTGCAAGAGGAGTCAAATCCGTCCTCCTAATGTTAACCACTAAGCCAGATCTATTTCTTTGGAAGTGTCCTCCAGGTATACACAGTACTCTCTCCACATCCTCATAATCAGCACCTTCCTCCATGCAAAGAGCAAACTGGCACTGCTCACCAGCCCACACAGTGTCCAGGAAGTTATTGATAGAATCAGGATCATACCTGATAGCATGGCCTCTGACATAGCCCAAATAATTCTCAGCTGGATAATCACCAATCTTCTTTGGATTGGTGTAAAATTCCTTTACCACAGCTATGTTGGCAGGTGCAGGATAGGTGGCTAGCTTTCCCCAGTCATTCCCTAACAATTGCTCTCCAAATTGAGGAGCAAAGTTAGGTATCATTCCAACCTTTCTCTCCATCAGAAGTCTCCTGTCCTGAACCACCCTAAAGTGCTTCTCATGTTTCCTAGAGAGGAACCTGCTAGAGTGGGATTGCTCTGGTTCCTTTTCCTTTCTCTTGGTTGCCATGGTTTTCAATCTCTTTCCTGAAGAAGATGCCATCACTACATTCAAACACAAATACAAAACCACAGAACATGATTTTAATCATTAGTAAAACACAGAACATAACTCCTTTCAAAGCTAAACCACCGCTGAGGGCCAGAATTCCCCCTCAGCGCCACCAGTACCACATTCCAAATCACAAAAAAAACAGAAAAATCAAATCTGGCAGAGTGCCGCTCAGCGGCAGTTTCCCCTCAGCGGTAACTCTGCAGATTTTTGAAAAACCTGTTTTAAACCTTTCCTAACTCCACCCAAATGCAATTTTCAGTTTTCCAGTTCATAACCATGCAGTTTAATCGGTTCAAACATCAAATATATCATCAAATCATGCAAAGAAATCAAAACCCCTAAATCTTCATGCTTTGACCATAATATTCAAAATCAAAAACCCTAGAATTAACAAAATGCATTTTACTTACTTGGGTGGAGATACTAGATGCAATGAGAATGTTTCCAATCTAAGATACTCTCTTCCAATCCCAAACTTTGATGACACACTAGTGAACAAGTGAGTGGAAGAGAAATTTTCTTAAGAGGTAAGAGTGAAAAGATGTGGAAAACCTTGGAGAAGGTATGTGGAAGTGTTTATGCAGAGAAAAGCCTGAAAGTATGAGACTTTGCGCAGCTTAGGGTTTAAAAATACCCTAATGGGCTCGGGTCCCGCTAAGGGGAACAAAAGCCCATTCTGCGAGAGTACCGCTCAACGGTAAAGTACCGCTCAACGACACTTTCGTGATGTGCTTTTCTCCTTCTTTTCTTAACCTACGTGCCTCCCATACATGCCCCTTACTAGTTCCCTGCAATTCAACGTTTAAAATGCTTATGCAAACCCTAACTAAAATAAACAAACAGAAATATTCAATCAACTGGGTTGCCTCCCAGGTAGCGCTTGTTTAACGTCACGAGCCTGACCCTAAATCCACCAACACCCATCAGTAGGTGTAAAATTTTCTTACCAACACCCATCAGTAGGTGTTACAGCCATTGTATCCTTCAGTAGATACTTAACCACCTAACATCCTTCAGTAGATGCTATATCCAACAAAATAAATACAAAAATAATGTTCACAAATTAAAAATTACAAAACCAAATCAAAAGTTTTTAAATTCACTGGGTTGCCTCCCAGCAAGCGCTCTTTTAATGTCATTAGCTTGACCCAATATGGTTCAAGTTCCATCTTCTTTATAGTTGATGTTGTTATTCCACCAACTCCTCAGCTGTTTCCTTTGAACTGTTTTGGTTCTTCTAGAATATGGAGACTCTATCTCTATCATCTCCTTCTCTTTAAAGCCCTTCACAACCCACAACTTGTTCTTGATTCTTACAGGTGTGCCAAGTTGGAGTCTTCTTTTCTTCCAGTCTCTAGGAATTTCTTCTCCTCTTCCAATCTCTTCTTCCTGGGGTACCTGAAACAACAAACAATGGTTACCTGAAACCTCAAGATTTTCATCTTTACGGCTAGTCATGGGTGCATCTCGAAATGCAGCTTTATAACTAGCTTCTTCCTCCTTTTTTTGCGTCTCATCTTTGAAGACATCTACCACCACTCTCTCCTCTCTGTCTTGGAGCACCACTATACCTTCATTTACATCTATGATAGCCCTGGCCGTTTTCATAAACGGTCTTCCAAGAATGATAGGTATCTTCTCGGTCTCCATCTTCATCACCACAAAGTCTGCCAAGAACTGAAGTTTGCCCACACAAACTATAATATCCTCTACAATCCCACATGGCTCCTTTGAAGATCCATCAGCCATTACTATTTTAACCTTTGCAGGTTTCACTTTAACATTGCCGATTTGCTCCAGTAAAGAATAAGGTATCAAGTTAACACTTGAACCTAAATCAAGGAGAGCTTTCTTTACCTTTTTCTTCCCTATAGTACAAGGGATAGAGAAACTACCTGGATCTGATGCTTTAGGTGGGAATGACTCTTTCTTAACAGTTATACACTCTTTTACCTCATCATCTCTACGTCTCTTCTTTGTAGAGATTTCTTCATCAGATTTTTTGTAAACTGCAATTTTCTATAGAATCTGTTCCCAAGGTGCTTCATTATCCACCATTCTGAATAATTCTGTGAAGTCCATTTGTTTCTCTTGATTTATTGGAAAAGGAAAAGTGTTTTTGCTCTCTATTTCTCTTCTTTCTTCTGTTTCTCCTTCTTCTAACTCAATTATCTCTTCATTCACACTCTTCACCACTTTGCACTCTTCTCTGGGGTTAACCTCAGTATTAGCCCCAAAATTTCTGTTTGGCCTTTCTTCCAATTGCTTGGTAATCTGACCCATTTGAATCTCCAAATTCTTTATAGCAGCTTCAGTGCTCTTTTGAGAAGATTCAGTTTTTTGTATGAATTGCTGAAGAGTTTCTTCCAACCTTGTTGATCTTTCATTAAGCATAGATAACTGTTGCCAAAAGGTTGGTTGCTGCTGCTGCTTATTATATTGATTTGCTTGCCCAGTTTGTCCTTGACCAATGCTTGGATGTGGTTTCCACCCTTGATTGTAATTCCCTTGACGGTATGGAAATTGATTAGCCATGAAATTAACATCCTCCACGGCTTCCACTGGAAAAGCACATTGACCATTTATATGATCACCTCCACATAATTCGCACAACTGGGTTTGTACCTGTGCATCAGTTTTCAATTCTTTAGGTAGTTGTGCAAGAGTTTTAGTCAGAGTCTCCAGCTGTTGAGTTAGAATTTTATTTTGAGCTAGCAAGGCATCATGTGTCTGTAATTGGAGAACCCCTTTTTGTTGCATAGGAGCTCCTCTCTCACTGTGCAGCTCATTATCACTAGTAGCCATGTTTTCTATAATTTCTGTGGCTTCCTCTGGAGTTTTCCATTTAATATTGCCTCCTGCTGAGGCATCAAGCATCATCTTGGTTTGTGAACCAAGCCCACCAAGGAAAGTTAGGACTACTTCTTGTTCTTCAAAACCATGCGTGGGTGTTTTTCTTAGCAGACTTTTGTATCTATCCCATGCATGCCCCAGTGATTCTTCCATGCCCTGCTTAAATGAAGATATCTCTTGCTTGCCTTTTGTCACCTTTGATTGTGGAAAGTACTTGTTCAAAAACTTTGTTACCACTGCTTCCCACTCTGTGAAACTTCCTTCTGGAAAAGAATTCAACCAAAGCTTAGCATTGCCTCCCAATGAGAAAGGAAACAAACTAAGTTTGATCGCTTCATTTGGCACCCCATTGATTTTGACTGTGTTGCAAATTTCATTGAATGTAGTAAGGTGCTCATATGGGCTTTCATGAGATAACCCATTAAATTGATTACTTTTCACCAGTTGGATCAGTGCTGGTTTGACCTCCATGTTAGCTGCATTGACTCTAGGTCTAGCTATGCTGTTAAAGTGCTGAGGTCCAGCTATATTGGTGTAATCAGCAAGAGTTCTTCTGATATTATTGTTCTCCATATTTTCTGTGCTATTGTCAGAACCTTGTGGTGATGGTTGCAACAGAGTTTCCGGAGGAGGGAAAAGTTCTCTAGATGTTTTGATTCTTCTCCTCCGTCTACTGTCTTCTAATCCTTCTAGCAGAGGCTCTGTTGTTTTCTTGCTCCTAGTTCGAATTTCCTCCTGCATACACAAGAACACAAAACCCTAGAAAAGATTTGGTTAGCACAAAAAGATATAAGAGAAGATATAAGATTCAGAGAATAAAAACAGAAAATAGAAAAATAAAATAAAATAAAATACAAAGTGAAAAATATAAACAATAAAAAATAAAAACAGAAATTCAAAATTAAAGTCAAAGATAATCAATAATCACACAAATTAACCAGTTAAACCACGAGTCCCCGGCAACGGCGCCAAAAACTTGATGGACAAATTTATGAACACCAAATTATGATGTCACAAACTTGTTTTTCAATCGGCAAGTGTGACCGAATCGTTCAAGTAATAAACTTGGTAAGACCAAGTATCGTTCTTCCCAAAGGACTCACGGCCTAGTTTAGTTATGTGGTTTCTTGATTAGCTAAGACTTAAAAACGAAATATTTGGAGTTTAATATGCAAGACAGAAAATAAACATGTATGCATGAAGTTTTGATCAATGGCAAAAATCAAAAGATAAACACTTTCAATGATATTAATGTACGAATATGTTGTTGGGGGTAAATTTCATCTTATCCACTCTCATATATTTTAGGAATTCGACCTTCAAATCATCATTGTTAATGCCACTCTCTAAAGTACCTTTCTAGAAGGCTTCTCCCTAATCACGAGTTCATACAATTCCTAGCATTCCTAATTATCAGTTCATAAGTGCAGAAGCTTAACGACAACCAATATCATATTGGGAGAAATTCCCCGGATCTAGACTTCCCCGTACGTGCTCGTATCGACAAAACCAATAATCATGCATCGAATGAGTTAAACAATGCAAGCATTAAGCAAAGAGGAAAAACCCTAACTAATGATGAAAGAAAGCATAAGTCTTAATCAAAAGATGTAAAAACAGATTCCATATATGAGAGCTTCACAAGATTACATTGATTCCCCAACAAACATACAGAGTTTAGTTCACCATATTCAAGGTGAACCTAGATGAATTACAATGAAAGAATGAAAGAATAAAACCTAAAAAGGTGAAGAGGAAGCCTCAGCATCCAAGATCCTCCTTCAAAGGGGTGGAAGAGAGAGTGTTTGCTTCGTTTCTGCCAAAGATACCTAACCCTAGGAAACCCTAAAGCTTAAATACCATTCGTAAATTACAAAAAATTAGGTCCAAGCCCATTAAAGTGCCGCTCAGCGGTAAGTGCGTGTCTTGCTTTCTCCCCTCAGCGGCCATTTTTCCCCTCAGCGGATCTCCCGTGAGTGCCTGAGTGCCGCTCAGCGGTAAACTGCCGCTGAGCGGTGACTTCGGCTTCTCCTTTTGCACTTTTTGATGTCTTTTCTGATTTTATCTCTCTCCTTCTTCACTTCTTTCACCAAATTCACCTTAAAACCTGCACAAAAACACTGAAATCAAGCATAAACCTGTCCAGCTCTCTTATTTCCAAAAATATAAAGAAAAGCATGATTTCAAGCTAGTTTCTAAGTGTAAAGGTTGCTTTTAGTGTCAATTTTAATCATAAAAATAACAGTTTTTCAACTGTTATCATAGAAGTAGTCCTAATCTTCCTTGGAGGTCTTGGTTCACAAACCAAGATGATGCTTGACGCCTCAGCTGGAGGCAATATCAAATGGAAGACTCCAGAGGAAGCCACGGAAATAATTGAAAACATGGCTACTAATGATAATGAGCTGAACAGTGAAAGAGGAGCTCCTATTCAACAAAAAGGAGTTCTACAGTTGCAATCCAATGATGCCTTGCTAGCTCAGAACAAGATATTAACTCAACAATTGGAGAATCTCACAAAGATACTTGCACAACTGCCAAAAGAGTTAAAGACTGTTGCACAGGTTCAACCACAGATGTGTGAATTATATGGTGGTGACCATATAAATGGTCAATGCGCCTTTCCAATGGAAGCTTTAGAGGATGTTAACTTCATGGCCAATCAATTTCCATACTATCAGGGGAACTTTAATCAAGGGTGGAAACCACACCCAAGTATTGGTCAAGGACAAAGTGGGCAAGCTGGACAATCAGGGTAATTTCACAAGCAACAACAACAACAACCAACCTTATGGCAACAAATGTTTACACTTAATGAAAGATCAATAAGGATGGCAGAAACTCTTCAGCAATTCATACAGGCAACTGAATCCACTCAAAAGAGCATTGAAGCTGCTATTAAGAACTTGGAGATTCAAATGGGTCAAATTACCAAGCAGTTGGAAGAAAGGACTGACAAGAATTGTAGGGCTAACCCCAAGGAAGAGTGTAAAGTGCTAGTGAATGTAAATGTTGAAAAAGTTGAGTTGGAAAAAGAAGAGAGAAAAGAGAGAGTCGAGAAAGAAGAAGAGAAAATTTGTGAAGATTGAGAAAGTGAGTAAAAAAAGAAAAGAAAAAAAGAAAGTGAGAGAAAAGAGAAAGAGGACGAGAGGAAGAGAGAGAGAGAATCATATGAAAAACCCTTTCGTCATCGAAAGAAGTATCATAGGAAGGAAAAGAAATTTAAGTGCTTCATGGAAATCTTCAAGAAATTGGAGATTAAAGTTCCTATGATTGAGACATTGCAACAGGTTCCTGATTTGATCAAATTTCTGAAGAAGTTCAGTAGAAAGAAGAAGAGAAAGAAGAAGGAACTTGAGCTTTATTGGGTCAATCCAGTGATTTAAGAACTTTTAATTTTTGGTTTAGTGATGTAATTTTGAACTTTTGGGTATTTTTGTTTTTGTTATAAGTTTGCTACAGGGTTTACATCTACTGATGGATGTTAGGCGGAAGAGTATCTACTGAAGGATACTATGTTTGTATACACCTACTGATGGGTGTTGGTAAGAAAGATTTGCATCTACTGAAGGGTGCTAGAGGATTTTGGGTCAGGCTCGTGACGTTAAACAAGCGCTACCTGGGAGGCAACGCAGTTGATTGATTTTATTTTGTATTGTTTGTTTTGATTCTGCTTTAGTTGCATGATAGGGATTGAATGTTTGAGTGATCTGAGAACTTAATTACAAGGAGTAAGTGAGGGGCATGAGTAGAAGGCACCTAGGGTAAGCTAGGAAGAAGAAAAGCACAACACGAAAGTGCCGTTGAGCGACAAATTGCCGCTGAGCGGTGGTATCGTAAAATGGGTTTAGGTTGCCCCTTAGCAGAACCCGAGCCCATTAGGGTATTTTTATACCCTAAGTCACGCTTTGGCCTCTATTTTTAGATTCTTCTTTGCACACACACTCCTAAACACTTTTCCAAAGGTTCTCTACATTTTTCCTTTCATTCCTCTTTAGAAAATCTCCCTTCCACTCACTTTCTCACTAGTTTTCCATCTATGATTGGGGTTGGGAGAGAGCATCATTGTTGGGGCTGAGTTTTTCAAAGCACTAGAGCAGGATTTGTTTTATCATTCACTTTTGTTTTTATAATAGGGTTTGATGTACTCAATTGGAAATTTTGTCTGTTATGATGGTTTGCTTATGATTGTTGTTTGATAAGTAATGCTTGATTATGCTTTAATATGATTGATGTTGAGATGTGCACATTATATGTTTATACATGTGATTCACAAGCTTTGTGAACAAATGCATGATGTTGTGATTGTGATTATGATACTAAGAATAATATGTATATGTGGAATGTGAATGAGCTTATATGTGAGGTTTTGAGCTCCAGAGTTTTTGTGATTGAATGCTATTACTTTGAAAGCATGAATGATTTTGCCCAGGTTTTCTATGATTGAATCAAATGCTTGTTTGCATCATTTGATCAAGGCCATTTGTTGGTAACCCTTTTGTTAGCCAAATGCAGGAATGATGAGAGGGTCGCACCTCACACAAAAGTTGATTGCAAAATTAATGCAGTATAAACTAGGAAGTGACTCCTAGGTCGTCTCTCAAGGACCAAATTGCGGTTCAGTCTCAAATCACACACGAAGGAGGGGGGGTAAGTTTTGAAAGTGTTTTTGTGAATGCAAATGAAGAAATTAAAATGAAAATTAAATACAACCGAATAAAATTGAAGGCATTAAAGTGCATGAAAACATTAAATTGAACACTGCAACATATAAATGTCCAAACACAATTCCAGCTGTAACAATGCAACGCTTGAGCTAAAACATTAAATGCACAATATTGTCATCTATCCTACACACTCACCACAAAAAAAAATCATTTCAATATATGATATAAAATATTTGAAGGCAAAATAAAAGAAAATAAAACTTCTCCATTAACCGTGACCCATTCATCTACCAAAAGAAAATAATTTAAAAGAACACCCTTGGAGCTCCTAGATGAAAGACGTTGCAGCAACACTTTTGATTGAGCCCATATTGAACACGTAAATAAATTTAAGCACCATGCAAATGGAATAAAATAAAATAAACAAGGGAGTAACCGAGAATGGATGTGACAATTGCAATGAAAATGTTGGAAGTGGAAGTAGCCTTTTAGAATAAAGTAAAAGAAAATTCTTTCAAGGCATGACACCTTTGCTAACGTAAACCTTTCTCCAAAATGAAATGAAAGATGCTCCAAAATAAAAACTAACTATTGAAAGCTTTTTGTCTTTTTTTTTTTTAAAATGAAACCAACACTTCGCTTCTTCCTAGAATAATCCCCATCCTATTCCAAGAAAGCAAAACCGGTGCTGCACCTCCTCTTCAATCAATTACGTTTATCTCATGTTTAAAAAAGAAAGCAAAATAAAAAGGTGGAAAAGAAAGCTGCTGCTGGACCCAATAACATGTGCATTATCTAAGAGAGGCAAACAAAAAAAACATGTTCATTTGCAAAATTGTGAGATCCCGGAAAATCTAAAACGTAATTAGATGTCAAATCAGTAATTAATATACTGCTGACTCACCTAGTAGCTTCCTTAATGAGCCGCGCCACACGTCCCATGCATTAATTACGCACTAAGCTCTGCATGCACACACGACACTTGTCACGTAGGAAATTTCCAAATTCAGAGTTGGGTATGCAGGTGTCAGCGTGGGAGACGTTCGTTCAAACGAACGTGAGTTAAGCAAAAAGAGTTTTCGAAAAACCCTCCAATCACCTGTATCACTCATCTCCTTCCTCTGAATCAGACTTTCCATTTTCTCTGATCTCTCTCTAGAACCAGTAACCTTTTCTCTTCGATAACTCATCTTCTTCTTCTCCGATTCCCTTTCCAGAACCGTAGGAGTGTTCGTCCAGTTGAGACCTTTCATTTGGACCGAACAGAACTTGGATCGGAACTGGTAAGTTCTTCTGTCTTAAGTTTCGTCTTTTCTGGTATCAAGCGAACCCTAGTTGGTTGCATGCATGGGTTCTAGGTCTGAATTAAGTTGATTTTGGTGTCTTAGTTTTTACGTGGCAACTGTTGAACGAAACCTGGGTGTAAGACGTGGTTAGAAGAAACCCTAGAATCTTGCTTTTGGAAGTTCACTGCTATCCAGGTAAGGGAAGCTTACATATATTAAATTCATACGTGTATGACTGTATAAAAGCATGATTGGGTTGTATGTATGAAATCTTGTATACGTGATTTTCTGATTTGCATGAACGAGCCCTGTTGTGCTGTTATGAATATACTGATATGATTTCTGGATTGTAGAACTGCATGCATGGTTGAAACGTATGGATGAATGCTATAATGTATGAATTGTTAAGACGTTGTTTATTGAATTTGAGGTAATCTGGGAGTGTAAGTGTAAAGTTCATAAATCTGAGATTCATTTGAAGTATAAAGTTTAAGTTAAAATGTTGAAATCTGGAAAATTGGCTAAGGTTGATAATTCTGCACTTAAATCCTACTTTTGTTAAATGACGCTCGTCACTGTACGGTCTTATACCGTTTGGTTTTCCTTATGATCACTTAAAATGGAATTCGTTCATTTGGAAAGAATTCTGCTCGAGAACGAGCATCCCCAATTGAGTGAATGATCGTTCGACCTTCTGTCGAGCGTCAGTCTTTAATAATGTTCGACCTTCTGTCGAGCGTAAATCTTTAATAGTGTTCGACCTTCTGTCGAGCGTCAATCTTTAATAATGTTCGACCTTCTGTCGAGTGTTAATCTTTAATAATGTTCGACCTTCTGTCGAGCGTCAATCTTTAATAATGTTCGACCTTCTGTCGAGCGTCAATCTTTAATAATGTTCGACCTTCTGTCGAGTGTCAATCTTTAATAATGTTCGACCTTCTGTCGAGCGTCAATCTTTAATAATGTTCGACCTTCTGTCGAGCGTCAATCTTTAATAATGTTCGACCTTCTGTCGAGCGTCAATCTTTAATAGTGTTCGACCTCATGTCGAGCGTCAATCTTTAATAGTGTTCGACCTCATGTCGAGCGTCAGTCTTTAATAGCGTTCGACCTCATGTCGAGCGTCAGTCTTTAATAGCGTTCGACCTCATGTCGAGCGTCCGTTTTAAATAGCATTCGTCCTGATCTCAAATAGCGTTCGTACAAACAGTGAATTAACGTTCGGCTTTTTAGAGAAGTGTAACTAAGAATGAAAATGTGGTGTTGAGAGAATTATAAAATGAACGAACCATATATGAAGTGAAATTATGAGATTGATATTTGAACGAGCGTTCCAAGGAGGAACGACTCTGATTGGATATTGAATTTAGTAAAGTATGACTGTGGATAAGTTTAGACTCGCTGTCCATCCTGATGTTCCGTGATACGCCTCTTCAAGTAGAAGGGGGTACTCATGTGTGGGAACGGCAGGAGGTCCTTAGTCCATAAGTTAACATGGGCGACGTAAGAACGGACTTACCTCGAGTGGCAGCTGTTTGGTGTTATCCCAGTTACTACATCACTCGGGTGCAAGGACGCTTGAAACTACACAGATTCATACAGTCCGGACGGTCTGTCTAGAATATTTATATTTATGTTCGGATTGAAGCTATATGTGTATGTACTGATTGCGTGATGAATTGAATATAAATGTTGAAGTATGAATTTAAAATACGTAAGCTTACCCTTGTGTTTTCCTTGTGTTGTCTTGGTCTCTGTACGTTCGTCTTGTCAATGCAATGATCATCCGTTGTGGATGTGAGCAGATGGTGGAGCGTCCCTTGAAACACTGCTGGAAGAAGAAAATTTGGAGGACGCGACTCTGGTGGATGTTGAAGTGAAGGCCGAGCCCTAGAGCGCTCGCCCGTATAGTATAGTTATTACTTGTATTATGTAGACGTTCGGTTGTAATACTGTAAAACCGTTCGTCCTTAAACTCTTTATATTATAGCGTTCGTTATTTCTGTATGTTTTTTTAACGTTCGTCACTTTAGTGCTCGTTCGTTTTTGTAAGACTGCACAATCTATCATCTTAATGTAATTAATCTTGATTATGGTAATTACTATATTTTGGGATGTTACATTAGTGGTATCAGAGCAGTTTTGTTCTCTTAAGAACGCTGTAGGTTATGAGTGCATTGCGTTTTTGCTGTGTGCTTATTGTGTGTTTAATAAGTTACTGATTTAACTATTAGACATTTCTAACGTTCGTTTTCTCTGGTACAGAAAACGATGGCACCTAGACTCCCTCCTCCACCCCAACCTAACGAACCTGATGCGTCCAACAACGCTAGGTTGTTGGAGACAGTGATAGACCGTTTACAACAGCAGAATACGACCCTAATGGAACAAAACGCCACTCTGATGCAGCAAAACCAAGCTGCCATGCAAAGCTTGGAAGCTTCACGTGCTAGCTCGGACACAACTCAACGACAGTTGATGGAGATTCTAGCAACAACAAGACACACCGCGGGAGCGTCTTCTTCTAACGCTGCCCCGCCTACTACTGAATGGAGCCTGGAGAGTTTTCTCCAACACCATCCGGCTAAGTTCAGTGGGAAGGGTCTCCCAGATGAAGCAGATCAATGGTTAAGGGATATAGAGAAAATTTTCAATGCCAAGAGATGCCCAGACGAGAATAGATTAGCGTACGCGGAGTATCTGTTGACGGGGGAAGCAAGTCATTGGTGGACGAGCGCGAGAGCCATTCTCGCAGACGCACGACAGCCGGTCACTTGGGAAGTGTTTAGGGCAAAGTTTTATGAAGAATACTTTCCGGACAGCGTTCGGTTTGCGAAGGAGGTGGAATTTCTACAACTAGTTCAAGGGGGTATGTCTGTTTCCGAATACACCAATAAGTTCAAGCACCTTGTCAGATTCAATACCATGGCCACAAGTGAAGTGTGGCAGTGTAGGAAGTTTGAAAACGGATTGCGAAGCGACTTGAAAGTATTGATATCCAGCTTGTGTATCCGAACGTTCCCTGCTATGGTTGAGAGAGCCAAAGTCTTGGAAAGGAACATGGCAGAAGCGGAACGTCAGAAGAGGTCGCAACAAGTGAGTAGAGGACCGATCGTGTCCAGGGGAGGTGCTGTACAAAGGAGACCTCCTTACGCTCGTCCAAATCAGTCTTCTCAGACGAGCGGATCCCAAGCAGTAGTTCCTGGCGGACAGTCGGGACAGGGAGGTGTTGTTTGTTTTCGGTGTGGAGGGCCCCATTATAGATCTTCTTGCCCTCAGTTGGTGGGAGTAAAGCAATGCAATCGTTGTGGAAGAAACGGGCACTTGGATCACGAGTGCAATATGAATGGGCGTGCAGTGATGAGGCCACCCAATGCTGGAAGGAATCAGCCAAGAGGAGGACGAGCCCAAGCTAGTGGGCGAGTGTATGCGATAACGAGCGCGGAAGCAGCGAGTTCAGGTAACCTTATTGTTGGTGAATGCATGCTATATGGTAGACCCTGCTGTGCTTTGTATGACTCGGGGGCAACGCACTCCTTCATCTCGAAGGCGTGTGTTGAAAAGCTGGGATTAGAAGTGAGCGAGATGCAGTTTGATCTGGTGGTGTCGACCCCAGCAGCTGGTGAGGTTAGGACGTCCACTATGTGCGTCAAGTGTCCTATAGAAGTGGAGGGACGTAGGTTTAAAGTTAGCCTCATCTGCTTACCTCTTCAAGGTTTGGAGGTGATTTTAGGAATGGATTGGTTGGCTGCCAACCGTGTTCTTATTGATTGTGGAGCAAAGGAGTTGATCTTCCCTGAAGAAGAAGAAGTGGTTCTTTCAGTGACGCTCAGTCAGCTGAAAGAAGACATTATGGAAGGCGCCAGTTGTTTCCTGATTATGACTCACGAGGATCAGGAATCCAGAGGGATGGTAGAGGAACGCTCGTCCACTGGAAGCGGTAATGGACGATCAGTTGTGGATGAATTTGCTGACGTTTTTCCGGAAGAGATCCCTGGACTTCCCCCTCAGCGTGAAGTGGAATTCACAATTGATTTGGTGACTACAGCAGCTCCCATCTCGGTTCAGCCATATAGGATGTCGCCTGCGGAGTTAGCTGAACTAAAGAAGCAGATTGAGGAGTTGATAGAGAAGAAATTCATTAGGCCGAGCGTATCACCTTGGGGAGCGCCCGTGCTGTTAGTAAGGAAGAAGGATGGCAGCTCTCGTTTGTGTATTGACTACAGGCAATTAAACAAGCTGACCATCAAGAACAAGTACCCTTTGCCAAGGATAGATGACTTGCTGGATCAACTACATGGGGCGGCAGTGTTCTCGAAGATTGATTTGAGATCCGGATATCATCAGATTAGAGTTAAAGAAGATGACATCCAGAAGACAGCGTTCAGGTCTCGGTATGGACATTATGAATATGTGGTGATGCCTTTTGGAGTAACGAACGCTCCAGCCGTGTTCATGGAGTACATGAACCGCATATTCAGGCCGTATCTGGATAAGTTTTTGGTCGTCTTCATAGATGATATCCTCATCTATTCCAAGACCGAAGATGAGCATGAAGAGCACCTTAGAATTGTACTGGGAGTGTTGCGGGAGAAAGAATTATATGCCAAATTGTCCAAGTGTGAATTCTGGATGAAGGAGGTGCAGTTTCTTGGTCATATTGTGTCCGCTGGAGGGATCTCGGTAGATCCAGCTAAGGTGCGTGCGGTTATGGAATGGGAACGTCCTCGTTCAGTCTCGGAAGTGAGAAGCTTTGTTGGTCTTGCGGGCTACTATAGGCGTTTCATTGAAGGGTTTTCCAAGATAGTAGCACCGTTGACGCAGCTTACAAGGAAAGACCAGCCATTTGCTTGGACTAACTTGTGTGAGGAACGTTTCCAGGAGTTGAAAGTGAAGTTGACGAGTGCCCCAGTGCTGATTATTCCAGACACGTCCAAACCTTTTGAAGTTTACTGTGACGCGTCTCATCAAGGGTTGGGCTGTGTGTTGATGCAGGAGAAACGAGCAGTAGCTTACGCATCCCGCCAATTGAAAGTTCATGAGAAGAACTACCCCACACACGACCTGGAATTGGCAGCTGTTGTGTTCGCATTAAAGATTTGGAGGCATTATCTATACGGATCCACCTTCCGAGTTTTCAGTGATCACAAGAGCCTCAAATATTTATTTGATCAGAAGGAGTTGAACATGAGGCAGAGGCGTTGGTTAGAATTCTTGAAAGACTACGATTTCGAGCTGCTCTATCATCCAGGAAAAGCGAACGTGGTAGCGGACGCTCTGAGCAGAAAAGTGGTGCATGTGTCGTCTATGATGGTGCGCGAGATGAGCTTGGTGGAGAGTTTCAGAGATCTAAGGTTACAGTTTGAGTTTGAACCAAATAGCATCAAGTGCTGTAACCTTAGAATAGCTAGCAACGTGTTCGACCGAATCAGAATGAAACAGCGTGAAGATGAAGATCTGGTGAAGATACTAGACTCGCTCGTTTCAAAGAAAGATAAGGAATTCAACACAGGAACGGACGGCATGCTGCGTTACAAGGGTAGAACGTGCATTCCTAATGATGGCGAACTGAAGAGGATTATTCTGGAGGAAGGCCATCACAGTCGCCTTAGTATACACCCTGGCATGACCAAGATGTATCAGGACCTCCGAAAATCGTTTTGGTGGCCTGGGATGAAGGGGGATGTCGCTCGTTTTGTGGCATCATGTTTAACCTGTCAACGAGCGAAGGCAGAATATCAAAGACCTGGCGGCTTGCTTCAACAGTTAGAAATCCCCGAATGGAAGTGGGATAGCATATCCATGGATTTCGTAACTCATCTACCACGCACGGTCAGGAATCATGATTCAATCTGGGTGATTGTGGATAGGCTAACCAAGAGCGCCCACTTCCTAGCTGTTAACCTAAAGATGTCGTTAACCAACCTAGCTAAGTTGTATATCCAGGAGATCGTACGTCTGCATGGTGTACCTTCGAGCATAATTTCAGATCGTGATACAAGGTTCACTTCACGGTTTTGGCAGTCACTTCAAAGCGAGCTTGGTAGTAGATTGCAAATGAGTTCAGCCTACCACCCTCAAACGGACGGCCAGTCTGAACGAACCATCCAGACGCTAGAAGATTTGCTGAGGACTTGTGTTCTAGATCACTTAGGCGCATGGGATGAGGTTCTGCCGCTAGTGGAGTTCACGTATAACAACAGTTTCCAGGCGAGCATTGGAATGGCACCATTCGAAGCACTCTATGGTAGGAAATGTCGAACGCCACTTTGTTGGTTCAAAGAAGGAGAGCACGTACTGACTGGACCTGAGCTTATACAGCAAACAACCGAGAAAGTCAAGCAAATCCAGGAGAGGTTGAAGACGTCTTTGAGCAGACAAAAGTCGTACGCTGATAAAAGGAGAAGGCCATTAGAGTTCGCTGCAGGAGATCATGTATTCCTTCGACTCAATCCAGTCACTGGTGTGGGACGAGTTGTTCGTCCAAAGAAGCTATCTCCCAAGTTCATTGGACCCTACCAGATATTGAGGAAGATCGGACCAGTGGCGTACGAGCTTGCGTTGCCACCCCAACTAGCCAACCTTCACCCTGTCTTCCACGTCTCTCAACTTCGAAAATATATAGCAAATCCGTCACACGTACTGGAGTTAGAAGACATTCAACTACGTCCAGACCGAACGTTAGAACTGCATCCAGTCTACGTTGAAGATAGCCGCACCAAGTGCTACAAAGGCAAGGAAGTTCGTCTGGTGAAGATAGTGTGGGACGCTAAGACTGGTGATTCAACATGGGAAGTTGAGAGCGCCATGAAGGACTTGTATCCTCATCTGTTTTTGGGTAAGTCTCAAATTTTCGAGGTCGAAAATTTTTGTAGATAGGTGGAATGTGAGATCCCGGAAAATCTAAAACGTAATTAGATGTCAAATCAGTAATTAATATACTGCTGACTCACCTAGTAGCTTCCTTAATGAGCCGCGCCACACGTCCCATGCATTAATTACGCACTAAGCTCTGCATGCACACACGACACTTGTCACGTAGGAAATTTCCAAATTCAGAGTTGGGTATGCAGGTGTCAGCGTGGGAGACGTTCGTTCAAACGAACGTGAGTTAAGCAAAAAGAGTTTTCGAAAAACCCTCCAATCACCTGTATCACTCATCTCCTTCCTCTGAATCAGACTTTCCATTTTCTCTGATCTCTCTCTAGAACCAGTAACCTTTTCTCTTCGATAACTCATCTTCTTCTTCTCCGATTCCCTTTCCAGAACCGTAGGAGTGTTCGTCCAGTTGAGACCTTTCATTTGGACCGAACAGAACTTGGATCGGAACTGGTAAGTTCTTCTGTCTTAAGTTTCGTCTTTTCTGGTATCAAGCGAACCCTAGTTGGTTGCATGCATGGGTTATAGGTCTGAATTAAGTTGATTTTGGTGTCTTAGTTTTTACGTGGCAACTGTTGAACGAAACCTGGGTGTAAGACGTGGTTAGAAGAAACCCTAGAATCTTGCTTTTGGAAGTTCACTGCTATCCAGGTAAGGGAAGCTTACATATATTAAATTCATACGTGTATGACTGTATAAAAGCATGATTGGGTTGTATGTATGAAATCTTGTATACGTGATTTTCTGATTTGCATGAACGAGCCCTGTTGTGCTGTTATGAATATACTGATATGATTTCTGGATTGTAGAACTGCATGCATGGTTGAAACGTATGGATGAATGCTATAATGTATGAATTGTTAAGACGTTGTTTATTGAATTTGAGGTAATCTGGGAGTGTAAGTGTAAAGTTCATAAATCTGAGATTCATTTGAAGTATAAAGTTTAAGTTAAAATGTTGAAATCTGGAAAATTGGCTAAGGTTGATAATTCTGCACTTAAATCCTACTTTTGTTAAATGACGCTCGTCACTGTACGGTCTTATACCGTTTGGTTTTCCTTATGATCACTTAAAATGGAATTCGTTCATTTGGAAAGAATTCTGCTCGAGAACGAGCATCCCCAATTGAGTGAATGATCGTTCGACCTTCTGTCGAGCGTCAGTCTTTAATAATGTTCGACCTTCTGTCGAGCGTAAATCTTTAATAGTGTTCGACCTTCTGTCGAGCGTCAATCTTTAATAATGTTCGACCTTCTGTCGAGTGTTAATCTTTAATAATGTTCGACCTTCTGTCGAGCGTCAATCTTTAATAATGTTCGACCTTCTGTCGAGCGTCAATCTTTAATAATGTTCGACCTTCTGTCGAGTGTCAATCTTTAATAATGTTCGACCTTCTGTCGAGCGTCAATCTTTAATAATGTTCGACCTTCTGTCGAGCGTCAATCTTTAATAATGTTCGACCTTCTGTCGAGCGTCAATCTTTAATAGTGTTCGACCTCATGTCGAGCGTCAATCTTTAATAGTGTTCGACCTCATGTCGAGCGTCAGTCTTTAATAGCGTTCGACCTCATGTCGAGCGTCAGTCTTTAATAGCGTTCGACCTCATGTCGAGCGTCCGTTTTAAATAGCATTCGTCCTGATCTCAAATAGCGTTCGTACAAACAGTGAATTAACGTTCGGCTTTTTAGAGAAGTGTAACTAAGAATGAAAATGTGGTGTTGAGAGAATTATAAAATGAACGAACCATATATGAAGTGAAATTATGAGATTGATATTTGAACGAGCGTTCCAAGGAGGAACGACTCTGATTGGATATTGAATTTAGTAAAGTATGACTGTGGATAAGTTTAGACTCGCTGTCCATCCTGATGTTCCGTGATACGCCTCTTCAAGTAGAAGGGGGTACTCATGTGTGGGAACGGCAGGAGGTCCTTAGTCCATAAGTTAACATGGGCGACGTAAGAACGGACTTACCTCGAGTGGCAGCTGTTTGGTGTTATCCCAGTTACTACATCACTCGGGTGCAAGGACGCTTGAAACTACACAGATTCATACAGTCCGGACGGTCTGTCTAGAATATTTATATTTATGTTCGGATTGAAGCTATATGTGTATGTACTGATTGCGTGATGAATTGAATATAAATGTTGAAGTATGAATTTAAAATACGTAAGCTTACCCTTGTGTTTTCCTTGTGTTGTCTTGGTCTCTGTACGTTCGTCTTGTCAATGCAATGATCATCCGTTGTGGATGTGAGCAGATGGTGGAGCGTCCCTTGAAACACTGCTGGAAGAAGAAAATTTGGAGGACGCGACTCTGGTGGATGTTGAAGTGAAGGCCGAGCCCTAGAGCGCTCGCCCGTATAGTATAGTTATTACTTGTATTATGTAGACGTTCGGTTGTAATACTGTAAAACCGTTCGTCCTTAAACTCTTTATATTATAGCGTTCGTTATTTCTGTATGTTTTTTTAACGTTCGTCACTTTAGTGCTCGTTCGTTTTTGTAAGACTGCACAATCTATCATCTTAATGTAATTAATCTTGATTATGGTAATTACTATATTTTGGGATGTTACAAAAATGAAAACAAGTGTGATTTCTAGTAGGACCGTCCCACTCTCTAAAAGCAAAATGAAAGTATATTTGCTGGAATCAAAATCATATCACCGTGCAAACAAACTAAATGAATTGAAAGCATCATACACTACTACTACATGGACCACTTTCTTCCAGCATTTTCTCCTAACAAATCACCGCGACAGTAGCCTCTTCTCTTCATCTCCACGCTCCAGCATTTTCTCCAGCTTTTTCATCCACAATCCCGTAACAGCATGTTTTTTTTCTTTCTTCCGCTCTACCTCTCTTCTCCGTGGTGGCTACAGCTGAGCTTCCCTAATCTCTTTTTCTCCAAACTTCTAGACCTACATCCACGTGCCCCATGCCTAGCTGGACCGGGCCCTGCTGCCCATTTCTCTCCAAGCACCTCCTCAATTGAGTCCGCGTGTGATTACTTGAATGGTGCAGGCCGTGTGCTGCTGGACTTGTGGACGTGGCAGCTGCTGGACGCTTCTTCATGCACCTCCAAACTGTTGGGCCTACTGCTTGCTGGACCGTGGAAGAAGGTGTGGGCTGTGTTGCTACTGTCCATTGAAGCCTCCCTCTTTGTGCCAAGCTCCAATATTTTAAAAGAAAGAAAACATGGTGCTCAGCCCACTTCTTCATTCCATAAAGTTTTGTCCCCTAGCACTTTTGATTTCCTTCAATTAATTAATCACCACGAGAATACACCTCCTGGACGTACCAAAAGTAAGCAAAGGGCCCTCCATTCTCATCATGTGCATTGCTCCTAAATGAAAATAACTCTTCCTATTCTAAAAGCAAGCCTATCAATTTCCGCTTCTTGAATCAAGGTCCCTTCCAGCCAAATTAATCACCACGTGCAGCTGCTTCCAAATGAAAATCTGCTTGCTTCTCTTTTCTCTCCAGCCAGGCCATGACCGAGAGCTATGCTCTCCTTCTTTGCTGGATGCTTCCTGGATGCTTACCACTTGCTGCTATTTTCTTTTTCCTTAACAGCTGGGAACGTGAAATGTTGCTGCTGGACGTGATTCAGCTCTTTCCTTCCAGCCAGCAATGTTGTGTGCATCTCCTTCCTCAAAGTGAATATAAAATAATATAACATGTGGCAGCACCTTCCAGCAGAATTGCACTTCATTCTTCACCCAATTAAAATGAACCTCTTGCTAAATAAATGAATTGCTGATTGAAGACATCCACCACGCATATCATTCACATAACCAACATGCCTATGCTTTTCCTAGGCCGTGTGGTGTGTTGGTTCAAAGCCAATAATGGTGCATCTTTCAAATTAAATAACACAGTATAAATGAATATTCTTCCAAATGTTCCAATTTGTATTTCCAAAATTTTCCTGCAATTACTAATGCAAATAATTAGCTCAGATAATTCAAATTAATTAAAATTATAATTTCTGGTCAAATTAAGCACAATTAGCAAAAACAGAAAAATACCGGACATTTAAGCACAATTCCCCTATTAATTCTAGTACAATAAACTAAGTCAAGTGACAAAAATATCGACTCATCAATGAATTTAGCCCACTAAAAGAGAGCACTAGGTGTTCTATCCTTTGAACCCTTAGCCTTGAACATAATTTGAAAACCCTTTGTGAAAAGCATTGAAAGCATTGAGCTAAAAGCTAAGATCTAAGAATGTGAAAAGAAAAAGAAAAAGAGAAAGAAAAGAGAAGAAAAAGCAAAGCTCAATGCAAAAGGAAAGTTTGGAATAAGTAAGAATGATTGTGTTAGATGATTCTCTTAACTCAAGGGTTTTGTGATCTAGAAAAACCAAATTTTCTTGTTAGCCTAGCCACATTATAAGCCATTGAAAATTCCTTGTGATGATGCATGCTTGTGAATGTATTTGATTGTGGTTAAATGAAATGCAAAGTCAATTCATGTGACATTGTGATAATAGAGTGAATGAGTGAATACCTCTTATACACTTGTGTGTTTGAGTGAAACACTTTATCTAGTGAGGAAAGATTCCATGAACATATAAGAACATCTTTGCTTAGTTGATATATCATTCATGAAAAATAGCATTTGTTGGATAGTATGTGATTGTGTGAACACTAAAGCATGTGCATGTCTTGATTGAAATCTTTGCAATGAGCTTAATTGAGGACTTACTTATCTTGAAAAGAGAGTTTTGAATATGGTGAACCATTATATAGATTGATGGAAGACTGAGTTACCTCTTGTTTGCTTGAGGACCAACAAAGTTTTAAGTTTGGAGTTGTGATAACGGTTGAAAAACTGTTATTTTTATGCTTAAAATTGATACCAAAATCTACCTTTAAGACTTAGAAACTAGCTTGAACTCATATTTTTGCTTTAGTTTTGTGAATAAGAGAGTTAAAAGTGAATTTAATGGTTTTGTGCAAGATTCCCTTGATTTTGTAGGCTAATTGAATGATTTGAAAGAAGAATTGAAGTACCGAATGATTGGAATGCTAAAAAGTCAACCAAAAAAGTCAACTAGTCTACTAGAAAAGTCAACCAGTCAATTAGAAAAGTCAACCAGTCAACCAGAATGATGAAAAGTCAACTAGAATACAGAAAAAGTTCCGCTGAGCGCCACTTTTCAGGTGCCAAAATCACCGTTGAGGGGGAAAAACAGCAGCTAGGGGCAAAATGGATCATGCGCTATTACTGCTCAGCGGTAAAATACCGCTGAGCGCCATTCTAAGTGGGCTTGGACCGGTTTTCTTTTGTTTTTATGGGCTTGGACTTGTTTTGTGTTATTTTTATGCCCTATTTAAGGACTTGCACGTCCTAGGGTTTGTATCTTTGGCTGGGAGGAAGCAGAAACACACTTTTCACCCCTTGGGGGTAGATTGGGAGATGATGACAGCTCTCCTCTTCTCTTTCTAGGGTTTTTCTATCTCTTCCATGCTTTCATTATTGTTCATCTAGTTTCACCATGAATATGGTGAACTAAACTTTGTACTGTTGTTGGGGAATCAATGTAATCTTTTGAAGCTCTCATATATGGAATTTGTGTTTAAACATCTTATTTGAGATACATGCTTTCTTTCATCATTAGTTAGGGTTTTTCCTCTTTGCTCAAAGCATGCATTGTTTAACTCATTCGGTGTCATGATTATTGATTTTGTTGATATGGGAACGTACTGGGAAATCTAGATCCGGGGAAGTTCTCCCAATAGCATATTTCCTAGACATAGGGATATGACGGTTGGTAGCCTTTAAGCTTCTGTGCTTCAGGATTAATTATTAGGGATGCTAGGAATTATATGATCTCGTAATTAAGGATAGGCCTTCTTGCAAGGTGATTTAGAGAGTGACATTAACATTGATGAAAAGAATGATGAATTCCTAAAATATATGAGAGTGGATAAGATGAAATTGATTACCCCAACAACATACTCATCCATCTAATTCGTTCAAGTGTTTGTACTCCTCTTTTCCATTGATCAAACTCATGCATACATGTTTAATTATTGGGTTTTGCATTTGAAACATATAATCAATTGTTTACAAGTCTTAAATAATCAACAAATCACATAACTAACTAGGCCGTGAGTCCTTTGGGAGAACGATACTTGGTCTTATCGAGTTTATTACTTGATACGATTCGGTCACACTTGTCGAGGGTTAAACAAGTTTTTGGCGTCGTTTTTCGGTGTTCATAAATTTGTCATCACAGTCACGCTTGGCCGCCATTTTTGGAGCGGTGAGCGCCAATCTTCCTATAATGTTTCACGCCTGGGCGCCCTATAAGGGACGCTGAGCGCCACTTCTTCGCAAACTCGCTTGGGCGCCCTGAGTAGGGGCGTTGAGCGGTGTCAACGTTGGCCCATGGCCCAATTAAACCCCATTTAAGGATTTGCTCGACCTAGAGAGAGTATCTTTTGACAAAAACTCATATTTTCTTCAACTCTCTAGAGTCAGAAGTGGATGCAGAAGCTCTCCTCTTCAGTTTTTAGGGTTTATCTTTCTTTCTCATTACATTGTTTATCTAGTTTCCCCAAGACAAGGGGGAACTAAATTAAATTTTTTGTTGGAGGATGATGTAACCTTGTGAACTGTCATGTATTTGAGTTTATTCCAATTTATTTATGCTTCTTTCATTAATTGCTAGGGTAATTGTTCTTTGCTCTATGCTTGTTATTTGTAACTTATTCATGACATGATCATTGGTTTTCATGATATGGACACATACGGGGAAACCTAGATCTGGAGAATTTTCTCCCAAAAGCAGTATTGCCTAGACATAGGGATATGAGTATTGGTTATCTTAAGCTTCTAATCGTAATGCAGAATTAATTGCTAGTGATACAAGAAATTGTGATCTAGTAATTAAGGATAGGCTTTCTTCGCCGAGACATCGGGTTTTAAGTAATTTAGAAAGTTATATTAACATTAATGAAGAAGATGAATTCATATATGCATGAGAGTAAACTAGGTGAAATCTAAACCCCAACAACATATTCATCTCATATTTTCAATATCATTCATTCACCTTTGTGTTTTCTTCAATTGATCAAAAGTGAATTCATGTTTACTTTCTTGTTTTTACATTCAAAACCTTAAAATTGTTCTTCAAAGTCTTAATTAGTTAAGTAATTACATGACTGTTTAGTGTCGTGAGTGTCTTGGGAAACGATACTTGGTCTTACCATTTATTATTACTTGATACGATTCGGTACATTTGCCGACATCTTAACAGTTGCCTCACAGTAAGCGCTTGTTTAACGTCATTAGCTTGACACCATTAAGCTCAATCTGGATCTTTAATGTTGGCGTTCCTCTTTCCTTCATGACACCAACAAAATCTCAGCAATTTTCTTGTCACTAACTTGACTCTCCCAGAGTAAGGAGCCTGTATCTCAAAAACTCCATTTGCCTTAATAGTCTTGACAACCCATAACCTGTTCTTCAATTTCACTGGTGTGCCAGATTTGGGTTCATCACTTTTCTCATCAAGGTGTTGGTGAACCAGTTTTTCTTCCTTCTCTTAGTCCTCTCCTTCCACTTTTATAGTGAAACAGCTAAGGCCCTTTTTTACCAACTTGGTAGCTTTATCAAGTAGACTAGTCACTGATAGAACTTCATCTATTGTTTTAAGACTAGTCTGCTTTTCTTGAATTGGCTGCCCCGCTTTAAAAACATTAAAAGTTACCTCTCTCTCTTGGTCCTTCAATGTTAAAACTCCACCATCTACATGAATGACAACCTTAACTATCTTCATGAATGGTCGTCCTAGGATGAGTGGTACCTCTGCATTTTCCTCCATCTTCATCACTACAAAGTCCACCGGGAATTGAAGTTTATAAATCTTCACCACCACGTCTTCAACCACACCATAAGGGTATTTGACGGACCTATCTGCCCACTGATAACAATTTTATGAACACCAAAAAATGGTGCCAAAAACTTGTTTAACCCTCGGCAAGTGTGACCGAATCATATCAAGTAATAAACTCGGTAAGACCAAGTATCGTTCTCCCAAAGGACTCACGGCCTAGTTAGTTATATGATTTCTTGATTATTTAAGACTTGAGAACAAATTGTTATAAGTTTCAAATGCAAAAGACAAAAGTAAACATGTATGCATGTGATGATCAATGGGAAAGAAGAACACAAACACTGAACGAATTAGATGGATGAGTATGTTGTTGGGGTAATCAATTTCATCTTATTCACTCTCATATATTTTAGGAATTCATCATTCTTTTCATCAATGTTAATGCCACTCTCTAAATTACCTTAAACTCAATGTCTCGGCGAAGAAAGCCTATCCTTAATTACGAGTTCATACAATTCCTAGCATCCCTAATAATTAATTCTGAAGCATAGAAGCTTAAAGGCAACCAACCCTCATATCCCTATGTCCAGGCAATATGCTATTGGGAGAATTTCCCCGGATCTAGATTTCCCCGTATGTGTCTATATCGACAAAATCAATAATCATGACATCGAATGAGTTAAACAATGCAAGCTTTGAGCAAAGAGGAAACACCCTAACTATTAATGAAAGAAAGCATGTATCTCAAATTCCATATATGAGAGCTTCAAAAGATTACATTGATTCCCCAACAACAAAAAGAGTTTAGTTCACCATATTCATGGTGAAACTAGATGAAATACAATGAAAGAGTGAAAGATAGAACCCTACAAAGTTGAGTAGGTAGCCTTAGCATCCAAGATCTTCCTCCAAGGGGTGGAAAGATGTGGGTTTGCTTCGTATTCTGCCAAAGATACAAATTTATGAACACCGAAAAACGGCGCCACAAACTTGTTTAACAATCGGCAAGTGTGGCCGAATCGTTTCAAGTAATAAACTCGGTAAGACCAAGTATCGTTCTCCCAAAAGACTCACGGCCTAGTTTAGTTATGTGATTCGTTGATTATTTAAGACTTAAGAACGAAATAAGTGGAGTTTAATATGCAAAACAGAAAATAAACATGTATGCATGAATTTGATCAATGGCTAAAACAAAATACAAACACTTCAATGGAATATATGGATGAGTATGTTGTTGGGGTTATCAATTTCATCTTATCCACTCTCATATACTTTAGGAATTCAACATTCTTTTCATCAGTGTTAATGCCACTCTCTAAATTACCTTGCAAGAAGGCCTATCCCTAATTACGAGTTCATACGATTCCTAGCATTCCTAATAATTAGTTCTTTTAGTGCAGGAGCTTAACGGCAACCAATATACTATTGGGAGAAATTCCCCGGATCTAGACTTCCCCGTACGTTCTCGTATCGACAAAATCAATAATCATGCATTGAATGAGTTAAACAAAGCAAGCATTGAGCAAAGAGGAAAAACCCTAACTAATGATGAAAGAAAGCATAGGTCTTAAATATAAGATGTAAAAACAAATTCCATATATGAGAGTTTCACAAGACTACATTGATTCCCCAACAACAATACAAGGTTTAGTTCACCATATTCATGGTGAAACTAGATGAATAATAATGAAAGAATGAAAGATAAAACCCTAGAAAGGTGAAGAGGTAACCTGAGCATCCAAGAGCCTCCTTCAAAGGGGTGGAAGAGAGAGTGTTTGCTTCGTTTCTGCCAAAGATACAAACCCTAGGACGTCCTAAAGCTTATATACTATTCTAAAATTACAGAAAATTTAGGCCCAAGCCCATAAGTGTGCCGCTTAGCGGTAAAGTACCGCTCAACGGTAAGTGCGTGAGTTGGTTTCTTCCCCTCAGCGGCCATTTTGCCCCTCAGCAGACCTCCCGTGACTTCCTGAGTGCCGCTTAGCGGTAAACTGCCGCTGAGCGGTGACTTCAGCTTCTCCTTTTGCACTTTTTGATGTCTTTTCTAATTCCATCTCTCTCCTTTTTCACTTCTTTCACCAAATTCACCTTAAAACCTGCACAAAAACACTGAAATCAAGCATAAACCTGTCCAGCTCTCTTATTTTTGAAAATATGAAGAAAAGCATGATTTCAAGCTAGTTTCTAAGTATAAAGGTTGCTTTTAGTATCAATTTTAAGCATGAAAATAACAGTTTTTCAACTGTTATCACAACCCCAAACTTAGAACTTTGCTTGTCCTCAAGCAAACAAGATGTAATTCCATCTTCAACCAATTCATATGATGGTTCACTCATTCAAAAATTCTCTTTTTAGATAAGTAAAAACTTTAATCAAACTTATGACCAAGAGTTCAATCAAGATGTGCACATGCTTTAGTGTTTCACAAAATCAGTTAATTCCCAACAAATGCTCTTTTTCATGAATGACCAATCAATTAAGCATGGATGTTCATGTGCTAATGGAATATTTCCTCACTAGGTAAAGTATTTCACTCAACACACAAGTGTATAAAAGGTGATCACTCATTCACTCTACTATCACAATGTCACATGAATTAACTTTGCCTTTCATTTTACCACAATCAAAAACATTCACAAGCATGCATCATCACAAGGACTTTTCAATGGCTTATAATGTGGCTGGGCTAACAAGAAAATTGGTTTTTCTGGATTGCAAAATCCTTGAGTTAAGAGTATCATAACACACAATTATTCTTATTTTTCCCAACTTGCCTTTGCATTTGCATTGAGCTTTACTTCTTTTTCTTTTCTTTTCTTTCTCTTTGCCTATACTTCCTTTTTGGCTCTTAGCTCAATGCTTTTCCTTTTTCATGTTTTCCCAATAACGCCAAACTTGAACATTTAACA
Source organism: Vigna reflexopilosa (assembly GCA_027742785.1). Lineage (NCBI taxonomy): Eukaryota > Viridiplantae > Streptophyta > Magnoliopsida > Fabales > Fabaceae > Vigna > Vigna reflexopilosa. The sequence goes on from CM050924.1 coordinate 17,163,342, forward strand.
ATACCACATAAAATCTTCTACTTAACTCAAGGTAAAGATTTTCAATCAAAGGTTTTTCAATTTATGTTCAAGGCTAAGGGTTCAAAGGATAGAACAATAAGTGTTCTCTTTTAGTGGGCTAACTTTATGAATTTAGGCCAATAGAAGGGTTATCAACAAATGGCCTTGATCATATGATGCAAAACAAGCAATTGATTCAATCCTAGAAAATCTGGGCAAAGTCATTCATGCCTTCAAAGTAATAGCATTCAATAAGAACAACTCTGAAGCTCAAAACCTCACATATAAGCTCATTCACATTTGACATACACATCCTGCTTAATTTCACAATCACAATCATGATATCCTGCATTTGTTCACAAAGCTTGTGAATCACCTGTATAAGCATTTTAATGTGCACATCATCTCAACATCAATCAATCACTAATCATCATCAAGCATTACTTATCAAACAATCACAGTTAATAGCAAACCATCACACAAACCAGGTGTTCAATAGAGTACATCAAACCCTAATCTAAAAACATAAAATACTTACAAAATACTGGGTTGCCTCCCAGTAAGCGCTTGTTTAACGTCACGAGCCTGACCCAAACTTTCAAGGATCAACCAACAACATCATTGTGGAAAATTGTTGCACCTCTCCCACTAGATAGGGTTTGAGACGTTGACCATTCACCACCCAACTTCTTTGTGGATCATCAGCAGCTGGATTAAATATTTCAATTGCTCCATGCGGATGCACTTCTTTTATCACAAATGGTCCTGACCATTTTGACTTTAGCTTCCAAGGAAATATCTTCAATCTTGAATTAAACAATAATACCTGTTGTCCTGGATTGAAAACTCTATTCACCAACTTCCTGTCATGATAAAATTTAATCTTGTCTTTGTACGCCTTTGATGAATCATATGCATGTAATCGCATTTCTTCAAGTTCCAAAATCTGCCTTCTGCGTGTGCATTGAGTTTCATAAGGATCAAAATTCAAGAATTTTAAAGCCCATAATGCTCTATGCTCCAATTCTACTGGCAAATGGCATGCTTTCCCATAGACTAATTGAAACGGTGACAATCCCATAGACGTCTTCATTGCTGTCCTATAAGCCCAAAGAGCATCATCCAATTTGAGAGACCAATCCTTTCTTGATGAAGTCACTGTTTTTTCCAGGATCCTTTTTATTTCCCTGTTAGACACCTCAGCTTGTCCATTGATTTGTGGATGATAAGGTGCAGCTACCTTATGTTTTACTCCATAGTGTTTGAGTACTTTCTCTAGCTGATAATTGCAAAAATGAGATCCTCCATCACTGATCAACACTCTTGGAGTGCCAAAGCGTGAGAATATCTGCTTCTTCAGGAATTTAATTACTGTGCTAGCATCATTTTTAGGACAAGCTAATGCTTCCACCCATTTACTCACATAATCCACTACTACCAGAATATATTCATTGTTGAAAGACGGAGGGAAAGGTCCAACAAAATCAATACCCCAACAATCAAAAATCTCAACCTCTAAAATACCCTGTAAAGGCATCTCATGACGTTTAGTGATTGTCCCTGCTCTTTGACATTTATCACAATTTCTAGCATGATTATGGGCATCTTTAAATAAAGTTGGCCAATAAAACCCAAATTGAAGGACTTTTGCTGCTGTTCTTTCTCCATTAAAATGTCCTCCATAAGGTGAATCATGACAATGCCAGAGAATTCCTTCTGCTTCTTCATTTGTAACACATCTCCTTAGAAGATTATCTGCTCTAATTTTGAACAAATAAGGATCATCCCAAACAAATTGCTTGGCATCATGCAGAAATTTCTTTCTTTGTTGCCAAGTTAAGTCTTCCGGCATGACTCTTGCAGTTTTGAAATTCGCCATATCAGCAAACCAGGGCCTCTGCTGAATATACATGAGTGATTCATCTGAAAAAGATTCCCAGATTTCAGACTCCTTGCTAGTGACCTCATTGTTGACTAACCGTGACAAATGATCAGCAATTAAGTTCTCACTTCCTTTCTTGTCACGGATTTCTACATCAAATTCTTGCAATAGTAGTACCCACCTAATCAACCGTGGCTTAGAATCTGGTTTTGTCAACAAATATTTGATAGCTGCATGATCTGTATAGACAATCCCCTTAGACCCAATAAGATAAGGTCTAAATTTCTCTAGAGCATACATAATGGCAAGAAATTCTTTCTTTGTGGTAGCATAATTCAATTGAGCATTGTTCAGAACCTTGCTAGCATAATAGATTGGATGAAACTTTTGTTCTTTCCGCTGGCCAAGGACAACTCCTATTGCATAATCACTTGCATCACACATTAATTCAAAATTTTGATTCCAATCTGGCGCTACAATTACTGGAGTTGATACTAACTTCTTCTTCAATATGTCGAAAGCTTTCAGACAATCTTCATTCATCACAAAAGGAACATCCTTCATCAAAAGATTACTCAATGGTTTAGCAATTTTTGAGAAATCTTTGATGAATCTTCTATAAAACCCAGCATGACCAAGAAAACTTCTAATTCCCTTTACATTTGTTGGTGGAGGTAGTTTCTCAATGACTTCTACTTTAGCTTTGTCTACCTCAATTCCTTTAGCAGAGATTTTATGCCCCAATACAATTCCTTCAGTTACCATGAAATGACATTTCTCCCAATTAAGAACAAGATTTGTCTGAACACATCTTTTGAGGACAGTGTTCAAATTAGCCAAACATCTTTGGAAAGAATTTCCAAAAACTGAGAAATCATCCATGAATACCTCAATGCATTTTGTCGCAACTGATATCGCGACGGGACGACGATCCAAAGAAACAGGTTTTGAAAAGAGATTTGGAGTCGCCACCATAGTTTATTCTGGAAAACTACGGAAAAACCATAAAATGATAAGACATGGTCCGCGAAAACCAGATTCTGGGTTCGGGAGTCGGTTACGCGTAGGGAAGGTGTTAGCACCCTACAACGCCTGCCCTAAGGTAGTACCTTTAACTAAATGCTAGAATGTGATGTGATTTTCAAAATGTTTAACTGTCCCTAAAATAAAATTCTAAATAAACAAAATATATCTTTTTAGTTTTTGGGGCCCGACGAGGATTAACCTCGCTCCTACGTATTCTCATTCAGAATGACAAATCAGGGTTACGTAGTTCTTTTGAAATTTTGTTGGAAATTTTGTTTAGAAAATGGTTTGAGAATTTCGCTTAGAAATGATTTTGGATTTTTGGGAAAGTGAACCTGACAAGGGCTAGCCTTGCTCCTACGTATCTCCACTTTCGATGGAGAATCAAGGGTCACGTAGTTCTGGCGAGCCATTTGTTTGTTGTTTGAAATTGTAGATATTTTTAGTTTTTTTTTGTAGATTTCTAAAATAAAGAGAAAATGTTTTTTAGCACAAGGACGATGCGTGCGATCACATGTGCCTAAACCTTTAAAATATATTTTTGTAATTTTACTTAAGAAAGGGAAATGGTTTTTAGCACAAGGACGATGCGTGCGATCACACATGTACCTAAACCTTTAAAATATATTTTTGTAATTTTATTTAAGAAAGGGAAAAGGTTTTTAGCACAAGGACGATGCGTGCGATCACACATGTGCCTAAACCTTCAAAATATATTTTTGTAATTTTATTTAAGAAAGGGAAAAGGTTTTTAGCACACGGACGATGCGTGCGATCGCACATGTGCCTAAACCTTCAAAATATATTTTTTGTAATTTTACTTAAGAAAGGGAAAAGGTTTTTAGCACAAGGACGATGCGTGCGATCACACATGTGCCTAAACCTTGAAAATATATTTTTGTAATTTTATTTAAGAAAGGGAAAAGGTTTTTAGCACATGGACGATGCGTGCGATCGCACATGTGCCTAAACCTTCAAAATATATTTTTTGTAATTTTACTTAAGAAAGGGAAAAGGTTTTTAGCACAAGGACGATGCGTGCGATCACACATGTGCCTAAACCTTTAAAATATGTTTTTTATAATTTTAGGAAAGAAGAAGAAAAGGTTTTAGCACAAGGACGATGTGTGCTTGTGCTTAACCTTTTATAACATATTTTTGTAAATTTTATTTTTTATGTGTATATAAGTAAAATTATTATATATATATATTTTGAAATAAGTGGATATTTAAAAAAAATAAATAAAATAAAATAAAATGAAATGAAATAAGATGAATAAAAAGGCAAATAAATAAATAAATAATTAAAAAAATAACAAAATGGGGGTGCCAAAATAAATAAAAAGGGGTGTCGAACGGTCGGTCGAAAAGTTTGGATAATGAGCGCTCGTTCGTGGAAGAAAGCGGAGGCCATCGTGCGGACGTTGGGGAGAAGGCTAAGGCTGCCGAACGGTCGGTCGAAAAGTTTGGATAACGAGCGCTCGTTCGTTTGGATAACGAGCACTCGTTGGTGAGAAGGTTGAAAGGTCAGTCAAGAAAGGCTTAAGGTTAACGAGCGCTCGTTCGTTTGGATAACGAGCGTTCGTTGGTGAGAAGGTTGAATGGTCTGTCGAGAAAGGCTTAAGGTTAACGAGCGCTCGTTCGTTTGGATAACGAGCGCTCGTTGGTGAGAAGGTTGAACGGTCAGTCGAGAAAGGCTTAAGGTTAACGAGCGCTAGTTCGTTTGGATAACGAGCGTTCGTTCGTGAGAAGGTTGAATGGTTAGTCGAGAAAGGCTTAAGGTTAACGAGCGCTCGTTCGTTTAGATAAGGAGCGCTCGTTGGTGAGAAGGTTGAACGGACACTGGGAAAGGAGGCTTAATGACGAGCGCTCGTTGGGGACGAGCGTTCGTTGGGGAATTGGCGAACGGATGCTGGGAAACGGGCTGAATGACGAGCGCTCGTTGGGGACGAGCGTTCGTTGGGGTGATGGTCACCAAACGGTCCGTCCAATAAGTGGCCGGACGGACGTATCGGTGAGGATATAGACCACGAACGTTCGTAAAAGGCTTAACGTGCGTTTATTTATGGGCTCGGCCCACTGGGGTAGTTTCTAACCTAGAATTCCCTTAGGGGTTCTGCCTTCCCATACTCATTCACTCATTCACGCCGTTCCTCTCAAATGAGACCAATGTCTCCTTCTCTCTGACCAAAAGGAGTTGCTCCTCCACGCACTGCAACGTCGACGCCGCTGCCTCCACCGAAGTTGGCCGCCGCAAGCCATGAGCCAGGGCGTCGCCGTCAAGGTCGTTGCCGGCGACCACCCCGATCTCTCCCTCTCTTTCTACCGTCATTTCTTTGATTGTGTAATGGGTGCCATGGGTGTGAATGTTGTTTTCTGGTTGTTACGGGTGTGTGTGTGTGTATGGTGATGGGAAAACATGATTGAGACTAGGCACCGATTGGTTTGTTGGGATTGGCCGTGAGCGTGGGAGTTAGGAAGGAGAGAGGGAGTGTGGTGAAATAGAGAATAAATGGAAGTGGAGATCGGTGTTGAATGGTTGATGGCGATGGTGGATGGTACAGTGGCCAATTCTGGCTTTGATTCAGTGAAGGTAAAGTACAAGCTTGTGTTTGGGTGCTGGAAATTGGTCATTGTTCTTGGTTGGTTGTGGCGTTGTGCATGTTGTTGGAGGTGGTCATGTTGACCGAATGGGACGGATTTCAAGAGCAGAGAAACTGAAATCAGTGGTGGCTGGGAGGATGATAGATGTAGCGCGTGAGTTGGGATGAATTTGGTTTCTTCCGTTCATTGTTTTGTTGTTGTTTTTTAATGCAGGGGAACTGTGAATAGGTGTATCAAGAAGGATGAAAATGGCGATGGTGATGATTTTGGTGGCAAAGATGGAATAGGAATCAAGGAATGGATCAAGCATGTTTCAGGTTAAAGTGGAAGTGTGCTTATGCGTTGGACCAGAGAAAGGAAAACATTCATACCATGATATCATACTCAAACAGAGCGAAATCAAGCATAAAATGTCATACAATGCCGCCAGCTTATATGAACAGGGTGTGAGCAAGGCGCTTATTCCAGTATATATGACAGTATGAACCAGTGAAGGAGTTCCTTACCTCTTGGAGCTCATGTGTTATTGCTTGGTGCGTGAAGCCGGTGATCCCTTCTCCTTCTTCCTAGCCAACCTCTATCTTTCTTTTTGCCGGTGAAAAATCTGGATGCTCCCACTAGGAATTAATGATCCTTTTCTGAAGGCTCTCCCCAGTCTCTCTTTTTTGTCACCTTGCTCTCCAAATCCCCTTTTTTCTCCTTTTTCTGTTTTTTTCGGTCTGCTCCCACCTTGTGCTCAAACCTCTGTGCTGATTTCGTGTGCCCAAACCAAATTGTACCAAATCCGTACGACGCCCCAACGCTCTGCCACCACCTTGCTCTCTGCAGAAAATCCTTTTTTTCCTTTTTTTGCTCCCCACGTTCCAACCTCCACAGCCAACCTCTCTTTCTTTTTCAAATCTTTTTCTTATATTTTTCCTTTCTCTTTTTTTTTAGCCGTATTAAACAAAATATTTAAAATAGGTAAAACTTAACACTAAAATCAAAATAGAATAAAAAAATAAAAGCAATAACTAAATAGTAAAATTTTAAAATAAAAATAACGTAAGAAAAATATATATACATATATATGGAGAAAATTAAGATAACATATAAAAATAGATAAAACAAAAATGATGATAATAATAAATAAAACAAAAAAAAATAATAATAGATAATAATAAAAAACAAATAAACAAGTAACAATAAATAAATACAAGACAAAAACGAGAATAAAAATAAAGATACAAAGAAATAAATAATAGATTACAGTAAAGCCAAAAACGATCCGGACGAAATTTGGTATTGACAGCTGCCCCTCTTTACTTAGATTTTACTAGATAATATGACAAAGTGATGTTTTCATATTATATTGTAAAAGATAAGTAAAGATAAAAAATACTAATTTCGTCCGGATTTCTAAGGAAGCAAAATGAAGTAAAATGAATACGAAACATAAGTTAAACAAATCGATGAAGAATGTGAAATTGCAACATAAACGACCATCGTCGAGCAGAGGGCCCAAAATCACAGAAAAACTAGAGGCGCCAGACAAGACTGGGCTTGAAACGCTGAACCAAAACCGTGCTTGAGCGGAACGAGGTGTACAAACCTCGTGGAGGGTGTACAAACCCTGAACGAATGATGTGAGGTGTACTAACCTCGTGGAGGGTGTACAAACCCTGTGGATGAATGATGTGAGGTGTACTAACCTCGTGGAGGGTGTACAAACCCTATGGATGAATGATGTGAGATGTACTAACCTCGTGGAGGGTGTACAAACCCTGTGGTTGAATGATATGAGGTGTACTAACCTCTTGGAGGGTGTACAAACCCTATGGATGAATGATGTGAGGTGTACTAACCTCGTGAAGGGTGTACAAACCCTATGGATGAATGATGTGAGGTGTACTAACCTCGTGGAGGGTGTACAAACCCTGTGGATGAATGAAATGAGGATCAATAGGCTCGACAAGGGCCTTGAGGTGTGCTATCGTAGAAGAAACTCTTGGATTCAGATCTTTTTTTGAAGAAACATTGGTAAATACTGAGCAAAACATTAGACAGATTTAGATATAAAGGTCTGCTAACCTTTTTCACCACTTCATTTTCCCCTTACGGATTCTTTGCTTTCTATGAAATGATGTTATGTTATGATGGTGCATGAATGCATATGAGCCATTGGTTTCGTTCCCTTCTTTTGCTCTCGCTTTCTCTTTCTTACACCTTTTTTTTTTCTTTTTTTTTCTTTTTTTTTTTTTTTAAAAATTCTATGCTTGGAATACGTTGTCAATGTTGACGTCAAACGCGATGTCCGTTCGAAATGCATTCAATCAAAATAATGTCAAGAAGCAGTGGGTTCTTTGATGAAAGGAAGAGAACGTAACTAGGGGTTCAAATTCCCTCTAGCACTAGCTTGAACCTGAAAAGGTGCGAGAGATGAGTATGAAAGGCAGATGATTGAATGATTACCTGTGGGTAACGTTAGCATTTGAATTTTTCTTACTTTGGGAGGTGTTGTTAGTATCTACACATGCATGGCCCGCAAGGGCTGCCCCAACTTTGTTGCGTATAGTAAACTTGATTTGGAGAGGGGGAAAGGTTCGGGTAGGAAGGATTGCCCCAATTTGGCAATTCTTGATTGACGGGGAGACTTCACATTTTTTGTCTTTTCCGTTTTTTTTCGATTTTTTTTTATTTTCTTTCCTTCTTTTTTTCTTTTCTTTTGAGTGATTGTGCCATTCACCACATCATTTCGTTTCAGGGTTAAATTCGTGAGAAAGATTAGGACAAATAGTCTTCAGTCAGCGTGGACTTTTATTGGCTTGTACCGTGGCTAAAGGTCAAAGGGTTTTGAAAGAAATGTATAATGAAGGCTCAAATAAGTGTTTGGCGGTTAATTTGTTTCAACAAGAATCATTTGCAAGGTGTCGAGTCAACTATCCCTAAAGATTTGAGACTTCGGGCATCCTTTTATTTTCATTGCTGTTTTTTTTCTTTCTTTTCTTCCCCTTTTGGGTCGCTTGCTTCGTTGTCTCTGTTGTGTACTTCTTTGAGACTTTATATATTTTTTATTTCTTTTTCACTCTTTCTCTTTTTTTTTCAGAAATCCCCTCCTTGATTTTGGACGCCCTTGATGTACCCTTTAGGTTGACATCGATGTGCTAATGATTCTTGTCGGGGGTGATGAAAACAATTATAATTTATGGCTCAAAAGGGGTGCAATTGGATAAACTTCTTTTAACGTTTGGATAAAGAAAAAATGGCCACACATCACTCTGAATCTTTGCTTACCTTACTTTCTCGCGACCTTAGCCCTGGAATAGAACTCGGTAGTGGTTGACACATCGACTTCATTATTTTTCTCTCTCTTCTTTCCTTTTTTTTTAATTTTTTTTATCTCCCAATCAACAGATCGTTGGGGATGTGTACCATGATGAACACTGCCCCAGTATTGTATTCATGACAACCCTTTGTTTTAATGGGAAATGAAAAGGTTGAGGGTTCAAGTAGTATGAATGCAGATGCTCTAGCCGGAAAAGAACGATGGTTACCCCCGAAACCTTGCATCAGGAGATGACCCAACTTTGGTATTTTCAAAATTTATTTTGCTTTTGCTTTTCGAAAACACTACGCCCTTGACAACCTCATTGACAACGAATTCAACATGTGTCTTTTCTTTTGCTTTTTTTTATTTTTATTTTTATTTTTATTTTTTATTTTTTTTATTTTTTTATTTTTTTACGACACCCACCAGGACCGAGCTAAGCCGACTGAATACCCGTGATGCTTTTGTTGACATTCGTTCAATTATTTTCGTTTTCATTCCTCTTTATTTACCTAAACAGCTCAGCGCGACATGCAACAATTTCAGAAAGTATGAACAAAAATTAATATGCGGTATTTATTGAATGAAATAACACAGATTACAACAATTTAGAAGGCAATGTTAATATTCGCTAACGGCAGCCCCTATCACGGAATCATCATACATAGAACTTTTTGACCGCATCAGAATTAACCGGTAACAGTAATTCCTCCCCATCCATCCTTGTGAGAATTAGTGCCCCACCAGAGAATGCTTTCTTCACCACAAATGACCCTTCATAGTTTGGGGTCCACTTGCCTCGATGATCTTTTTGGATGGGCAAAATCCTCTTCAACACCAGTTCGCCTTCATGAAACTCTCTTGGGTGCACCCTTTTGTCAAACGCCTTTTTCATCCTCCTTTGATACAGCTATCCATGACACACTGCTGTTAACCTTTTCTCTTCGATAAGGTTGAGTTGGTCGAATCGGGTTTGAACCCACTCAGCTTCCTCTAACTTAGTTTCCATTAACACGCGTAAGGAGGGAATTTCGACCTCAAATGGAAGTACTGCTTCCATCCCATACACTAGCGAGAACGGCGTGGCCCCAGTTGATGTTCGTACTGATGTGCGGTATCCGTGCAAAGCGAAAGGAAGCATTTCGTGCCAGTCCTTGTAGGTGACCACCATCTTCTGCACAATCTTCTTGATGTTCTTATTAGCAGCCTCTACTGCCCCATTCATCTTTGGACGATAAGGAGAGGAATTATGGTGGTGAATTTTGAATTCCTCACATAACTCCGCCATCATCTGATTGTTCAGGTTGGTAGCGTTATTAGTGATGATCTTGTTAGGTAGCCCATACCTACAGATCAACTCCTTCCTTATGAATCTAACCACAACCTTTCTAGTCACGTTGGCATACGAAGCAGCCTCAACCCACTTGGTGAAATAGTCGATTGCGACTAGTATGAAGCGATGTCCATTTGACGCTTTTGGTTCTATAGCTCCGATGACATCTATTCCCCACATCGAAAATGGCCATGGTGCAGACAACACGTTCAGAGCAGCGGGTGGCACATTGATATTATTTGCATATATCTGACATTTCTCACACTTTCTAACGTGTATGCAACAATCGTTTTCCATGGTCAACCAGAAGTAACCAGCTCTTAAGATCTTCCTAGACATCGAATGTCCATTCATGTGTGTACCAAATGTACCTTCGTGCACTTCTTTCAATATCAACTTGGCTTCCTTTGCATCCACACATCTGAGGAGAACCATGTCATGGTTTCTCTTGTATAAAATATCCCCACTTAAGATGAAACTGCCGGCCAACCTTCTTAGTGCTCTTTTATCGTTTTCAGACGCATCCTCAGGGTATTCTCGGGTTTTAAGATAACGCTTGATATCAAAGTACCAAGGTTTACCGTCTAACTCCTCCTCGATGAAGTGGCAATATGCTGGCTCTACATGGCTTTTCATTTTGATTCTTGGTAATTTTGCACCTTGATCAACCTCAAACATCGACGACAAGGTAGCCAGTGAGTCTGCTAATTGATTATCTTCTCGCGGTATATGGTTAAATGTGATGGAATCGAAATACTCCATTAGTCCCCTGATATAAGCTTGGTAGGGAATTAATTTCGTATCCCTAGTTTCCCATTCTCTTTTCAATTGATGGATGACCAAAGCTGAATCTCCATACACATCCAGAATTTTTGCCTTAGACTCAATTGCTGCTCGAATACCCATGGCACAGGCTTCATATTCAGCGATGTTATTTGTGCAGCTAAAACACAACCTTGCCGTCATTGGTATATACTGACGCTCTGGGGAGATAAGCACTGCCCCTATTCCATGTCCCATCACATTCGAAGCTCCGTCGAATAACACTGTCCATGCTTTTTCGTTTCGGTCTTCTTTGTTCTCTTCGAATAAAGCCATGATATCCTCATCGGGAAATTCAGGTTGCATTGGTTGATAATCACAAAGGGGTTGATGAGCCAGGTATTCTGCTAGCGCGCTACCCTTGACAGATTTTTGAGTGACATATACGATGTCGTATTCTGACAATAGCATCTGCCATCGAGCTATCCTTCCAGTAAGAGCAGGCTTTTCAAAAATATACTTGATAGGATCCATCTTAGATATCAGCCATGTGGAATGACTCAACATGTATTGCCTTAAACGATGAGCGACCCATGTCAATGCGCAGCAAGTCCACTCTAACGATGAATATCGTTGTTCGCAGTCTGTGAACTTCTTGCTCAAGTAATATATAGCGTGCTCTCTTTTTCCGTACTCATCATGCTGACCCAATACACAACCCATTGACTTGTCCAATACAGTCAAATACAAAATGAGTGGCCTTCCTGGTTCTGGTGGACGTAATACAGGAGGGTCTTGTAAATATTGTTTGACTCTCTCAAAAGCGGCTTGACAATCCTCATTCCACACCACAGCCTGATTCTTTCGTAACAACTTGAACAGTGGTTCACAAGTAGCAGTTAAGTGGGAGATGAATCTAGCAACGTAATTCAATCTACCCAAAAACCCTCGAACTTCTTTTTTCGTTTTAGGCGCAGGCATTTCCATTATCGCTCACACTTTGTCTGGATCCACTTCTATCCCCCTCTGGCTGACAATAAAGCCCAACAATTTCCCGGATTTCACTCCAAATGTACATTTGGCGGGATTCAGCCTAAGCTTATACTTCCTCAATCTCTCGAATAACTTTTTCAAGTTGAGGACGTGTTCTTCTTCTGATTCGGACTTCGCGATCATGTCGTCCACATAAACTTCAATCTCCTTGTGCATCATGTCATGGAAAAGTGCCACCATTGCCCTTTGATATGTTGCCCCAGCATTCTTGAGTCCAAAAGACATCACTTTATGACAAAATGTGCCCCACAATGTAATAAAAGTCGTCTTTTCCATATCTTCTGGCGCCATCTTGATCTGGTTATACCCAAAAAACCATCCATGAACGAAAACAGTGAATACTTGGCTGTATTATCAACTAGGGTGTCGATGTGTGGTAATGGGAAATTGTCCTTTGGGCTTGCGCGATTCAAATCTCGATAATCGACACACATCCGAACTTTACCATCCTTCTTAGGCACCGGTACAATGTTTGCTACCCATTCTGGGTATCTCGCCACAGCTAGAAACCCTGCATCGAATTGCTTCTGTACCTCCTCCTTGATCTTCAAGGACATTTCCGGTTTCATTCTTCTTAGCTTTTGCCTTACCGGTGGGCATTCCCGCTTGAGTGGGAGCTTGTGTTGTACAATATCTGTATCGAGGCCTGGCATGTCATTGTAAGACCAAGTAAACACATCCCTGAACTCCCTCAATAAGACACACAATTTTTCTTTCACTTCTGGTTTCATGGCTGTACCGATCTTCACCTCCTTTACCTCATCCTCATTCCCTAAATTGAGTACTTCAACATCTTCCTGGTGAGGTTTCATCTCCTTACACTCTTGTTCCACTAGTCTCAACAGTTCAGGAGAGGGTTCCGGGTCATCATCACAATCATCTTCCGTATTATTGACAGGGCGTCCAAAATCAGGAATATCGACATAATTACTTTCAAAACATTCATTGTCATATCTTCATTATTTGAGTTTATGAAAAGGAAATAAATAAACGGAAAAACGACGAGGAATGCAAAATGATGGTAAAACACAAACAAACACACTTTGATTATCGCGCTGAGCATAACAAACTAAAAGCGTCAACCCATGAGTCATGAATCCTAAAGCCCCGGGTAAAGCTATAGGATTAATTAAAGTTATTACATCTTATTCAAATTAAGCATCACGGGCAAATCCAGCATCTTCCAGTTGTCGAGTCGTGCATCCGGGGAGCAGGCCCACACGAAACTGGAGCCTTCCAATCCATCTTCATCTCCTACAACTGCTATGTGGCCGACGTTAACCCAACCAGCGCTGCGAAAGCTCTCCTTGAGGTCACAGATACGAACTCCTCCCACTTTGGGCTCCCATCTTTCCATCCGAGCCAGACTGCGCTCTCTCCTTTCTTCTATCAGCCTTCTCCTATCCTCCTTGGTGGGCTTGTATCCCAGGCCATACCTATTCTTGTTCTCGACGACCTCCAGAGGGAATGCTCGCCCCTGTCCATACTTGCCTAAACCTTTACCAAGTGTATAACCTTCTTTTAGCATGACTTTGGCCATCATGATAGAAGCACGCGACAGATGCGGGTTGACCGCGAATGGCTCCACATAGGTGTTTCCCACGATCTCCAGAGATTGGAAAGTTGTCTCGAGAGCTTCCTCGGCTACTTCAATATAACGGGAGGATGATGGTCCACTCACCAGGAAATCCTCCTCTCCTGCCACTATCACCAGCTTGTCTCCCATAACATACTTCAACTTTTGATGTAGTGTAGAAGGCACAACCCCTGCAGAATGGATCCATGGGCGACCCAACAGACAACTATAGGCCGGGAGGATGTCCATGACTTGGAATGTCACTTGAAAGACACACGGACCGACTTGGACTGGTAGTTCTACCTCTCCCATCACTTCCCTCTTACTACCATCAAAGGCTCTCACAATCATAGAACTTGGTTTCATATGCGTTCCGTCACTGGGTAGCTTCTCCAAGGTTGCTTTTGGCATGACGTTCAGGGAGGATCCATTATCCACTAAGACACGTGCCATCACATGATCCAGGCATTTCACAGAGACATGAAGGGCTTTGTTATGACCTCTCCCCTCAACAGGTATCTCTTCATCAGTGAAGGTGAGGTAATTATTAGCAACGATGTTGCCAACAATGCCCTCGAACTTGTTCAGAGAAATATCCTGCTCCACATGAGCCTCACTGAGTATCTTCATCAACAACTTTCGGTGGGAGGCAGAGTGCATGCGGTTCAACTGTTCCACCACTTTGTACTCACTCTGTTGTATGAACTTTAGGAATTCACCAACTTCTTCTTCAGATATTTCCCTCTTCTCCTCTTTGTCGGGGGTTTCCTCGGCCTCCACGTTCTTCCCCCTTAAGAACTCCTTTGCTTTTGCAGCCATTGTTGCTTCCCTATCATTGGTTCTTTCTCTCGCCAATTCTGGTGGTGTAAAGATTCGACCACTTCTGGTCATTCCACCAATGCCTGATATGTTTTCCACAGTCAGATTTGCATATTCTTCCTCATCTAATGCAGTTGCCCCATATCTCCATGGGACGACTTTCTCGTTCTTATAAGGGAAAGGAGTTGGCACTCGGATGACCATAGACGGATTTCCTTCAGTTACCAGTGCAGGGGTGGTCCTAGTAAAATGGATCACCAAAGGTTCGGGTAGAGTCACATCAGATTCTCCACCAATTTGTGCAAATACTTCTTCCTCTCTGACCTTGCGGCACACTTGCATCAGATTTCTATCAAGTAAGTCTTGTAGCAAAATCTTGAATTCCATACATTCCTCAATACAGTGCCCGGCCTCCGGATGGAGTGCGCACGCTATACCCAGATCATAATCGCCCTTCACTAGGCCCTTCTTCAACAAAGCTTCAAAGATAAACCTCCTAGAACTTCGGATTTCGCCCACATCTCTTATCAGATCATGGTTTCCAACCTCGACGGCGTTCGTCGAGGAACTCCCGTGCCCGGACAATGGATTAGTATCGACGCTGGGCTGGTCCTCTTGAAACTTTAACCAACCCGAATCTATTAGAGCCTGAACTTTGTATTTGAGGGCCATACATCCTTCGGTCGAGTGGCCAACGCCTCCTGCATGATAACTACACCTGGCATTTGCGTCATAACCCCTAGGGTACCGCGGCTGTACAGGCTTCATCGGGCAAATGGCGACCAGGCCCTTTTTGACTAGGTTAAGTAACAATTCAGTGTAGGTCATAGGGATTGGGGTGAACCTAACAAATTGATTTCCCCTTGGGTTGTTGTTGTGACCCACATTCAGATTTGGGCCCATGTTTGCGGCCGGTCTTGAAGCTTCGGTTGGGATACGCTGCGGTGGATAATACGCTTGTTGTTGTTGAGGCCTAGCTTGGTGAGCAAACGTGGTGTTAGCAGCATAAGGAGGTGGGTTTAAGTATGGTCGATAATTAGGATCGGGGGCTCGTCCTCTCCACACAGGCATTACCGACGCAGCATGTACCTCCCCCTCTTTTTTCTTCCCCTGATTGAAGCTGGGCTTTTTGTAGTTTGTAGCTGCAGGTGGGCCATATGCTATCTTCCCGTTTTTCAATCCAATTTCTATCCTCTCACCAATGATGATGGTGTCAGCAAAATTGACAGATACATTCCCCACCATATGCTCATAAAATGGCGGCTGGAGTGTGTTTACGAACATCGACACCATCTCCTTATCAAATAACGGCGGCTCAACTTGCGCAGCCAACTCTCTCCATCGTTGGGCGTACTCTTTGAAACTTTCATTGTCCTTTTTTGTCATATTCTGCAGCTGCAGACGGTCCGGAGCAACATGAGTATTGTATACATATTGTTTTACGAAGGCGTCAGCTAGATCCGCCCAACAACGAATTCGGTATGGCTCCAGGTGGGTGTACCAGTTCAATGCCACCCCAGCCAAACTTTCCTGGAAAACATGCATGAGTAGCTGCTCATCATGAGCATACGCAACCATCTTTATGCAGTACATGGTCACATGGCTTTTAGGGCAAGTGTTACCCCTATATTTTTCAAACTCCGGCGCCTTGAACTTAGGCGGGATTTTCAAGCCCGGAACCAAACTCAATCTGGCTGCATCTCCAAACCCGTAGCTCTCAACTCCCTCAACAGCTCTCAACCTCACCTCCAGACTTTCCAACCTACCCGTAGCTCCAACGAGGCTACCGATTCCCCCAACCATCGTGGCGTGCTGTGCAGCTTCGGCTGAAGAATCCTCCCTAGCAACCACACGCGGTACTGGGGTCACCCGAATTCCATCAGTTGTGTTGGTCTTATTCATTCCCGTGCCCACCATGGGAGCCGACACTAAGACAGGTCCCTGAGTGCCGATTGGTGGTATATTGACAGTCGCGGGGAACGAGAATGAAGCGTGCTCAGCTTCTGAGTACTCTCCTACAGGAGGAGCGTAACCCGGAGGTAAACCATACAGTGGGAAAGGAACATATTGGCTCGCAACGTTGAACATTGGGGGATAAGGGTGAGCATTCCCCCCAACATGCGCAGATGAAGACTCTCCAGTAGTCTTCATGGATTCAAGCGTCGCCAAGATCTGGCCGATCTGGTCCTTCAACTGGCCAACATCCGTTTTGAGGGACTCCTGTGACTCCTCCCAGCTTGCCATGGCTTTTGAATTTGCCCGGGTTCGGTAGGGATGTCGTGGAAATTTGGTCGTCGTTTTTTCTCACGCGTACTGTTTTATTATTTTAATTAATTAGATGGAAATGAAACATGCTGAACAAAAGAAAGGATGATGCATGCTAGTAATAGGGGGAAATCACAAGATTGTAATGACATCACTGATGGAAATTAACACAAGCAGATGCTAAACAACATCCTGCACCTTTCATTTAAAGGGAAACAAGTTCATTACATTTCTTAAAGGAAACAAATCATAAAGATCTCTAAATACATCAATTCCTAGCCCGAGTGATGAGGGATTTCATCTCGTCTATCAACCGTTTACAGTGATTAATAAAAAGCTCTATTTCTACTGGTGGGCTATAAAAGTGGGTACTCGCTTCAGCTTCCGACACCATTCTGGGGATGTCTTCAATTGCCCCATTTGCCAAAGCAGCCAACTGAGAGAAGCTTTCCTTCCAATGCTTTACGGCCGTTTCTTGCTCTGCGATGTGCTCTTTCATTCGCTTTATCAAGGCCTGATGCCTTTCTTCAAATTACATCGACCTCCATCGCTCCTCCTGCTCCTCGATGTAATCCTCCATCTGCTTTAACATGGCTCGATACTCCTCTTCAGCCTCTGCCAGTTTCCAGCGCTCCTGATTCAACTCCGCTTCAAATGATGTAGCCATTTCCTTCATTTGATGCCCCGATTCTTGTACTTGGACTTGCGCTTCCCTTAGTCTTTTTAGGGCTTCTCTTTTATCCCTCTTGGCTTCTTCATAGAGTTGTTTCCACTGTCTGCCCTCTTCTAAAGCCACATTCTTCTCATTCACCCTCATGGATAACTCCTTACTTGCGGCCGCAAGATCCTGTTTTACTCGGAATTTATAATATCTCTCTGCCTTCTGGCTTTTGACAATGTTTTCATAAGCCCGTGACTTTTCTTCGTTATCATTCCTCATATCCACAAAATCATTGCGAGCCTTCTGTAATTCATTTTCCAACCTAGCATTCCTCGCCCTCAATTTCTCCACCTCAGCCTTCAGCTGTTTCACCTCTTCGCTTTCTGGGGCTTGGGATGTTCCTTCACTTGCCTATTGATCATTGATGGGCTTAAAAGGCAACTTGACTTCTCTTACCCTCTCCAGAATCCAGGTATGATAACTAACCCTGATATCCATCACTCCACTCCTCAGGTCCTTCTCTGCTCGCACCACATTTTCCTAGGCACTTCTGACTCTCCTCAACATTTCAGTACAATGTCCATCCTCATAGTAGATGAAGAAGGCTGTGAGATAATCTAGTGAAGGCGCTCCCTTCATAGGATATCCGAACTGTCTTTGGACCAAAACAGGGTTGTAGTTAATACAATACCTAGCGCCTATGAGAGGTATGTTAGGGAAGTTGCCACAATGTTGGATAGATGGTTTAGTCTCAAGCCAAGGAAGGCGCCATTTTACGTTTCCTTCTCTCAAACCGGCAAAGAAAAGAGCCCACTCATTACCTCCTTGATGCGACAGATTCTCAGGTGAACTTCTAACATCGATTACCCCCTTAAATACTCGCGCCGTCATCCATGCATATAACGCCGGCAAACAACAAAGAATCCTCTTCCCTTTTCTCTCATGGCAAAAACTCATAGTCCCATACACATCTGCGAGGACTGCTGTTACGGGGTTTTCTGATCTCGTCTTTTTTGCCACGAAGACATCAATAGCAGTGTAATCTACAAAGTCTTCCAGTTTGGGAAACAGGACAATGCCAAACACAATGAGGGCTAGTACATCCATGAAGGTCTCCCATTCTTCCCTATCGCCCAGGTCGTGCAAATATTGTTCAAGGTAACCTTGTGTCAGCCCCCGCATTTGATGTCTCGTTATCAACCGGTTCTCCAATTCATTGGGCTGTAATTTCATTATAGCAGCAAGGGTAGAAACAGAGGCATGATGCTCCAAGTGCTGATATGGCCTGGTACCCTCTAATGGCAAGCCCAGAATATGCTCAAATTCTTCTACAGTTGGCACCAGCTGGAAGTCCTGGAAGGTAAAACATCTCAGTGGAGGATCATAATACTGAGCTAGAGCTGTAATAGCGGGCAACTGTACTTTCACCTCCATTAAACTCAACAAATTCCCATATTTTCTCCCAAAGGCTTCTCTCTGTATGGTCTTGAGTCTTCGGCCTAAATTTATCAACCCGGACAAATTTCCAACATGTGTCCTTAGGCTAGACTTCTTTCTTAAAATGGCGGAGTTGGTATGCAGTGTAGCATCAGATCTGGTGTCAACGTCCATCTCGTGTGAAGTCAAGTGTATACCTGTGATTTCCCCTAAAACCAACATGTTACTAAATGATGCATGAATATGATGCATGATAATAAAACAACACGATGAATCAAATGCATGCATGGCATGAAAATGCAATAATATAATTTTCGAAAGAGAACGAACAGCGTGAGGATTACAAGAATACACGTTTCTCCCTTTGTGCCCTAATAAAGGTTCAATGGCTTGGATCCGAGGTCAAGTATATGCAATTTCACAAGGATGGTCTCCTGAACCTAGAGGTCAATGGTCACTAGAGCTATGGCCCCCTTCATAGCATCTCCACAACAGTCGAGTAATTAACTAGATGAGGAGACACAAGTGAAGAGAACAGACTTTAGCTAGAGTTCTCACGATAGCCAGACAGGAAGTACATCCCAGAATGACACCGCTACACAACTCCTCTAATTCTAAGTTATGCTCAGACCCGGGTATAGGGCCCCACTCATGATATGCACAAAGTGTGTGTGTGAAGGGAGAATGCAATGCATACCCAAACCCTCACCTGCAAAACAACCAGAAAAATTCCCAGGCAGATATAAACATGTTTTCTACCCTAGGATTCCATATTCAACAATTCACATGCAGTTATTCCAACTATCAAGCACAGATAAAGAAAAAACAGGGGAAGAAAAACACAAAGAAAAATCATGTCAAATTCGCGCATCTAATTAAATGGCCTGACTCTCGGACATCCCCAGTGGAGTCGCCATCTGTCGCGACGGGACGATGATCCAAAGAAACGGGTTTCGAAAAGAGATTTGGAGTCGCCACCATAGCTTATTCTAGAAAACTACGGAAAAACCATAAAATGATAAGACACGGTTCGCGAAAACCAGATTCTGGGTTCGGGAGTCGGTTACGTGTAGAGAAGGTGTTAGCACCCTACAACGCCTGCCCTAAGGCAGTACCTTTAACTAAATGCTAGAATGTGATGTGGTTTTCAAAATGTTTAACTGTCCCTAAAATAAAATTCTAAATAAACAAAATATATTTTTTTAGTTTTTGGGGCCCGACGAGGATTAACCTCGCTCCTACGTATTCTCATTCAGAATAAGAAATCAGGGTTACGTAGTTCTTTTGAAATTTTGTTGGAAATTTTGTTTAGAAAATGGTTTGAGAATTTCGCTTAGAAATGATTTTGGATTTTTGGGAAAGTAAACCAGACAAGGGCTAGCCTTGCTCCTACGTATCTCCACTTTCGATGGAGAATCAAGGGTCACGTAGTTCTGGCGAGCCATTTGTTTGTTGTTTGAAATTGTAGATATTTTTAGTTTTTTTTTGTAGATTTCTAAAATAAAGAGAAAAGGTTTTTTAGCACAAGGACGATGCGTGCGATCACATGTACCTAAACCTTTAAAATATATTTTTGTAATTTTACTTAAGAAAGGGAAAAGGTTTTTAGCACAAGGACGATGCGTGCGATCACACATGTGCCTAAACCTTTAAAATATATTTTTGTAATTTTATTTAAGAAAGGGAAAAGGTTTTTAGCACAAGGACGATGCGTGCGATCACACATGTGCCTAAACCTTCAAAATATATTTTTGTAATTTTATTTAAGAAAGGGAAAAGGTTTTTAGCACACGGACGATGCGTGCGATCGCACATGTGCCTAAACCTTCAAAATATATTTTTTGTAATTTTACTTAAGAAAGGGAAAAGATTTTTAGCACAAGGACGATGCGTGCGATCACACATGTCCCTAAACCTTTAAAATATGTTTTTTATAATTTTAGGAAAAAAGAAGAAAAGGTTTTAGGACAAGGACGATGCGTGCGATCACACATGTGCTTAACCTTTTAAAACATATTTTTGTAAATTTTATTTTTTATGTGTATATAAGTAAAATTATTATATATATATATTTTGAAATAAGTGGATATTTAAAAAAAATAAATAAAATAAAATAAAATAAAATAAAATGAAATAAGATGAATAAAAAGGCAAATAAATAAATAAATAATAAAAAAAACAACAAAATGGGGGTGCCAAAATAAATAAAAAGAGGTGTCGAACGGTCGGTCGAAAAGTTTGGATAACGAGCCCTCGTTTGTGGAAGAAAGCGGAGGCCATCGTGCGGACGTTGGGGAGAAGGCTAAGGCTGCCGAACGGTCGGACGAAAAGTTTGGATAACGAGCGCTCGTTCGTTTGGATAACGAGCACTCGTTGGTGAGAAGGTTGAAAGGTCAGTCGAGAAAGGCTTAAGGTTAACGAGCGCTCGTTCGTTTGGATAACGAGCGTTCGTTGGTGAGAAGGCTGAATGGTCTGTCGAGAAAGGCTTAAGGTTAACAAGCGCTCGTTCGTTTGGATAACGAGCGCTCGTTGGTGAGAAGGTTGAACGGTCAGTCGAGAAAGGCTTAAGGTTAACGAGCGCTCGTTCGTTTAGATAACGAGCGTTCGTTCGTGAGAAGGTTGAACGGTCAGTCGAGAAAGGCTTAAGGTTAACGAGCGCTCGTTCGTTTAGATAACGAGCGTTCGTTCGTGAGAAGGTTGAACGGTCAGTCGAGAAAGGCTTAAGGTTAACGAGCGCTCGTTCGTTTGGATAACGAGCGCTCGTTGGTGAGAAGGTTGAACGGACGCTGGGAAAGGAGGCTTAATGACGAGCGCTCGTTGGGGACGAGCGTTCGTTGGGGAATTGGCGAACGGATGCTGGGAAACGGGCTGAATGACGAGCGCTCGTTGGGGACGAGCGTTCGTTGGGGTGATGGTCACCAAACGGTCCGTCCAAGAAGTGGCCGGACGGACGTTCGGTGAGGATATAGACGACGAACGTTCGAAAAAGGCTTAACGTGCGTTCATTTATGGGCTCGGCCCACCGGGGTAGTTTCTAACCTAGAATTCCCTTAGGGGTTCTGCCTTCCCATTCTCATTCACGCCGTTCCTCTCAAATGAGACCAATGTCTCCTTCTCTCTGACCAAAAGGAGTTGCTCCTCCACGCACTGCAACGTCGACGCCGCTGCCTCCACCGAAGTTGGCCGCCGCAAGCCATGAGCCAGGGCGTCGCCGTCAAGGTCGTTGCCGGCGACCACCCCGATCTCTCCCTCTCTTTCTACCGTCATTTCTTTGATTGTGTAATGGGTGCCATGGGTGTGAATGTTGTTTTCTGGTTGTTACGGGGGTGTGTGTGTATGGTGGATGGAAAACATGATTGAGACTAGGCACCGAGTGGGTTTTGGGTTTGGTTTGTTGGGATTGACCGTGAGCGTGGGAGTTAGGAAGGAGAGAGGGAGCATGGTGAAACAGAGAATAAATGGAGGTGGAGATCGGTGTTGAATGGTTGATGGCGATGGTGGATGGTACAGTGGCCAATTCTGGCTTTGATTCAGTGAAGGTAAAGTACGAGCTTGTGTTTGGGTGCTGGAAATTGGTCATTGTTCTTGGTTGGTTGTGGCGTTGTGCAATGCAAGTTGAGGATGATGGTGTTGGAGGTGGTCATGTTGACCGAATGGGACGAATTTCAAGAGCAGAGAAACTGAAATCAGTGGTGGTTGGGAGGATGATAGATGTAGCGCGTGAGTTGGGATGGATTTGGTTTCTTCCGTTCATTGTTTTGTTGTTGTTTTTTAATGTAGGGGAACTGTGAATAGGTGTATCAAGAAGGATGAAAATGGCGATGGTGATGATTTTGGTGGCAAAGATGGAATAGGAATCAAGGAATGGATCAAGCATGTTTCAGGTTAAAGTGGAAGTGTGCTTATGCGTTGGACCAGAGAAAGGAAAACATTCACACCATGATATCATACTCAAACAGAGCGAAATCAAGCATAAAATGTCATACAATGCCGCCAGCTTATATGAACAGGGTGTGAGCAAGGCGCTTATTCCAGTATATATGACAGTATGAACCAGTGGAGTTCCTTACCTCTTGGAGCTCCTGTGTTATTGCTTGGTGCGTGAAGCCAGTGATCCCTTCTCCTTCTTCCTAGCCAACCTCTGTCTTTCTTTTTGCCGGTGATAAATCTGGATGCTCCCACTAGGAATTAATGATCCTTTTCTGAAGGCTCTCCCCAGTCTCTCTTTTTTGTCCCCCTACTCTCCAAATCCCCTTTTTTCTCCTTTTTCTGTTTTTTTCGGTCTGCTCCCACCTTGTGCTCAAACCTCTGTGCTGATTTCGTATACCCAAACCAAATTGTACCAAATCCGTACGACGCCCCAACGCTCTGCCACCACCTTGCTCTCTGCAGAAAATCCTTGTTTTCCTTTTTTTGCTCCCCACGTTCCAAACTCCACATCCAACCTCTCTTTCTTTTTCAAATCTTTTTCTTATAGTTTTCCTTTCTCTTTTTTTTAGCCGTATTAAAAAAAATATTTAAAATAGGTAAAACTTAACACTAAAATGAAAATAGAATAAAAAAATAAAAGGGATAACTAAATAGTAAAATTTTAAAATAAAAATAACGTAAGAAAAATATATATACATATATATGGAGAAAAATAAGATAACATATAAAAATAGATAAAACAAAAATGATGATAATAATAAATAAAACAAAAAAACAAATAGTAATAGATAATAATAAAAAACAAATAAACAAGTAACAATAAATAAATACAAGACAAAACTAGAATAAAAATAAAGATACAAAGAAATAAATAATAGATTACAGTAAAGCCAAAAATGATCCGGACGAAATTTGGTATTGACACATTTTTCTAAGAGATCTTCAAAAATTGCCTGCATACACCTCTGAAATGTAGCTGGAGCATTACATAATCCAAAAGGCATCTTTCTATATGCATAGATACCAAAAGGACAAGTAAAAGTCATCTTCTCCTGGTCTTTTGGATCTATCACAATTTGATTGTATCCAGAATATCCATCTAGAAAACAATAGAAAGCCTGCCCTGATAACCTTTCTAACATCTGATCCATGAAAGGAAGAGGAAAATGATCTTTCCTAGTAGCTTTATTCAGCTTCCTGTAATCAATGCACATACGCCAACCAGTGACTGTCCGAGTAGGAATAAGTTCATTCTTATCATTATAAATTACTGTCATCCCACCTTTCTTTGGAACCACCTGTACTGGACTCACCCATTCACTGTTAGAGATTGGATAGATGATACCAGCTTCTAACAGTTTCAACACTTTTTTTTTTACCACCTCCTTCATAACAGGATTTAATCTTCTCTGCGGTTGAGCACTTGGTTTATAATCTTCTTCCATAAATATTTTGTGCATGCAGTAAGTTGGGCTATACCTTTAAGATCTGATATTGACCACCGAATTGCTTCTTTGTTGGCTTTCAGAATTTCTATCAATTGCTCTTCTTCTTGTAGAGATAAAGAGTTATTGATGATGACTGGCTTTGTTCCATCTTCTTCTAGAAAGATATATTTCAGATTTGACGGTAATCTTTTTAATTCTGGTGTCTGTGCTTTGACTGCTTCTTCCTTATCAAGTATTTCGAATATTGGATCTTCCTCTGGACTCTTTTTCAATGTTTCCAAGTCCATCAGACATTCATCAATCAATTTCTCTTCTTCTTCATCTAAATCTTCACATGCATCAATGAGAGTTCTTTCCAATGGAGAAATATTTCGCACCATCCTTTCTTGCACCATACAAACTTCATCAAGTTCATCAAATTGAAAACATGCTTTGTCATCATTTGGATATGTCATGGCCTTGGATACGTCAAAAGTGACTTCTTCATCATCAACTCTCAATTTAAGCTTACCATTCTCTACATCAATCAAAATTCTAGCAGTCTTCATAAAAGGTCTCCCAAGAATAAGAGGAACATCACTATTTCCTTCCATCTCCATCACAATAAAATCCACTGGGAATACAAATTTGTCAACTTTCACTAGAACATCTTCAACCACTCCATATGGATATTTAAGAGACCTGTCCGCCAATTGAAGAGCCATTCTGGTTGGTTTAATTTCCAACCCCTGAATTGTTTTGAACATGGATAGTGGCATTAGATTAATGCTAGCTCCCAAATCAATCAATGCTCTTCCAACTTTCACATCTCCTATGGTGCATAGAATAGTGAAGCTTCCTGGATCTTTAAGTTTAGGAGGTAGTTTCTGTATGATCGCACTGTAGTTACCCTGTATATTGATAGTTTCCTTCTCAATGTACTTGTGTTTCTTTGTGAGGAGTTCCTTCAAAAACTTTGCATATGTTGGCATCTGTTGCAATGCTTCAGAGAATGGTATAGTGATCTCCAACTTCTTAAACAATTCCATGAATCTTTCCAACTGCTTTTCTTTCTCCTTCCTTGAATAACTCTTTGGATAAGGAAGTGGCTTTTCATACTCTTCCTCTCTCTTTTCTCTCCTCTCCTCTTCTTCTTTTTTCTTTTTCTCTCTCTCAACTCTTTCTTTCCACTCACATGTTTCTTTTTCACTCTCACTCTCATTTTCTTTCTCCTCTCTCTCTTTTTGTCTCTCCTCTAACACTCTACCACTTTTGGTCACAACAGTTTTACACTCCTTTCTGAGATTATCATGTTTCATCTCATCAACTATTCTCTCAACATAAACCTCCATATTTTTAAATGCAGCATCCACATTATGACAATAAGACGCATCCGTCTTCAAGAATCTTTGGAAAGTCTCTTCAAGCTTTGTTGTTTTTTCAACTGGAGTAAATTGCATCTGCCATTTTTGTTGTTGCACTTGAACCATTGAAACCTGTTGTATTTCCTGTGGTATTTGAGAAAGTTTCATAGTTACCTCTTCAAGCTGTTGAGAGATAATTCTATTTTGAATAAGCAAAGCCTCATTTGATTGTAACAACTCCTTTTAACTAAGATCTCCTTTTTCAATGTTGAGTTCGTTGTCACTGGTAGCCATATTTTCAATAATTTCAGTTGCTTCCTCTGGAGTTTTCCATTTAATGTTTCCTCCTGCTGAGGCATGAAGCATCATCTTAGTTTGTGAACCAAGACCTCCAAGGAAAGTTAGGACTACTTCTTCTTCTTTGAAACCATGCATAGGAGTTTTCTTAGTAGACTTTTGTATCTATCCCATGCATGCCCCAGTGATTCTTCCATGCCCTGCTTAAATGAAGAAATCTCTTGCTTGCCTTTTGTCACCTTTGATTGTGGAAAGTACTTGTTTAAAAACTTTGTCACCACTGCTTCCCACTCTGTGAAACTTCCTTCTGGGAAAGAATTTAACCAAAGCTTAGCATTGCCTCCTAATGAGAAAGGAAACAAACTACGTTTGATCGCTTCATCTGGCACCCCATTTATTTTCACCGTGTTGCAGATCTCATTAAATGTAGTAAGTTGCTCATATGGGCTTTCATGAGATAACCCATTAAATTGATTGCTCTTCACCAGTTCGATCAATGCTGGTTTGACCTCCATGTTAGCTACATTGACTCTAGGTCTAGCTATGCTATTAAAGTGCTGAGGTCCAGCTATATTAGTGTAATCAGCAAGAGTTCTTCTGATATTATTCTTCTCCATATTTTCTCTGCTATGGTCAGAACCTTGTGGTGATGGTTGCAACAGAGTTTCCGGAGGAGGGAAAAGTTCTCTAGATGTTCGGATTCTTCTCCTCCGTCTACTCTCGTCTAGGCCTTCAAGAAGAGGTTCTGTTGTTTTCTTGCTCCTAGTTCGAATTGCCTCCTGCATACACAAGAACACAAAACCCTAGAATATTTGGTTAGCACAAAAAGATATAGGAGAAGATAAAAACAGAAAACAGAAAATAAAATAAAATAAAAATAAAAACCGAAAAATAAAAATAAAAACATAAATTCAAAATTAAAGTCAAAGATAATCAATAATCACACAAATTAACCAGTTAAACCACGAGTCCCCGGCAACGACGCCAAAAACTTGATGGACAAATTTATGAACACCAAATTATGATGTCACAAACTTGTTTTTCAATCGGCAAGTGTGACCGAATTGTTCAAGTAATAAACTTGGTAAGACCAAGTATCGTTCTTCCCAAAGGACTCACGGCCTAGTTTAGTTGTGTGGTTTCTTGATTAGCTAAGACTTAAAAACGAAATATTTGGATTTTATATTCAAAAGATGAAAATTAAATATGTATGCATGAAGTTTTGATCAATGGCAAAAAGCAAAAGATAAACACTTTCAATGGAATTTATGTATGAATATGTTGTTGGGGGTCAATTTCATCTTATCCACTCTCATATATTTTAGGAATTCAACATTCAAATCATCATTATTAATGCCACTCTCTAAAGTACCTTTCAAGAAGGCTTCTCCCTAATCACGAGTTCATACAATTCCTAGCATTCCTAATGATCAGTTCATAAGTGTAGGAGCTTAACGACAACCAATATAATATTGGGAGAAATTTCCCGGATCTAGACTTCCCCGTACGCGCCCGTATCGACAAAACCAATAATCATGCACCGAATGAGTTCAACAATGCAAGCATTACACAAAGAGGAAAAACCCTAACTAATGATGAAAGAAAGCATAAATCTTAAATAAAAGATGTAAAAACAGATTCCATATATAAGAGCTTCAAAAGATTACATTGATTCCCCAACAAACATACAGAGTTTAGTTCACCATATTCATGGTGAACCTAGATGAATAACAATGAAAGAATGGAAAGATAAAACCCTAAAAGGTGAAGAGGAAGCCTCAGCATCCAAGATCCTCCTTCAAAGGGGTGGAAGAGATAGTGTTTGCTTCGTTCCAGCCAAAGATCCCTAACCCTAGGAAACCCTAAAGCTTATATATTATTCGTAAATTATAGAAAATTAGGTCCAAGCCCATAAAAGTGCCGCTCAGCGGTAAGTGCGTGAGACGTTTCTTCCCCTCAGCGGCCATTTTGCCCCTCAGCGGACCTCCCGTGACTTCCTGAGTGCCGCTCAGCGGTAAACTGCCGCTGAGCGGTGACTTCGGCTTCTCCTTTTGCACTTTTTGATGTCTTTTCTGATTCCATCTCTCTCCTTTTTCACTTCTTTCACCAAATTCACCTTAAAACCTGCACAAAAACACTGAAATCAAGCATAAACCTGTCCAGCTCTCTTATTTCTGAAAATATGAAGAAAAGCATGATTTCAAGCTAGTTTCTAAGTATAAAGGTTGCTTTTAGTATCAATTTTAAGCATGAAAATAACAGTTTCTCAACTGTTATCAATACTGCTTTGATTTTTCTAGAATGTGGAGACTCTATCTCTATCATCTCCTTCTCTTTATAGCCTTTCACAACCCACAACTTGTTTTTGATTCTCACAGGTGTACCAAGTTGGGGTCTTCCTTTATTCCAGTCATTAGGAACTTTTCCTCCTCTTCCAATCTGTTCTGTTTTATGCACCTGAAACAACAAACAACGGTTACCTGTAACCTTGGGCTTTTCATCTTTATGGCTAGTCATGTGTGCATCTTGAAATGCAGCTTTATAACTAGCTTCTTCCTCCTGTGTTTACGTCTCATCTTTAAAGACATCTACAACAACTCTCTCCTCTCGGTTCTGGAGCACCACTATACCTTCGTTTACAGCAATGATAGCTTTGGCTGTTTTCATAAACAGTCTTCCAAGAATGATAGGTATCTTTTCTGTCTCCATCTTCATCACCACAAAGTCTGCCAAGAACTGGAGTTTTCCAACACAAACTATGATGTCCTCTGCAATCCCACATGGTTCCTTTGAAGATCCATCGGCCATTACTAAATTAACCTTTACAGGTTTCATATTAACATCGCCGATTTGCTCCAGTAAAGAGTAAGGTATCAAGTTAACACTTGAACCTAAATCAAGAAGAGCTTTTTTAATCCTTTTCTTCCCTATGGTACAAGGGATAGAAAAGCCTCCTGGATCTGTTGCTTTTGGAGGGAATGGCTCCTTTTTAACAATTTTACCTTTCTTTGCCTCATCATCTCTACGTCTTTTCTTTATAGAGACGTCTTCATCAGATTTAGTGTAAACCGTAATTTGTTGTAGAATCTGCTCCCAAGGTGCATCATTATCCACCATCTTGAATAATTCTGTGAAATCCAGTTGTTTCCCTTGATGTATTGGAGAAAGAGAAGTATTTTTGCTCTCTATTTCTCTTTTCTCTTATGTTTCTCCTTTGTCTAACTCAACTATCTCATTTTTAGCACTCTCTACCACCTTGCATTCTTCTCTGGGGTTAACCTCAGTATTAGCCCCAAAATTTCTATTTGGCCTTTCTTCCACCTGCTTGGTGATCTGCCCCATCTGAATCTCCAAATTCTTGATAGCAGCTTCAGTGCTCTTTTGGGTAGACTCAGTTTTCTGTATGAAATTATTAAGAGTGTCTTCCATCCTCATGGACCTTTCATTAAGCATAGAAATCTGCTACCATAAGGTGGGTTGCTGCTGCTGCTTATTAAATTGACCAGCTTGCCCAGTTTTCCTTTGACCAATGCTTGGGTGTGGTTTCCACCCTTGATTGTAGTTCCCTTGACGGTATTGATTGGTCATGTAATTCACATCTTCTACGACTTCTGCTGGAAAGGCACATTGACCATTGATATGGTCGCCTCCACATAATTCACACAACTGAGATTGTACCTGTGCAGCAGTTTTCAACTCTTTAGGCAATTGTGCAAGTGTTTTAGTAAGAGTCTCCAGCTATTGAGTTAGAATTTTATTTTGTGCTAGCAAGGAATCATGTGTCTGTAATTGTAGAACTCCTTTCTGTTGCATAGGAGCTCCTCTTTCACTGTTAAGCTCATTATCACTAGTAGCCATATTTTCAATAATTTCTGTTGCTTCCTCTGGAGTTTTCCATTTAATGTTTCCTCCTACTGAGGCATCAAGCATAATCTCGGTTTGTGAACCAAGACCTCCAAGGAAGGTAAGGACTACTTCCACTTCATCGAATCCATGCGTGGGTGTTTTTCGTAGCAAGCTTTTGTATCTATCCCATGCATGACCCAATGATTCTTCCATGCCCTGCCTGAATTAAGAAATCTCATGCTTGCCTTTGTTCACCTTTGATTGTGGGAAGTATTTATTTAGAAACTTGGTTACCACTGCTTCCCACTCTATGAAACTTCCCTCTGGAAAAGAATTTAACCAAAGCTTAGCATTGCCTCCTAATGAGAAAGGAAACAAGCTAAGTTTGATCGCTTCATCTGCCACCCCATTGATTTTCACTGTGTTGCAGATCTCATTAAATGTAGTGAGGTGCTCATATGGGCTTTCATGAGATAACCCATTGAATTGATTGCTCTTCACCAGTTGGATCAATGCTGGTTTGACCTCCATGTTAGCTGCATTGACTCTAGGTCTATCTATACTGTTAAAGTGCTGAGGTCCAGCTGTATTGGTGTAATCAGCAAGAGTTCTTCTGATATTATTGTTCTCCATATTTTCTGTGCTATGGTCAGAACCTTGTGGTGATGGTTGCAACAGAGTTTCCGGAGGAGGGAAAAGTTCTCTAGATGTCAGATTCTTCTCCTCCGTCTACTCTCGTCTAAACCTTCAAGAAGAGGTTCTGCAATTATCTTGCTCCTAGTTCGAATTGTCTCCTGCATACACAAGAACACAAAACCCTAGAATATTTGGTTAGCACAAAAAGATATAGGAGAAGATATAAGATTCAGAGAATAAAATAAAATAAAATAAAATAAAACAAAAACAGAAAAAATAAAAACAGAAATTCAAAATTAAAGTCAAAGATAATCAATAATCACACAAATTAACCAATTAAACCACGAGTCCCCGACAACGGCGCCACAAACTTGTTTAAAAATCGGCAAGTGTGACCGAATCGTTTCCAGTAATAAACTCGGTAAGACCAAGTATCGTTCTCCCAAAGGACTCACGGCCTAGTTTAGTTATGTGATTCGTTGATTATTTAAGACTTAAGAACGAAATAAGTGGAGTTTAATATGCAAAACAGAAAATAAACATGTATGCATGAATTTGATCAATGGCTAAAACAAAATACAAACACTTCAATGGATTATATGGATGAGTATGTTGTTGGGGTTATCAATTTCATCTTATCCACTCTCATATACTTTAGGAATTCAACATTCTTTTCATCATTGTTAATGCCACTCTCTAAATTACCTTGCAAGAAGGCCTATCCCTAATTACGAGTTCATACGATTCCTAGCATTCCTAATAATTAGTTCTTTTAGTGCAGGAGCTTAACGACAACCAATATACTATTGGGAGAAATTCCCCGGATCTAGACTTCCCCGTACGTTCCCGTATCGACAAAATCAATAATCATGCATTGAATGAGTTAAACAAAGGAAGCATTGAGCAAAGAGGAAAAACCCTAACTAATGATGAAAGAAAGCATAGGTCTTAAATATAAGATGTAAAAACAAATTCCATATATGAGAGTTTCACAAGACTACATTGATTCCCCAACAACAATACAAGGTTTAGTTCACCATATTCATGGTGAAACTAGATGAATAATAATGAAAGAATGAAAGATAAAACCCTAGAAAGGTGAAGAGGTAGCCTGAGCATCCAAGATCCTCCTTCAAAGGGGTGGAAGAGAGAGTGTTTGCTTCGTTTCTGCCAAAGATACAAACCCTAGGACGTCCTAAAGCTTATATACTATTCTAAAATTACAGAAAATTTAGGCCCAAGCCCATAAGTGTGCCGCTCAGCGGTAAGTGCGTGAGTTGATTTCTTCCCCTCAGCGACCATTTTGCCCCTAAGCGGATCCCCCGTGAGCTTCTGAGTGCCGCTCAACGGTAAATTGCCGTTGATATAATGTGCACAATCTTAACATCACTCAATATCAAAGCATCATCAAGCATTACTTATCAAACAACAATCATAATCAAATCATCATAATAGACAAAGTTTCCAATTGAGTACATCAAACCCTATTCTAAAAACAGAAGCAAATAAGTTCAGAACACTGGGTTGCCTCCCAGTAAGCGCTTGTTTAACGTCACGAGCCTGACCCAAAATCTCAAGGATCAACCAACTACATCATTGTGGACAAGTGTTGCACTTCTCCTCCTAGATAAGGCTTGAGACGTTGACCGTTCACCACCCAACTTTTCTGTGGATCATCAACAGCTGGATCAAGTAATTCAATTGCTCCTTTTATTACGAATGGTCCTGACCATTTTGTCTTCAACTTCCCAGGAAATAGCTTCAATCTTGAGTTGAATAATAGCACATGTTGCCCTGGATTAAAGACTTTATTCACTAGCTTCCTGTCATGATAAAACTTAATCTTATCTTTATAAGCCCTGGATGAATCATATGCATGTAACCGCATTTCTTCAAGCTCCAGAATTTGCCTTCTGCATGTGCTCTGAGTTTCATAAGGATCAAAATTCAAGAATTTTAAAGCCCGCAAAGCTTTATGCTCCAACTCTACTGGCAAATGACATGCTTTCCCATAGACTAATTGAAAAGGTGATAATCCCATGGATGTCTTCATTGCCGTCCTATTAGCCCAAAGAGCATCATCCAGTTTTAGTGACCAATCCTTTCTTGATGAAGCAACAATTTTTTCCATGATCCTTTTTATCTCTCTGTTAGATACCTTAGCTTGTCCATTGGTTTGTGGATGATAAGGTGAAACTACCTTATGTCTCACTCCATAATGTTTGAGTACTTTTCCTAGCTGATAATTGTAGAAATTAGATCCCCCATCACTAATTAGCACTCTTGGAGTTCCAAAACGTGAAAATATATGCTTCTTCAAAAATTTGATTATAGTGCTAGCATCATTTTTAGGACAAGCTAATGCTTCTACCCATTTACTCACATAATCCACTACTACCAATATATATTCATTGTTGAAAGATGGAGGAAAGGGTCCCACAAAGTCAATACCCCAACAATCAAAAACCTCAACCTCTAAAATGCCCTGTAATGGCATCTCATGACGTCTAGTAATCGTCCCTGCTCTTTGACACTTATCACAATTTCTAGCATGATTATGAGCATCTTTAAATAGAGTTGGCCAATAAAACCCTGATTGGAGAACTTTTGCTGTTGTTCTTTCTCCATTAAAATGTCCCCCATAAGGTGAATCATGACAATGCCAAAGAATTCCTTCATCTTCTTCATTTGTCACACATCTCCTCAGAAGATTATCTACTCCAATTTTGAACAAATAAGGATCATCCCAGACAAACTGCTTGGCATCATGCAAAAATTTCTTTCTTTGTTGCCAATTTAGATCTTCTGGCATAACCCTTGCAGCTTTGAAATTAGCCATATCAGCAAACCATGGCCTCTTCTGAATATACATGAGTGCTTCATTTGAAAAAGATTCCTAGATCTCAGATTCCTTGCTAGTGACCTCCTTGTTGAGTAACTTTGACAAATGATCAGCAATCAAGTTCTCACTCCCTTTCTTATCACGGATCTCCACATCAAATTCTTGCAAGAGTAGTACCCATCTAATCAGACGTGGCTTAGAGTCTGGCTTTGTCAACAAATATTTGATAGCTGCATGATCTGTATAAATAATCACCTTAGACCCAATAAGATAAGGTCTAAATTTCTCTAAAGCATACACTATAGCTAGGAATTCTTTGCTGGCATAATAAATTGGATGAAAGATCTGCTCTTTTCGCTGGCCAAGAACGACTCCTATTGCATAATCACTAGCATCACATATTAGCTCAAAGTTTTTATTCCAATCTGGAGCTATAATTACTAGAGCTAACACTAATTTACTCTTCAATGTGTCAAAAGCTTTCAAACATTCTTCATTCATCACAAAAGGGGCATCCTTCATAAGAAGATTACTCAATGGTTTAGCAATTTTTGAAAAATCTTTGATGAATCTTCTGTAAAATCCAGCATGACCTAGAAAACTCTTTATCCCCTTTACATTTGTTGGTGGAGGCAGTTTCTCAATGACATCTACTTTGGCTTTATCCACGTCAATCCCTTTAGCAAAAATTTTATGTCCTAGTAGAATTCCTTCTGTTACCATGAAATGACATTTCTCCCAATAGGATGGTGATTATTCTTCAAAGCTTTTGGACAGAAAGTGCCGAAATCACACTTTCTTCACCCCCTTGGAGGCGGATTTTGGATGCGGAAGCTCCTTTCTTAAAATTCTAGGGTTTTATCTTCCATTCTTTCATTGTTTTTCAGCTAGTTTCGCCATGTCTATGGTGAACTAAACCTCCATTGTTGTTGCGGAACCAATGTAATCCTTTGAAACTCTCATGTATTGAATTGGTTCTATATTTTATATGCTTTGCTTCATTAATTGTTAGGGTTTTTCTTCTATACTCTATGCATGCTTTGTTTAACTCATTCAATTGCATGATCATTGATGTTATTTATATGGACATATAGATACATCTAGAACTGCGAAAATTCTCCCAAGAGCAATATTACCTAGACATAGGGATAGGAGGATTGGTTGCCTTTAAGCTTCTGTATGAATGTAATGCATGAATACTTGCTAGGGAGACAAGACATTGTAAACTAGTGATTAGGAGTAGGCTTTCTTCACCGAGACATCGGGTTTAAGGTAAATTAGAAAGTGGCATTAACATTAATGAAGAAAGATGAATTCTTGAATATATGAGAGTGGATAGGATAAGTCAGAAACCCCAACAACATCATCATTCCATATTTACATCAATCTCGTTTGCTTCTTTCAATCCAATTGATCAAAAACTTGCATTCATGTTTATTTTCCGCAATTCAAACACAATGATTTCGTTCACAAGACTACTTTAATCAAGAAATCATATAACTATCTAGGCCTTGAGTCCTTTGGGAAACGATAGTTGGTCTTACCATTTTATTATTACTTGATACGATTCAGTACACTTGCCGAGTGTTAACAAACTCGTGGTTTAACTATTCTATTTGTGTGATTCTTAACCGATTAGACTTTTTATCTTTTTATTTTTTTTTTATCTTTTTATTTTTTTTATCTTTTTATTTTTTTTATCTTTCTATCTTTCTATCTTTTTCTCTTTTATCTTTTTCTCTTTTTATCTTTTTAGTTTTTTTTATCTTTTTATTTTTTTTCTTTTTATCTGTTTATCTTTTTATTCTTATTTTTATCTTTCAATCTTTTTATCTTTTTATTTTTTTTCTTTTTTATCTTTCTATCTGTCTATCTTTTTATCTTTTTATCTTTTAATCTTTCTATATCTTCATTTTTTTTTCTATTTAATTTTTTATATTTTTATCTTTCTATCTTTCTATCCTTTTATCTTTTTATTTTTTTATCTTTCTATCTCTTCACCTTTTTATCTTTTTAATTTCTTTATCAGTTTGTGCTAATTGGGTGCTCTAGTGCAGTGTTCTTTAGTGTTTACAGGATAAAATTCGAAAATTTGTACCAAGAGTACACGATCATCAAGAGAAGAAGGACAAAGAAGGTTGTAGGGCGTGCCTGGGCGCCCCAGGGCACTGAGCGCCATCCTTCAAGTGTCATGTTCACCAAGTTCTGTGCATGAAGTGGTTAAAAATATCAAAGAGAATGGAGTTATTGATATTGAGGCTCCTTGATGCGGGCTGTCGCGGCCCGTCAAATTTGATGTGCATTAAAGAATGCAGTACAGTACTAGGAAGTGACTCCTAGGTCGTCTCTCAAGGACCAAATTTGGTTCAGTCAATACATCAAACACGAAGTGGGGGGGGTGTTTGTGAAAGATTTTTTGAATGCAAATGAACTTAATTTAAAATGAAAACTAAACGCAACCGAACATAATTGAAAGCATTTAAAGTAAATGGAAACAGTGAACTGAACGATCCTAAAGCAAGGTGTGTGAACTAATTTAAATGCTCTCGAAAAATCTAAAAACTCATCTCACACTATTGAAATCAACACATCAGCACAATCACACTTCAACGAGAATAAAATAGTTGAAATGAAACATCAATTCAAAACACAATTAATGAGCACATGCAACGAGACTAAATTTTAAATGCAAAAGGGCTTTAACCACTTATAACGGAGTAGACACTTCAGCAAAGTCAATTAACCTATAAAAAATGAAACTATTGAGATAAAAAAAAATTCTAATTGAAGACATTCACCAACGCAAATCATTGACGGAAGTAATACGCGCCCAAAGCCAATTAAATCACTGCTGCCGCACCACCAATATCAATCAAGCATTTTGATCCAGGACGTGGCAGCTGTATGCTTGACTAAATGCAAAGAAAATGAAACTTCGTGCTCCCCTTTTTGGCTTGACATGACCGTGCATTCCTCTAAGATTAACTCACCCCTCTGATCACTTCTTCATTCTCAAACAATTGGAAAAACAATTCTCTTTTCTTCCAGCAGCCGTCAATCACCATGTGCTCCCACTACCTACTCCCATCAAAACAACGAGCTCCTTGCTTAAATAAAAAACCATTCTCTTTTCTTCTAGCAGCCGTGACCCCTACTACCGTGATGCTCTCTCCCTTCAATGCTTCCAACCGTGCATCAACTTCACCTCTGGGATCCGTGCCTCTCCATTAATCTCCGTAAATCAGCTGTATGGAAGTGCTTCTATTCTCCCACTCCAGATTAGCCATCAACGTGTTGCTGTCTTGCTTCTAAAATAGATTTAAATGTGTGCCTCCCATACAAGCCGTGTCACCAAACTTCCACACGTCTCTTCCAGCACATGTGTAACGCTTCCCAAATTAAATCATCATTTCTCCAAAGTAAGAAAATGAATGTGCATTTTGTGTGGCAGAGTAAAACAAAGGGAACATTCAAAGCCAACAAAACCGTGACAGCGTTATTTTTTTTCACTTGAAGATGAAATCAGCCATCACACACACTATGAATCACCGTTTTCATACTCCAAGAAAAAGAGAAATGTGTTCTTCATTCATTATCCCAACGTTCTCAAAAACCCAGAGTCAAAGAAAAATTTTCACATTACAAGAACCTCCAAAACAAATAAAACGAGAGAGTAAAGTGGAAAAATGCAAGTGGCCGCTAACCTAGGCCATGTGTTATCCTTTTAATAAGGGTGGGGTCCACACAATAAAACCCTAGGGTCCACGTCACTAACCTTTACTTTTGGGTCTAATTTACTTTACCAAAAATTGACCCAAAAGGTAAGAGTTGATTCAAAAATTCTAAACTACTAAATTACAATTTAATTAATTCTAAAATGTCTGTGTGGAGAGTCTTGAATTTATTTGGCATTCTTCCTGATGTCCCAAAATGCATCTCCAAAATTTTCATGCACTTCAATAATGAAAATAATTAGTTCAAATAATTCAAATTAATTAAAATAAGAATTTATGGTCAAATTAAGCACAATTAACAAAAACGGAAAAATACCGGACATTTAAGCACAATTCCCTGATTAATTCTAGCACAATAAACTAGGTGAAGTCAAGAAAATATTGACTCATCAAAATAGACCACACTTAGTCTTTTGCACTCCTGGGCAAAATCAAGACGCGAATCAAGGAATAGTTCAAAGAACATCAGGGAAGTGACACAAACTCAACACACAGAAAACAAAGACTAACAAGGACACAAATAGAATTACACAGTTCTCCAGTAATTTGGACCAAGAAAGGAAGTAGACAACATCCAACACAAAGGTGAATCAAAAGTCATGAAATTATCCAAGCACTTCCAAGCATGGCAAAATAATCAATCAGTTCAATAGGTGAATCAAAAGTAACAAAACCTCACAGATGCACTATCAATGTTTCTCTCAAGTGTCTAGGGTAAACAGTGTTAACTCAATGCACTCAAGAAAGCAAACAACAACAGAGTTGGCGAGCCTCTAAAACTAACACTCAGAAACATATGCATGTTCAAATCAAAAGGTCTTTTATGGATGTAATGGGGTCAAGGACAAGGGACGATAAATATGGATGAGAAGCTACAAACCAAAAGAAATAGAGGACTGATAACAGTTGAAAAACTGTTATTTTCATGCTTAAAATTGACACAAAAAGCAACCTTTACACTTAGAAACTAGCTTGAAATCATGCTTTTATCCATATTTTCAGAAATAAGAGAGCTGGACAGGTTTATGCTTGATTTCAGTGTTTTTGTGCAAGTTTTAAGGTGAATTTAGTGAAAGAAGAGAAGAAGGAGAGAGATGAAATCAGAAAAGACATCAAAAAGTGAAAAAGGAGAAGCCGAAGTCACCGCTCAGCAACAGTTTACCGCTGAGCGGCAGTTTACCGCTGAGCGGCACTCAGGAGCTTACGGGAGATCCGCTGAGGGGCAAAATGGCCGCTGAGGGGAAGAAACGACTCACGCACTTACCGCTGAGCGGCAATTTACCGCTGAGCGGCACTTTTATGGGCTTGGACCTAATTTTCTGTAATTTACGAATAATATATAAGCTTTGGCAGAAACGAAGCAAACACTCTCTCTTCCACCCCTTTGAAGGAGGATCTTGGATGCTCAGGCTTCCTCTTCACCTTTCTAGGGTTTTATCTTTCATTCTTTCATTGTTATTCATCTAGGTTCACCATGAATATGGTGAACTAAACTTTGTATGTTTGTTGGGGAATCAATGTAATCTTTTGAAGCTCTCATATATGGAATTTGTTTTTACATCTTTTATTCAACACCTATGCTTTCTTTCATCATTAGTTAGGGTTTTTCCTCTT
Source organism: Vigna reflexopilosa (assembly GCA_027742785.1). Lineage (NCBI taxonomy): Eukaryota > Viridiplantae > Streptophyta > Magnoliopsida > Fabales > Fabaceae > Vigna > Vigna reflexopilosa. The sequence goes on from CM050924.1 coordinate 17,201,757, forward strand.
TGCCTAATGCTTGCGTTGTTTAACTCATTCGATGCATGATTATTGGTTTTGTCGATACGGGCACGTACGGGGAAGTCTAGATCCGGGGAATCTCTCCCAATATTATATTGGTTGTCGTTAAGCTCCTGCACTTGATGAACTAATTATTAGGAATGCTAAGAATTGTATGAACTCGTAATTAGGAAGAAGCCTTCTTGAAAGGTACTTTAGAGAGTGGCATTAACAATGATGATTTGAATGTTGAATTCCTAAAATATATGAGAGTGGATAAGATGAAATTGACCCGCAACAACATATTCATACATTTATTTCATTGAAAGTGTTTATCTTTTGCTTTTGCCATTGATCGAAACCTCATACATATATGTTTATTTTCGTCTTTTGCATAGAAAAAATCCAAATATTTCATCCTTAAGTCTTAGCTAATTAACAAACCACACAACTAAACTAGGCCGTGAGTCCTTTGGGAAGAACGATACTTGGTCTTACCAAGTTTATTACTTGAACGATTCGGTCATACTTGCCGATTATAAAACAAGTTTGTGACATCATATTTTGGTGATCATAAATTTGTCCATCAAGTTTTTGGCGTCGTTGCCGGGTGATGGACAAATTTATGATCACAAAAATATGATGTCACAAACTTGTTTTACAGTCGGCAAGTATGACCGAATCGTTCAAGTAATAAACTTGGTAAGACCAAGTATCGTTCTTCCCAAAGGACTCACGGCCTAGTTTAGTTGTGTGGTTTGTTGATTAGCTAAGACTTAAGGACAAAATATTTGGTTTTTATATGCAAAAGACGAAAATAAACATGTATGCATGAGTTTTTGATCAATGGCAAAAGCAAAAGATAAACACTTTCAACGAAATATATGTATGAATATGTTGTTGGGGTTCAATTTCATCTTATCCACTCTCATATATTTTAGGAATTCAACATTCAAATCATCATTGTTAATGCCACTCTCTAAAGTACCTTTCAAGAAGGCTTCTCCCTAATTACGAGTTCATACAATTCCTAGCCTTCCTAATAATTAGTTCATCAAGTGCAGGAGCTTAAGGTAACCAATATACTTATTGGGAGAGATTCCCCGGATCTAGACTTCCCCGTACGTGCCCGTATCGACAAAACCAATAATCATGCATCGAATGAGTTAAACAATGCAAGCATTAAGCAAAGAGGAAAAACCCTAACTAATGATGAAAGAAAGCATAGGTCTTAAATAAAAGATGTAAAAACAAATTCCATATATGAGAGCTTCAAAAGATTACATTGATTCCCCAACAAACATACAAAGTTGAGTTCACCATATTCATGGTGAACCTAGATGAATAACATTGAAAGAATGAAAGATAAAACCCTAGAAAGGTGAAGAGGAAGCCTGAGCATCCAAGATCCTCTTTCAAAGGGGTGGAAGAGAGAGTGTTTGCTTCGTTTCTGCCAAAGATACAAACCCTAGGATGTGGTAAAGCTTATATACTATTCTAAAATTGCAGAAAATCTAGGTCCAAGCCCATAAGTGTGCCGCTCAGCGGTAAGTGCGTGAGTAGTTTCTTCCCCTCAGCGGCCATTTTGCCCCTCAGCGGTTCCAACGTGAACTCCTGAGTGCCGCTTAGCGGTAAACTGCCGCTGGACGGCAGTTGCGACTTCTCCTTTTGCACTTTTTGATGTCTTTTTTGATTTCAGCTCTCTCCTTCTTCACTTCTTTCACCAAATTTCACCTTAAAACCTGCACAAAAACACTGAAATCAAGCATAAACCTGTCCAGCTCTCTTATTTCTGAAAATATGAATAAAGGTATGATTTCAAGCTAGTTTCTAAGTATAAAGGTTGCTTTTAGTATCAATTTTAAGCATGAAAATAACAGTTTTTCAATTGTTATCACAACCCCAAACTTAGAACTTTGCTTGTCCTCAAGCAAACAAGATGTAACTCAATCTCCAACCAATTCATATGATGGTTCACTCATTCAAAAATCCTCTTTTTCAAGATAAGTAACAACTTCACTCAAACTTATGACCAAGAGTTCAATCAAGATGTGCACATGCTGTAGTGTTCACAAAGTCATTTAAATTCCAACAAATGCTATTTTTCATGAATGATCAATCAATTAAGCATGGATGTTCATGTGCTCATGGAATATTTCCTCACTAGATAAAGTGTTTCACTCACACACAAGTGTATAAGAGGTAATCACTCATTCACTCTACTATCACAATGTCACATGAATCAACTTTGCCTTTCATTTTATCACAATCAAAAACATTCACAAGCATGCATCATCACAAGGACTTTTCAATGGCTTATAATGTGGCTGGGCTAACAAGAAAATTGGTTTTTCTGGATCACAAAATTCTTGAGTTAAGAGAATCATAACAACACAATTATTCTTATTCATTCCCAACTTTCTTTTGCATTGAGCTTTGCCTTTTTCTTTTCTTTTCTTTTCTTTTTTACTTTTTAGCTCTTAGCTCAATGCTTTTCCTTTTTCATGTTTTCCCAACAACCCCAAACTTGAACATTTAACAATACCACACAAGATCTTCTACTTAACTCAAGGTAAAGATTTTCAATCAAGGGTTTTCAGTGTATGTTCAAGGCTAAGGGTTCAAAGGATAGAACACAAAGTGTTCTCTTTTAGTGGGCTAACTTTATGAATTTGGCCAATAAAAAAAAAGGTTCCAACAAATGGCCTTGATCATATGATGCAAAACAAGCAATTGATTCAATCCTAAAAAACCTGGGCAAAGTCATTCATGCCTTCAAAGTAATAGCATTCAATCAATAAAAACTCTGAAGCTCAAAACCTCACATATAAGCTCATTCACATTTGACATACATATCCTGCTTAATCTCACAATCACAATCATAATATCCTGCATTTGTTCACAAAGCTTGTGAATCACCTGTATAAGCATTTTAATGTGCACATCATCTCAACATCAATCAATCACTAATCATCATCAAGCATTACTTATCAAACAATCATAGTTAATAGCAAACCATCACACAAACCAGGTGTCCAATAGAGTACATCAAACCCTAATCTAAAAACAAAAACAAATAAGTTCAGAAAACTTAAACCAACAAAAGCATAAGCATATGATAGCATTCATCAGTAAATGCTATCTCAGCTCCTCTTCAGTCTGAGTTGTCCTCTGTATCTTCCTCTTCCTCCTCATCTTCATGATCTTCAAATGCATCATCATCATCAGCATCATCTTCTTCCATCTCTCTTGCTGAAGCTTCAGCTGCTCCAGCTCCTTCTCCATGCACTGGTTCCTTTGGCCAAGCTACCACATTATGGAATTCATCCATAGTCCACCTGTGGGCTGGAGGTGTATCATACATCCCCACAATCATCTCAACAGTGGCCACCTGCCCAATATTAACATTCAAGTTTCTGATAGCACAGTAAATGAATAATGCCCTGTTGAGAGTAATATCTGACATATGTGAACATGGCTGAATGTTGACATGTGAAAATGCCATCCAATATTTTGCAAGAGGAGTCAAATCCGTCCTCCTAATATTAACCACTAAGCCAGATCTATTTCTTTGGAAGTGTCCTCCAGGTATACACAGTACTCTCTCCACATCCTCATAATTAGCACCTTCCTCCATGCAAAGAGCAAACTGGCACTGCTCACCAGCCCACACAGTGTCCAGGAAGTTATTAATAGAATCAGGATCATACCTGATAGCATGGCCTCTGACATAGCCCAAATAATTCTCAGCTGGATAATCACCAATCTTCTTAGCATTGGTGTAAAATTCCTTTACCACAGCTATGTTGGCAGGTGCAGGATAAGTGGCTAGCTTTCCCCAGTCATTCCCTAACACTTGCTCTCCAAATTGAGGAGCAAAGTTAGGTATCATTCCAACCTTTCTCTCCATCAGAAGTCTCCTGTCCTGAACCACCCTAAAGTGCTTCTCATGTTTCCTAGAGAGGAACCTACTAGAGTGGGGTTGCTCTGGTTCCTTTTCCTTTCTCTTGATTGCCATGGTTTTCAATCTTTTTCCTGAAGAGGATGCCATTCCTACATTCAAACACAAATACAAAACCACAGAACATGATGTTAATCATTAGTAAAACACAGAACACAACTCCTTTCGAAGCTAAACCACCGCTGAGGGCCAGAATTTCCCCTCAGCCCCACCAGTGCCACATTCCAACACACAAAAATTCAAAAAGACCAAATCTGGCAGAGTGCCGCTCAGCGGCAGTTTACCCCTCAGCGGTAACTCTGCAGATTTTGGAAAATCTTGTTTTAAAGCTGTCCTAACTCACCCAAATGAAATTTTCAGTTTTCCAGTTCATAATCATGCAGTTTAATCGGTTCAAACATCAAATATATCATCAAATCATGCATAGAAATCAAAACCCCTAAATATTCATGCTTTGACAATCACATTCAAATTCAAAAACCCTAGAATGAACAAAATGCATTTTACTTACTTGGGTGGAGATACTAGATGCAATGAGAATGCTTCCAAGCTAGAATGCTCTCTTCCAACCCCAAACTTTGATGGCACATTAGTGAAAAAGTGAGTGGAAGAGAAATTTTCTTAAGAGGGAAGAGTGAAAAGATGTGGAAAACCTTGGAAAAGGTATATGGGAGTGTTTGTGCAGAGAAGAGCCAGCAAACAGAAGCTTATGCGCAGCTCAGGGTATAAAAATACCCTAATGGGCTCGAGTCCCGCTGAGGGGAAACTAAAGCCCATCTGCGAGAGTACCGCTCAGCGGCACTTTCGTGATGTGCTCTTCTCCTTCTTTTCTTAACCTACGTGCCTCCTAAACATGCCCCTCACTGGTTCCCTGCAATTCAATCCTCAGATTATTTATGCAAACCCTATTATGCAACTAAAATGAAACAAACAGAAACATTCAATCAACTGGGTTGCCTCCCAGGTAGCGCTTGTTTAACGTCACGAGCCTGACCCAAAATCCACCAACACCCATCAGTAGGTGTAACAAACTTACCAACACCCATCAGTTGGTGCAAAATTTTCTTACCAACACCCATCAGTAGGTGTTACAAACTGAGTATCCTTCAGTAGATACTTAACCACCTAGCATCCTTCAATAGATGCTATATCCAACAAAATATTTACAAAAATAATGTCCACAGATTAAAAGTTACAAAACCAAAATCAAAATCAAAAGTTTTTAAATCACTGGGTTGCCTCCCAGCAAGCGCTCTTTTAACGTCATCAGCTTGACCCAGTAAAGCTCAAGTTCCTTCTTCTTTTTCTTCTTCTTTCTACTGAACTTCTTTAGAAATTTAATCAAACCAGGAACCTGTTGCAGTGTCTCAATCATAGGAACTTTAATCTCCAATTTCTTGAAGATTTCCATAAAGCACTTAAATTTCTTTTCCTTCCTATGATTCTTCTTTAGATGAGGATGGGATTTTTCATATGATTCCTTCTTCTTTCCTCTCATCTTCTTTTTCTTACGCTTTCTCTCCTCAAATTTTCTCTTTTTCTTTTCTTTTATTTTTTTCTTCCCTTCTCTTTTTCTCCTCAACTTCTTTATTTTCACACAAATTTTCTTTCTCTCTTCTCTCTCAACCACTTCTTTTTCTTTTTCTTCATCTTTATCTTTCTCAATCAACTCTTCTTTCTCTTTTCTCTCTACCCTTTCCTCATCTCCCTCTAAGTTTTCCTCATCAAGAATCTTGTCACTTTCAGTTGTAATGACTTGCCCTTCCTCCTTAAGGTTAACTTCAGTATTAACATCATCATTCAATCTCTGAAGTTGCATCTCCATTCTTTTACATGATTCTTCAATGCTTTCCTGAGTAGAGTCAGAATTTTTCAAAAATCGTTGAAGGGTGTCCTCCAACCTATCCAAACTTCCTGATAGAAAGGGTTGTTGCTGCCATTGTTGTTGTGGTTGGTTCTCAAATTGTCCAGCAGCTTGCCAAAATTGGCTTTGATCCATGCTTGAGTGAGGTTCCCACCAGTGGTTGAGATTACTTTGGTAGAATTGAGTGCCCATATGGTTAAATTCTTGACCAAATTGCATTCTGCAGACATTAGGCACAAAACCCTAAAAACAATTGTTAGCACAAAATGTAATAAAAGAAGATATAAGATCAGAGATAAGAAGATGAAATAAAAACAGAAAACAGAAAAATAAAAACAGAAAAATAAAATAAAATAATAACCAAAAAAAAAATAAAAAAAAATAACATACAAACTGAAAAATATAAACAGAAAATAAAAATTCGAAAATTAAAAATTCAAAAACAAGTCAAAGATAATCAATAATCACACAAATTAACTAGTTAAACCACGAGTCCCCAGCAACGGCGCCAAAAACTTGATGGACAAATTTATGATCACCAAAATGTGATGTCACAAACTTGTTTTACAATCGGCAAGTATGACCGAATCGTTCAAGTAATAAACTTGGTAAGACCAAGTATCGTTCTTCCCAAAGGACTCACGGCCTAGTTTAGTTGTGTGGTTTGATGATTAGCTAAGACTTAAGGACAAAATATTTGGATTTTTATATGCAAAAGACGAAAATAAACATGTATGCATGAGTTTTTGATCAATGGCAAAAGCAAAAGATAAACACTTTCAACGAAATATATGTATGAATATGTTGTTGGGGTTCAATTTCATCTTATCCACTCTCATATATTTTAGGAATTCAACATTCAAATCATCATTGTTAATGTCACTCTCTAAAGTACCTTTCAAGAAGGCTTCTCCCTAATTACGAGTTCATACAATTCCTAGCATTCCTAATAATTAGTTCATCAAGTGCAGGAGCTTAAGGCAACCAATATACTTATTGGGAGAGATTCCCCGGATCTAGGCTTCCCCGTACGTGCCCGTATCGACAAAACCAATAATCATGCATCGAATGAGTTAAACAACGCAAGCATTAAGCAAAGAGGAAAAACCCTAACTAATGATGAAAGAAAGCATAGGTCTTAAATAAAAGATGTAAAAACAAATTCCATATATGAGAGCTTCAAAAGATTACATTGATTCCCCAACAAACATACAAAGTTTAGTTCACCATATTCATGGTGAACCTAGATGAATAACAATGAAAGAATGAAAGATAAAACCCTAGAAAGGTGAGGAGGAAGCCTGAGCATCCAAGATCCTCCTTCAAAGGGGTGGAAGAGAGAGTGCTTGCTTCGTTTCTGCTAAAGATACAAAGCCTAGGACGTCCTAAAGCTTATATACTATTCTAAAATTACAGAAAATCTAGGTCCAAGCCCATAAGTGTGCCGCTCAACGGTAAAGTGCCGCTCAGCGGTAAGTGCGGGAGTAGTTTCTTCCCCTCAGCGGCCATTTTGCCCCTCAGCGGTTCCAACGTGACCTCTTGAGCGGCAGTTGCGACTTCTCCTTTTGCACTTTTTGATGTCTTTTCTGATTTCATCTCTCTCCTTCTTCACTTCTTTCACCAAATTTCACCTTAAAACCTGCACAAAAACACTGAAATCAAGCATATACCTGTCCAGCTCTCTTATTTCTGAAAATATGAATAAAAGTATGATTTCAAGCTAGTTTCTAAGTATAAAGGTTGCTTTTAGTATCAAATTTAAGCATGAAAATAACAGTTTTTCAACTGTTATCACCGGGGACTCGTGGTTTAACTGGTTAATTTGTGTGATTATTGATTACCTTTGACTTTAATTTTGAATTTCTGTTTTTATTTTCTGTTTTTTATTTTTTTTGGTTTTTATTAGATTAGATTTTATTTTATTTTATCTTATCTTCTGAATCTATATCTTTTCCTATATCTTTTTGTGCTAACAAATTTTTTCTAGGGTTTTGTTTTCTTGCGTATGCAGGAGGCAATTCGAACAAGGAGCAAGAAAACAACAGAACCTCTTCTTGAAGGTCTAGACGAGAGTAGACGGAGGAGAAGAATCCGAACATCTAGAGAACTTTTCCCTCCTCCGGAAACTCTGTTACAACCATCACCACAAGGTTCTGTTCCTAGCACAGAAAATATGGAGAACAATAATATCAGAAGAACTCTTGCTGACTACACCAATATAGCTGGACCTCAGCACTTTAACAGTATAGCTAGACCTAGAGTCAATGCAGCTAACATGGAGCTCAAACCAGCACTGATCCAACTGGTGAAAAGCAACAAATTTAATGGGTTATCTCATGAAAGCCCATATGATCACCTCACTACCTTCAACGAGATTTGCAACACAGTCAAAATTAATGGGGTGCCAGACGAAGCTATCAAACTTAGCTTGTTTCCTTTCTCATTGGGAGGCAATGCTGAACTGTGGTTGAATTCATACCCAGAAGGAAGTTTCACAGAGTGGGAAGCAGTGGTGACAAAGTTTTTAAACAAGTACTTTCCACAATCAAAGAGGATAAAAGGCAAGCAGGAAATTTCTTCATTTAAGCAGGGCATGGAAGAATCACTGGGGCATGCATGGGACAGATATAAAAGCCTGTTACAAAAAACGCCCATGCATGGTTTCAAAGAAGAAGAAGTAGTCCTAACTTTCCTTGGAGGTCTTGGTTCACAAACTAAGATGATGCTTCATGCCTCAGCAGGAGGAAACTTTAAATGGAAAACTCCAGAGGAAGCAACTGAAATTATTGAAAATATGGCTACTAGTGACAACGAACTCAACATTGAAAAAGGATATCATAGTCAGAAGGAGTTGTTACAATCAAATGATGCTTTGCTTATTCAAAATAGAATTATATCTCAACAGCTTGAAGAGGTAATTATGAAGCTTTCTCAAATAACACAGGAAATACAACAGGTCTCAATGGTTCAAGTGCAACAACAAAAATGGCAAATGCAATCTACTCCAATTGAGAAAACAACAAAACTTAAAGAGACTTTCCAAAGATTCTTGAAGACAAATGCATCTTATTGTCAGAATGTGGATGCTGCATCTAAAAATATGGAGGTTTATGTTAAGAGAATAGTTGACAAGATGAAACATGATAATCTCAGAAAGGAGTGTAAAACTGTTGTGACCAGAAGTGGTAGAGTGTTAGAAGAGAGAAAACAAGAAAGAGAAGAGAAAGAAAATGAGAGTGAGAGTGAAAAAGAAACATGTGAGTGCAAAAGAAAGAGTTGAGAGAGAAAAAAAAAAGAAGAGAGAGAGGAGAGACAAAAAGAAAAAGAGTATGAAAAGCCACTTCCTTATCCAAAGAGTTATTCGAGGAAAGAGAAAGAAAAGCAGTTGGAAAGATTCATGGAGTTGTTTAAGAAGCTTGAGATCACTATACCATTCTCTGAAGCATTGCAACAGATGCCAGCATATGCAAAGTTTTTGAAGGAACTCCTCACAAAGAAACACAAGTATATTGAAAAGGAAACTATCAATGTACAGGGTAACTGCAGTGCAATCATACAGAAACTACCTCCTAAACTTAAAGATCCAGGAAGCTTTACTATTCCATGCACCATAGGAGATGTGAAAGTTGGAAGAGCATTGATTGATTTGGGAGCTAGCATTAATCTAATGCCGCTATCTATGTGCAGAACAATTCAGGGGTTGGAAATTAAACCAACCAGAATGGCTCTTCAATTGGCGGACAGGTCTCTTAAATATCCATCTGGAGTGGTTGAAGATGTTCTAGTAAAGGTTGACAAATTTGTATTCCCAGTGGATTTTATTGTGATGGAGATGGAAGGGAATAGTGATGTGATAACAGTTGAAAAACTGTTATTTTCATGCTTAAAATTGACACAAAAAGCAACCTTTACACTTAGAAACTAGCTTGAAATCATGCTTTTATCCATATTTTCAGAAATAAGAGAGCTGGACAGGTTTATGCTTGATTTCAGTGTTTTTGTGCAGGTTTTAAGGTGAATTTGGTGAAAGGAGTGAAGAAGGAGAGAGATGGAATCAGAAAAGACATCAAAAAGTGCAAAAGGAAAAGCCTAAGTCACCGCTCAGCGGCAGTTTACCGCTGAGCGGCACTCAGGAAGTCACGGGAGGTCCGCTGAGGGGCAAAATGGCCGCTGAGGGGAAGAAACGTCTCATGCACTTACCGCTGAGCGGCACTTTTATGGGCTTGGACCTAATTTTCTATAATTTACGAATAATATATAAGCTTTAGGGTTTCCTAGGGTTAGGGATCTTTGGCTGGAACGAAGCAAACACTCTCTCTTCCACCCCTTTGAAGGAGGATCTTGGATGCTCAGGCTTCCTCTTCACCTTTTTAGGGTTTTATCTTTCCTTCTTTCATTGTTATTCATCTAGGTTCACCATGAATATGGTGAACTAAACTCTGTATGTTTGTTGGGGAATCAATGTAATCTTTTGAAGCTCTCATATATGAAATCTGTTTTTACATCTTTTATTTAAGATTTATGCTTTCTTTCATCATTAGTTAGGGTTTTTCCTCTTTGTTTAATGCTTGCATTGTTTAACTCATTCGATGCATGATTATTAGTTTTGTCGATACATGCGCGTACGGGGAAGTCTAGATCCAGGGAATTTCTCCCAATATTATTTTGGTTGTCTTAAGCTCCTGCACTTATGAATTGATCATTAGGAATGCTAGGAATTGTATGAACTCGTGATTGGGGAGAAGCCTTCTTGAAAGGTACTTTCGAGAGTGGCATTAACAATGATGATTTGAATGTTGAATTCCTAAAATATATGAGAGTGGATAAGATGAAATTGACCCCCAACAACATATTCATACATAAATTTCATTGAAAGTGTTTATCTTTTGCTTTTTGCCATTGATCAAAACTTCATGCATACATATTTAATTTTCGTCGTTTGCATATAAAATCCAAATATTTCGTCTTTAAGTCTTAGTCAATCAAGAAACCACACAACTAAACTAGGCCGTGAGTCCTTTGGGAAGAACGATACTTGGTCTTACCAAGTTTATTACTTGAACGATTCGGTCACACTTGCCGATTGAAAAACAAGTTTGTGACATCATAATTTGGTGTTCATAAATTTGTCCATCATGATGTTCCTCTTATTCTTGGGAGACCTTTTATGAAGACTGCTAGAGTTTTGATTGATGTAGAGAATGGTAAGCTTAAAATGAGAGTTGATGATGAAGAAGTCACTTTTGACGTATCCAAGGTCATGACATATCCAAATGATGACAAAGCATGTTTTCAATTTGATGAACTTGATGAAGTTTGTATGGTGCAAGAAAGGATGGTGCGAAATATTTCTCCATTGGAAAAAACTCTCATTAATGCATGTGAAGATTTAGATGAAGAAGAAGAGAAATTGATTGATGAATGTCTGATGAACTTGGAAACATTGAAAAAGATTCCGGAGGAAGATCCAATATTCGAAATAATTGATAAGGAAGAAGCAGTCAAAGCACAGATACCAGAATTAAAAAGATTGCCATCACATCTGAAATATGTTTTTCTAGAAGAAGATGGAACAAAGCCAGTCATCATCAATAACTCTTTAGCTTTACAAGAAGAAGAGCAGTTGATAGAAATTTTGAAAGCCAACAAAGAAGCAATTGGGTGGTCAATATCAGATCTCAAAGGTATTAGCCCAACTTATTGCATGCACAAGATTTTTATGGAAGAAGATTATAAACCAAGTGCTCAACCACAGAGAAGGTTAAATCCTGTTATGAAGGAGGTGGTCAGAAAAGAAGTGTTGAAACTACTAGAAGCGGGTATCATCTATCCAATCTCTGATAGTGAATGGGTGAGTCCAGTACAGGTGGTTCCAAAGAAAGGTGGGATGACAGTAATTTATAATGATAAGAATGAACTTATTCCTACTCGGACAGTTACTGGCTGGCGTATGTGCATTGATTACAGGAAGCTAAATAAAGCTACTAGGAAAGATCATTTTCCTCTTCCTTTCATGGATCAGATGTTGGAAAGGTTATCAGGGCAGGCTTTCTATTGTTTTCTAGATGGATATTCGGGATACAATCAAATTGTGGTAGATCCAAAAGACCAGGAGAAGACAGCTTTTACTTGTCCTTTTGGTATCTTTGCATATAGAAAGATGCCTTTTGGATTATGTAATGCTCCAGCTACGTTTCAAAGGTGTATGCAGGCAATTTTTGCAGATCTCTTAGAAAAATGCATTGAAGTATTCATGGATGATTTCTCAGTTTTTGGAAATTCTTTCCAAAGATGTTTGGCTAATTTGAACATTGTCCTCAAAAGATGTGTTCAGACAAATCTTGTTCTTAATTGGGAGAAATGTCATTTCATGGTAACTGAAGGAATTGTATTGGGGCATAAAATGTTTGCTAAAGGAATTGAGGTAGACAAAGCTAAAGTAGAAGTCATTGAGAAACTACCTCCACCAACAAATGTAAAGGGGATTAGAAGTTTTCTTGGTCATGCTGGGTTTTATAGAAGATTCATCAAAGATTTCTCAAAAATTGCTAAACCATTGAGTAATCTTTTGATGAAGGATGCGCTTTTTGTGATGAATGAAGACTGTCTGAAAGCTTTTGACACATTGAAGAAGAAGTTAGTGTCAGCTCCAGTAATTGTAGCGCCAGATTGGAATCAAAATTTTGAATTAATGTGTGATGCAAGTGATTATGCAATAGGAGTTGTCCTTGGCCAGCGGAAAGAACAAAAGTTTCATCCAATTTATTATGCTAGCAAGGTTCTGAATGATGCTCAATTGAATTATGCTACCACAGAGAAAGAATTTCTTGCTATTGTGTATGCTCTAGAGAAATTTAGACCTTATCTTATTGGGTCTAAGGTGACTGTCTATACAGATCATGCAGCTATCAAATATTTGTTGACAAAACCAGATTCTAAGCCACGTCTGATTAGATGGGTATTACTATTGCAAGAATTTGATGTAGAAATCCGTGATAAGAAAGGAAGTGGGAACTTAATTGCTGATCATTTGTCACGGTTAGTCAACAATGAGGTCACTAGCAAGGAGTCTGAAATCTGGGAATCTTTTTCAGATGAATCACTCATGTATATTCAGCAGAGACCCTGGTTTACTGATATGGCCAATTTCAAAGCTGCAAGGGTCATGCCGGAAGACTTAACTTGGCAACAAAGAAAGAAATTTTTGCATGATGCCAAGCAGTTTGTTTGGGATGATCCTTATTTGTTCAAAATTAGAGCAGATAATCTTCTGAGGAGATGTGTTACAAATGAAGAAGCAGAAGGAATTCTCTGGCATTGTCATGATTCACCTTATGGAGGACATTTTAATGGAGAAAGAACAGCAGCAAAAGTCCTTCAATCAGGATTTTATTGGCCAACTTTGTTTAAAGATGCCCATAATCATGCTAGAAATTGTGATAAATGTCAAAGAGCAGGGACAATCACTAAACGTCATGAGATGCCTTTACAAGGTATTTTAGAGGTTGAGGTTTTTGATTGTTGGGGTATTGATTTTGTTGGACCCTTCCCTTCATCTTTCAACAATGAATATATTCTGGTAGCAGTAGATTATGTGAGTAAATGGGTGGAAGCATTAGCTTGTCCTAAAAATGATGCTAGCACAGTAATTAAATTCTTGAAGAGGCAGATATTCTCACGTTTCGGCACTCCAAGAGTGTTGATCAGTGATGGAGGATCTCATTTTTGCAATTATCAACTAGAGAAAGTACTCAAACACTATGGAGTAAAACATAAGGTAGATGCACCTTATCATCCACAAACCAATGGACAAGCTGAGGTGTCTAACAGGGAGATAAAAAGGATCCTGGAAAAAACAGTGACTTCATCAAGAAAGGATTGGTCTCTCAAATTGGATGATGCTCTTTGGGCTTATAGGACAGCAATGAAGACGTCTATGGGATTATCACCTTTTCAATTAGTCTATGGGAAAGCATGCCATTTGCCAGTAGAATTGGAGCATAGAGCATTATGGGCTTTGAAATTCTTGAATTTTGATCCTAATGAAACTCAATGCACATGCAGTCGACAGATTTTGGAGCTTGAAGAAATGCGATTACATGCATATGATTCATCCAAGGCTTACAAAGACAAAATTAAATTTTATCATGACAGGAAGTTGGTGAATAGAGTTTTCAATCCAGGACAACAGGTACTATTGTTCAATTCAAGATTAAAGATATTTCCTAGGAAGCTGAAGTCAAAATGGTCAGGACCATTTGTAATAAAAGAAGTGCATCCGCATGGAGCAATTGAAATATTTAATCCAGCTGCTGATGATCCACAGAGAAGTTGGGTGGTGAATGATCCACAGAGAAGTTGGGTTGAGGTGCAACAATTTTCCACAATGATGTTGTTGGTTGATCCTTGAAAGTTTGGGTCAGGCTCGTGACGTTAAACAAGCGCTTATTGGGAGGCAACCCAGTATTCTGTAAGTATTTTATGTTTTTAGATTAGAGTTTGATGTACTCTATTGAACACCTGGTTTGTTATGATGGTTTGCTATTAACTATGATTGTTTGATAAGTAATGCTTGATGATGATTAGTGATTGATTGATGTTGAGATGATGTGCACATTAAAATGCTTATACAGGTGATTCACAAGCTTTGTGAACAAATGCAGGATATTATGATTGTGATTGTGAAATTAAGCAGGATGTGTATGTCAAATGTGAATGAGCTTATATGTGAGGTTTTGAGCTCCAGAGTTTTCATTGATTGAATGCTATTACTTTGGAAACATGAATGATTTTGCCCAGGTTTTCTATGATTGAATCAATTGCTTGTTTTGCATCATGTGATCAAGGCCGTTTGTTGGAACCTTTTTTTTATTGGCCAAATTCATAAAGCTAGCCCACTAAAAGAGAACACTTTGTGTTCTATCCTTTGAACCCTTAGCCTTGAACATACACTTAAACCCTTGATTGAAAATCTTTACCTTGAGTTAAGTAGAAGATCTTGTGTGGTATTGTTAAATGTTCAAGTTTGGGGTTGTTAGGAAAACATGAAAAAGGAAAAGCATTGAGCTAAGAGCTAAAAAGTAAGAATATTCAAAGAAAAAGAAAAGAAAAGAAAAAGAAGCAAAGCTCAATGCAAATGCAAAGGTAAGTTGGGAAGAATAAGAAAAATATTGTTGTTATGATTCTCTTAACTCAAGGATTTTGTGATCCAGAAAAACCAATTTTCTTGTTAGCCCAGCCACATTATAGGCCATTGAAAAGTCCTTGTGATGATGCATGCTTGTAAATGTTTTTGATTGTGGTAAAATGAAAGGCAAAGTTGATTCATGTGACATTGTGATAGTAGAGTGAATGAGTGATTACCTTTTATACACTTGTGTGTTGAGTGAAACACTTTACCTAGTGAGGAAATATTCCATTAGCACATGAACATCCATGCTTAATTGATTGGTCATTCATGAAAAAGAGCATTTGTTGGGTATTAACTGACTTTGTGAAACACTAAAGCATGTGCACATCTTGAGTGAACTCTTGGTCATATGTTTGATTGAAGTTTTTACTTATCTAAAAAAAGGATTTTTGAATGAGTGAACCATCATATGAACTGGTTGAAGATTGAGTTATATCTTGTTTGCTTGAGGACAAGCAAAGTTCTAAGTTTGGGGTTGTGATAACAGTTGAAAAACTGTTATTTTCATGCTTAAAATTGACACAAAAAGCAACCTTTACACTTAGAAACTAGCTTGAAATCATGCTTTTATCCATATTTTCATAAATAAGAGAGCTGGACAGGTTTATGCTTGATTTCAGTGTTTTTGTGCAGGTTTTAAGGTGAATTTAGTGAAAGAAGTGAAGAAGGAGAGAGATGAAATCAGAAAAGACATCAAAAAGTGCAAAAGGAGAAGCCGAAGTCACCGCTCAGCGGCAGTTTACTGCTGAGCGGCACTCAGGAGCTTACGGGAGATCCGCTGAGGGGCAAAATGGCCGCTGAGGGGAAGAAACGACTCACGCACTTACCGCTGAGCGGCAATTTACCGCTGAGCGGCACTTTTATGGGCTTGGACCTAATTTTCTGTAATTTACGAATAATATATAAGCTTTAGGGTTTCCTAGGGTTAGGTATCTTTGGCAGAAACGAAGCAAACACTCTCTCTTCCACCCCTTTGAAGGAGGATCTTGGATGCTCAGGCTTCCTCTTCACCTTTCTAGGGTTTTATCTTTCATTCTTTCATTGTTATTCATCTAGGTTCACCATGAATATGGTGAACTAAACTTTGTATGTTTGTTGGGGAATCAATGTAATCTTTTGAAGCTCTCATATATGGAATTTGTTTTTACATCTTTTATTTAAGACCTATGCTTTCTTTCATCATTAGTTAGGGTTTTTCCTCTTTGCTTAATGCTTGCGTTGTTTAACTCATTCGGTGCATGATTATTGGTTTTGTCGATACGGGCACGTACGGGGAAGTCTAGATCCGGGGAATCTCTCCCAATATTATATTGGTTGTCGTTAAGCTCCTGCACTTGATGAACTAATTATTAGGAATGCTAGGAATTGTATGAACTCGTAATTAGGGAGAAGCCTTCTTGAAATGTACTTTAGAGAGTGGCATTAACAATGATGATTTGAATGTTGAATTCCTAAAATATATGAGAGTGGATAAGATGAAATTGACCCCCAACAACATATTCATACATTTATTTCATTGAAAGTGTTTATCTTTTGCTTTTGCCATTGATCGAAACCTCATACATACATGTTTATTTTCGTCTTTTGCATAGAAAAAATCCAAATATTTCATCCTTAAGTCTTAGCTAATTAACAAACCACACAACTAAACTAGGCCGTGAGTCCTTTGGGAAGAACGATACTTGGTCTTACCAAGTTTATTACTTGAACGATTCGGTCATACTTGTCGATTGTAAAACAAGTTTGTGACATCATAGTTTGGTGATCATAAATTTGTCCATCAAGAAGCAATGGGGAACAAGTGTAAACATAGTCAAATCACACCCAAAACCTCTAATTCAATCCTCTTCTTGACTCCATTATTCACAAAAAAAAAAAATTCTCATTTTTTCTCTATTTTTTTCATCTTGTCTCTTTTTTCTTTTCTCACTCACTCTTTAGGACACAACTGTAAGAGACAAGATACACAACATATTTACAAACACAAAACAAGAAGAGGAACCAACCAGCCAATTCATCAGAAACCCCCAGGAGACCACACTTGTTCCCAAAACACTTCCAAAGCTCCAAAATTCCCTAAGGTTAAGGTAATCATGGTTTTTCACTTAGGGCTAGTGTATGAGCTTCAAAACAAAGAATTGGGGAAAATATAGGCTCAATAGGGGTTATCAAAGGATTAGAACAAGGTAGGCTTATTTGGCTGGAGAGGCTCAAGAACAAAACTGCCTTTATCACTTCCAAACTTGCATATCAATCAAGAATTATCAACAAGAGTCAAGCCAAGGCATATGTGCAAGCAATAAAGAGACATATCACACAAGAAAGAACATAAAGTGGCTCAAATCTCGCATAGGGTAATTGTATCACAATCAATTCAACCTCTCAAACATCATAATCATCTTCCCACGCAAAGAAATTAGGGAATTCAAACCATAAAAGTATCAATGAAGTGAAAGACACATCTACAAGCTAAACAAAGTCCAGAAATCAAGAGAAACAGGTAAAACTGTACACAAGACACAACAAAAACTACCTAGAAAACAAGACCTAAACAAAGAAAAATCTCCCCTAATAGACCACACTTAAACTACACAATGCCCTCAATGTGTCACGGTCATCAGATTAACAATCAGAACCGTCATAAGATATAGACAAGTGCAATAAAAGTGAGGAGGGAGGGAGAAAAGAAACTCCCCTACATCAGAGGGAAAAAGAGGCGGGGTCGACCAAAGACGTCTCCTCCACCACTGCATCCAACAAAGAAGGATTGCTGAGGAAGGTGATAACAGTTGAAAAACTGTTATTTTCATGCTTAAAATTGATACTAAAAGCAACCTTTAACACTTAGAAACTAGCTTGAAATCATGCTTTTGGTCATATTTTTAGAAATAAGAGAGCTGGACAGGTTTATGCTTGATTTCAGTGTTTTATGCAGGTTTTAAGGTGAATTTGGTGAAAGAAGTGAAGAAGGATAGAGATGGAATCAGAAAAGACATCAAAAAGTGCAAAAAGAGAAGCCGCAACTGCCGCTCAGCGGCACTTAGGCAATCACGGTGGATCCGCTGAGGGGTGAAAAGGCCGCTGAGGGGAGGAAAACAACTCACGCACTTACCGCTGAGCGGTAGTTTACTGCTGAGCGGCACTATTTTGGGCTTGGGCCTAATTTTCTGTATATTTTAGAATAGTATATAAGCTTTAGGACGTCCTAGGGTTTGTATCTTTGGTTGAGACGAAGAAAACACTCTCTTTTCCACCCCTTGAAGGAAGATCTTGGATGCTCAGGCTACCTCCTCCTCTTTCTAGGGTTCTATGTTTCATTCTTTCATTATTGTTCATCTAGTTTCACCATGAATATGGTGAACTAAACCTTGTATTGTTGTTGGGGAATCAATGTAGTCTTGTGAAACTCTCATATATGGAATTTGTTTTAACATCTTATATTAAGATACATGCTTTCTTTCATCTTTAGTTAGGGATTTTCCTGTTTGCTTAATGCTTGCTTTATTTAACTCATTCATTGCCATGACTATTGATTTTGTCGATATGGGAACGTACGGGGAAATCTAGATCTGGGGAATTTCTCCCAATAGCATATTGGTTGCCTTTAAGCTCCTGCACTTCAGAACTAATTACTAGGAATGCTAGGAATTGTATGAACTCGTAATTAAGGATAGGCCTTCTTGCAAGGTGATTTAGAGAGTGACATTAGCAATTGATGAAAAGAATGATGAATTCCTAAAGTATATGGGAGTGGATAAGATGAAATTGATAACCCCAACAACATACTCATTCATCTAATTCATTGAAGTCTTTGTATTCTGTTCTTTTCCATTGAGCAAATTCATGTATACATGTCTAATTACTGTCTTTTGCATTTAAAACCTACAATCAATTGTTCATAAGTCTTAAATAATCAACAAATCATACAACTAACTAGGCCGTGAGTCCTTTGGGAGAACGATACTTGGTCTTACCGAGTTTATTACTTGATACGATTCGGTCACACTTGCCGAGGGTTAGACAAGTTTTTGGCGCCATTTTTCGGTGTTCATAAATTTGTAATCAAGTTTTTGGCGCCGTTGCCGAGGACTCGCGGTTTAACTAGTTCATTTGTGTGATTATTGATTATCTTTGACTTGAATTTTGAATTTTGAATTTCTATTTTTTTTTTCTGTTTTTTTTGTTTTATTTTATTTTATTTTATTTTTCTGTTGTTATTTTTTCTGTTTTCTGTTTTTATTTTTTTTCTCTATTTTTATTTTATGTTCTTATCTCTGATCCTATATCTTCTTCTATATCTTTTTGTGCTAACCAATTTTTCTAGAGTTTTGTTTTCTTGTGTATGCAGGAGATAATCCGAACGAGGAGCAAGAAAACCGCAAAACCTCTTCTTGAAGGTTTAGACGAGAGTAGACGGAGGAGAAGAATCCGTACATCTAGAGAACTTTTTCCTCCTCCAGAAACTCTGTTACAACCATCACCACAAGGTTCTGACCATAGCACTGAGAATATGGAGAATAATAATGCCAGAAGAACTCTTGCAGATTACACAAATATAGCTGGACCTCAACATTTTAATAGCATAGCAAGACCGAGGGTCAATGCAGCCAACATGGAGGTGAAACCAGCATTAATCCAACTGGTGAAGAATAATCAATTTAATGGGTTGTCTCACGAAAGCCCATATGAGCACCTCACAACTTTTAATGAGATCTGCAACACGGTGAAAATAAATGGGGTGCCAAACGAAGCAATCAAACTTAGCCTGTTTCCATTTTCATTAGGAGGCAACGCTAAGCTTTGGTTAAATTCTTTTGCAGAAGGAAGCTTTACAGAGTGGGAAGCAGTGGTGACCAAGTTCTTAAACAAATACTTTCCACAATCAAAGGTGAATAAAGGAAAGCAAGAGATTTCATCATTCAGGCAAGGCATGGAGGAATCACTAGGCATGCATGGGACAAATATAAAAGCTTATTAAGAAAGACACCCACACATGGATTTGATGAAGTGGAAGTAGTCCTAATCTTCCTTGGAGGTCTTGGTTCACAAACCAAGATGATGCTTGACGCCTCAGCAGGAGGAAATATCAAATGGAAAACTCCAGAGGAAGCTACAGAAATCATTGACAATATGGCTACTAGTGATAATGAACTAAACAGTGAAAGAGGAGCTCCTACTCAACAAAAAGGAGTTCTACAGTTACAAACCCATGATGCCTTGCTAGCACAGAACAAGATACTAACTCAACAACTAGAGACTCTTAGTAAAACACTTGCACAACTGCCAAAAGAGTTAAAGATTGTTGCACAGGCTCAATCATAGTTGTGTGAATTATGTAGAGTTGACCATATCAATGGTCAATGCGCTTTTCCAGCAGAAGCCTTAGAGGATGTTAACTTCATGGCCAATCAATACCGTCAGGGGAATTTTAATCAAGGGTGGAAACCACACCCAAGCATTGGTCACGGACAAACTGGGCAAGTCGGACAAACTGGGCAATTTAACAAGCAACAACAACAACCAACTTTATGGCAACAATTTTCTATACTTAATGAAAGATCAATAAGGATGGAAGAAACTCTTCATCAGTTCATACAGAAAACTGATTCTACTCAAAAGAGCACTGAAGCTGCTATTAACAATTTGGAGATTCAAATGGGTCAGATTACCAAGCAGTTGGAAGAGAGGCCAGACAAAAATTTTGGGGCTAATACTGAGGTTAACCCCAGGGAAGAATGTAAAGTGTTGGAGAGTACAAATGATGAGACAGTTGAGTTAGAAAAAGGAGAGATAGAAAAAGAAGAGAGAGAAAAGAGAGAAAAAGAAAAAGAAGAGAGAAAAGAGAAAGGAGAGAGAACAGAGATAAAGAGTAATGATATTTTTTCCTTTTCCAATCAATCAAGAGAAACAATCTGATTTTACAGAATTATTCAAGATGGTGGACAATGATGTACCTTGGAATCAGATATTACAACAAGTTGCAGTTTATACTAAACCTGAGGACGAAGTCTCTACAAAGAAAAGACGTCGAGATGAAGATACAAAAAAGTATAAAGCTGTTAAAAAGGAGCCATTCCCTCCAAAAGCAAAAGATCCAGGAGGCTTTTCCATTCCATGCACAATAGGGAAGAAAAGGATAAAAAAGGCCTTACTTGATTTACGATCAAGTGTTAACTTGATACCTTATTCTTTACTGGAGCAGATCGGTGATGTTGATGTCAAGCCTGTAAAGGTTAACTTAGTAATGGCAGATGGATCTTCAAAGGAACCCTGTGGAATAGCAGAAGATATTATAGTTTGTGTAGGCAAACTCCAGTTCTTGGTAGACTTTGTGGTGATGGAGATGGAAACTGAAAAGATACCTATTATTCTTGGAAGACCGTTTATGAAAACGGCCAAAGCCATCATAGATATGAGCGAAGGTATAGTGGTGCTTCAAGACAGAGAAGAGAGAGTTGTGGTAGATGTCTTCAAAGAAGAGAGGCAGATGCAGGAGGAAGAAGCTAGTCATAAAGCTGCATTTCAAGATGTACTCATGACTAGCCCTGAAGATGAAAAGCCCAAGGTTAAAGGTAAACATTGTTTATTGTTTCAAGTACAGGAAAAAGAAAAGATTGGAAGAGGAAGAAAAGTTCCTAATGACTGGATGAAAGAACAACTCCAACTGGGTACACCTGTGAGATTCAAAAACAAGTTGTGGGTTGTGAAAGGCTACAAAGAAAAGGAGATGATAGAGATAGAATCTCCATATTCTAGAAGAATCAAAACAGTACACCGGAAGCAGTTGAGGAGTTGGTGGGAGATAGACATCAACCATGAAGAAGGAACTTGAACTTTATTGGGTCAAGCTAATGACGTTAAAAGAGCGCTTGCTGGAAGGCATTCTAGTGATTTGAGGACAATATTTCTTTTGTTTTTCTTTTGGATTTGTAATTTTTTTTTTTAATCAGTTGGACATTATTTCTGTAAATATGATTTTGGATATAGCATCTATTGAAGGATGCTAGGTGGTTAAGTATCCACTGAAGGATACTAGGTTTGTTACACGTACTGATGGGTATTGGTAAGAAAGTTTTGCACCTACTGATGGGTGCTGGTGGATTTTGGGTCAGGCTCGTGACGTTAAACAAGCGCTACCTGGGAGGCAACCCAGTTGATTGATTATATTTCTGTTTGTTCTGTTTTAGTTGTATGATAGGGATTTGCATAAGTGATCTGAGAATTTAATTGCAGGGAACCAGTGAGGGGGCATGAGTAGGATGCACTTAGGTTAAGCTAGGGAGAAGAGGAACACTTCCCGAAAGTGCCGCTGAGCGGCAAACTACCGTTGAGCGGCAAACTACCACTGAGCGGTAGTGTCGCAGACTGGGCTTAGGTTGCCCCTTAGCGGAACCCGAGCCCATTAGGGTATTTTTATACCCTAAGCTGCGCCTGAGCTTCTCTTTTCAGACTCTTCTCTACACACACACTCCTACATACTTTTTCAAAGGTTCTCTACAACTTTTCCCTCATCCCTCTTGAGAAAATCTCCTTTTCACTCACTTTCTCACTAGTTTTCCATCTAAGTTTGGGGTTGGAAGAAAGTATCATAGCTTGAAAGCATTCTCATTTCATCTAGCATCTCCCCCCAAGTAAGTCAAGCATTTTTCATTCTAGGGTTCTTGAGTTTGAATTTGATTGTTAAAGCATGAATCTTTAGGGGTTTTGATTTCTATGCATGATTTGATGATTTAATTGATGTTTGAACCGATTAAACTGAATGATTTTGATCTGGAAAACTGAAAATTGCATGTGGGTGGAGTTAGGACAGGTTAAAAATGAAGTTTTCAAAAATCTGCAGAGTCACCGCTCAGGGGTAAATTGCCGCTGAGCGGCACTCAGACAAACATGCTGTTTTTGCTGAGTTACGTTCTAGATTGATGCACTGGTGGCGCTGAGGGGTGATTTTAACCCTCAACGGTGGTTTAGCTTCGAAATAAGGTGTTGTCTGTGTTTTACTAATGATTAACAAAATGTTTTGTGGTTTTGTATCTGTGTTTGATGTAGGAATGACATCCTCTTCAGGCAAAAGAATGAAAACCATGGCATTCAAAAGAAAAGAAAAGGAACCTGAACAACCCCATTCTAGTAGGTTCCTATCTCGCAAACATGAGAAGCACTTTAAGGTGGTCCAAGATAGGAGACTCCTTATGGAGAGAAAGGTTGGAATGATACCTAACTTTGCTCCTTAATTTGGAGAGCAGTTGTTAGGGAATGATTGGGGGAAGCTAGCCACATACCCTACACCTGCCAATATAGTTGTGGTGAAAGAATTCTACACTAATACAAGAAAGATTGGTGATTATCCAGCTGAGAATTACCTAGGCTATGTCAGAGGCCATGCTATTAGGTATGATCCTGATTCCATCAACAACTTCTTGGATACTGTGTGGGCTGCTGAGCAGTGCCAGTTTGCTCTCTGTATGGAAGAAGGCGATGATTTTGATGATGTGGAGAGAGTTTTATGTGTACCTGGAGGACATTTTTAGAGGAATAGAACTGGCGCTGTGGTGAACATTAGGAGAATTGACTTGACTCCTCTTCCAAAGTATTGGATGGCATTTTCTCATGCCAACATTCAGCCATGTTCTCATGTGTCAGACATTACTCTTAGCAGGGCACTCCTCCTTTACTGTGCAATCAGGAACTTGAATGTTAATATTGGACAGGTAATAGCTGATGAGATAAGGGTGTGTGCTAACACAACAAATAGCAAAGCACCCTTAGGACATCCTTCTTTAATCACACACCTCTGCAAGATAGCTGGGGTGGATACTTCTGCTCCACCATTTGAAAGGCCAAGGAAAGCAATTGATGAGGCTTATTATAGACAATACTGTGGAGGTGAGGAAGCAGCTCAGCCAGTTCCACCACGCCGTACTCGTAGAGAAAGAGGGCAAGCACAGAGTCAGGCATCTATTGAGACACATGAAGCAGAACCTTTCCAAATGAGGGACATGTACATGTCTCTTATAGGTGCACAGTTACAGTCTATCCACAGAGGACAGGTGGCCACTACTGAGATGATTGTTGGAATGTATGATACACCTCCAGCACACAGGTGGACTATGGAGGAGTTTCATAATGTGGTAGCTTGGCCAGAAGAGCAGGTACAAGGCAGCAGAGCTGGAGCAGTTGAAGCTTCAGCTATGGAGATGGATGAAGATGATGTTGATGATGATGATGCATTTGAGGATGCTGAAGATGAGGAAGAAGAGGAGGATACAGATGACAGCTCAGATTGATGAGGAGCTGAGATAGCATTTACTGATGAATGCTACCATAACTAGAGCAGGACTTATGCATTTGTTTGGTTTTGTGTTCTGAACTTACTTATGTTTTTAGAATAGGGTTTCATGTACTCAATTGAAAACTTTGTCTGTTATGATGGTTTGCTTGTGATTGTGATTGTTTGATAAAGTAATGCTTGATGATGCTTTGATATAGATTGATGTTGAGATGTGCACAGTACATGCTTATACAGGTGGTTCACAAGCTTTGTGAACAAATGCATGATGTTATGATTGTGATTATGATATTAAGCAGGATGTGTATGTCAAATGTGAATGAGTTGATATGTGAGGTTTTGAGCTCCAGAGTTTGTGTGATTGAATGCTATTCCTTTGGAAGCATGAATGACTTTGCCCAGGTTTTCTATGATTGAAGTACTTGCTTGTTTGCATCACATGATCAAGGCCATTTGTTGATAACCCTTTTATTAGCCAAATTCATAAATTTAGCCCACTGAAAGAGAACACTAGGTGTTCTATCATTTGAACCCTTAGCCTTGAACATGATTTGAAAACCCTTGTTGAAAAGCTTTACCTTGAGTTAAGTAGAAAATATTTTGTGGTATTGACAAATGTTCAAGTTTGGGGTTGTTGGAAAATAGAAAGGGAAATTGAAAGCATTGAGCTAAGAGCTAAGAAGTAAGTATGTGAAAAGCAAAAGAAAAAGAGAAAGAAAAGAAAAGAAAAAAAAGCAAAGCTCAATGCAAAACAAAGTTGGGAAAAGTAAGAATGATTGTGTTTATATGATTCTCTTAACTCAAGGGTTTTGTGATCTAGAAAAACTAATTTTCTTGTTAGCCCAGCCACATTATAAGCCATTGAAAAGTCCTTGTGATGATGCATGCTTGTGAATTTATTTGATTGTGGTTAAATGAAAGGCAAAGTCAATTCATGTCACATTGTGATAGTAAAGTGAATGAGTGATTACCTCCTATACACTTGTGTTTGAGTGAAACACTTTACCTAGTGAGGAAATATTCCAAGAGCAAATGAACATCCATGTTTAGTTGATTGATCATTCATGAAAAATAGCATTTGTTGGATATTAAGTGACTTTGTGAACACCAAAGCATGTGCACGTCTTGATTGAAATCTTTGTCAGGAGTTTGATTGAAGTTTTTACTTATCTTGAAAAGAGGATTTTTGAATGAGTGAACCATTATACGGATTAGTAGAAGATTGAGTTACATCTTGTTTGCTTGAGGACAAGCAAAGTTCTAAGTTTGGGGTTGTAATAACAGTTGAAAAACTGTTATTTTCATGCTTAAAATTGATACTAAAAGCAACCTTTAACACTTAGAAACTAGCTTGAAATCATGCTTTTGGTCATATTTATAGAAATAAGAGAGCTGGACAGGTTTATGCTTGATTTCAATGTTTTATGCAGGGTTTTAAGGTGAATTTGGTGAAAGAAGTGAAGAAGGATAGAGATGGAATCAGAAATCAGGCAATCACGGTGGATCCGCTGAGGGGTGAAAAGGCCGTTGAGGGGAGGAAAACAACTCTCGCACTTACCGCTGAGCGGCACTATTTTGGGCTTGGGCCTAATTTTCTGTATATTTTAGAATAGTATATAAGCTTTAGGACGTCCTAGGGTTTGTATCTTTGGTTGAGACGAACCAACCACTCTCTTTTCCACCCCTTGAAGGAATATCTTGGATGCTCAGGCTACCTCCTCCTCTTTCTAGGGTTCTATCTTTCATTCTTTCATTATTGTTCATCTAGTTTCACCATGAATATGGTGAACTAAACCTTGTATTGTTGTTGGGGAATCAATGTAGTCTTGTGAAACTCTCATATATGGAATTTGTTTTAACATCTTATATTAAGATACATGCTTTCTTTCATCTTTAGTTAGGGATTTTCCTGTTTGCTTAATGCTTGCTTTGTTTAACTCATTCATTGCCATGATTATTGGTTTTGTCGATATGGGAACGTACGGGGAAATCTAGATCCGGGGAATTTCTCCCAATAGCATATTGGTTGCCTTTAAGCTCCTGCACTTTAGAACTAATTACTAGGAATGCTAGGAATTGTATGAACTCGTAATTAAGGATAGGCCTTCTTGCAAGGTGATTTAAAGAGTGGCATTAGCAATTGATGAAAAGAATGATGAATTCCTAAAGTATATGAGAGTGGATAAGATGAAATTGATAACCCCAACAACATACTCATCCATCTAATTCATTGAAGTGTTTGTATTCTATTCTTTTCCATTGATCAAATTCATGCATACATGTTTAATTACTGTCTTTTGCATTTAAAACCTACAATCAATTGTTCACAAGTCTTAAATAATCAACAAATCATATAACTAACTAGGCCGTGAGTCCTTTGGGAGAACGATACTTGGTCTTACCGAGTTTATTACTTGATACGATTTGGTCACATTTGCCGAGGGTTAAACAAGGTTTTGGCGTCGTTTTTCGGTGTTCATAAATATGTCATCAGAAGGGCTTAAGTCTATGCCCATTAACCTTGAAGCTTTTAGCTGCGGATGGACCTTGGATCTCTACTGCACCATAGGGATAAACATTACTCACAACAAAAGTTCCAATCCACTTTGATCTCAACTTACCACCCATGAGTCCGAGCCTAAAGTTATACAATAAAACTTGTTGGCCAACCTCGAAGTCCTTTCTAACAATAGAATTGTCATGGAACTTCTTTGTCCTTTCCTTGTAGAACTTCGTGTTCTCATAGGCCTTCAATCGGATCTCATCCAGTTCATTCAATTGCAACTTTCTTTCCTCTCCAGCTTGGTCCATGGAGAAGTTGCAAGTCTTCACAGCCCAGTATGCCTGATGCTCAATCTCAACTGGTAGGTGACATGCCTTTCCAAAGACAACCCGGTAGGGAGACATCCCTATCGGTGCTTTGTAGGCAGTCCTGTGGGCCCAAAGAGCATCATCCAAACTATTGCTCCAATCTTTCCTATTGGGCAGGACAATCTTCTCCAAAATTCTCTTAATTTCCCTGTTTGAGATCTATGCTTGCCCATTTGTTTGGGGGTTGTAAGATGTAAAGACTTTGTGTACCACCCCATACTTCTTTAGCAAGGCTTGCATTGATCTGTTGCAAAAATGAGTTCCTTGATCACTAACAATTGCTCAGGGTACTCCAAACCTGCAAAAGAGGTGAGATCTAACAAAATCTACAACAACCCGAGCATCGTTAGTTCTGGTGGCTCTAGCTTCCACCCATTTTGAAACATAATCCACAACCAGGAGAATATAAGAGAAACCAAACGAAACAGGAAAGGGACCCATGAAATCTATACCCCAAACATCAAATACCTCACAGAACAGCATGGGCTGTTGAGGCATCTGTTGTTTCCATGAAAGTGATCCTCCTGCTCTCTAACATGGCTTGCAGGTGCTGCAAATCCTCTCAGCATCTTTAAAGATGGAGGGCCAATAGAAACCACAATCTAACACCCTGCGAGCCGTTCTTTGAATTCCCAACTGACCACCAGGTGAGGAAACGTGACAAAACTGTAGGACCGAGTCAATCTCATGGTCTGGAATGCATCTTCTTGTAACCTGATCACTGCACAACTTCCACAGATACGGGTCATCCCAAATGTAATACTTAGCATCGCTCTTAATTTTAGAAATTTGAGCACGCGATGCTAAGGGAGGAAAAACAGAAGCAACTAAATAATTGACAATATTTGCAAACCAAGGGGTAGGGTAAGAAAGTGAAACCGTCCATAAGCTTTCATCAGGAAAGTTATCCTGGATAGGCAAAACATTGGTTTCATCCTCAGCTCTCTCAATTCTGCTGAGGTGGTCAGCAACCAGATTTTGTGCTCCACTCCTGTCTTGGATTTGTAGATCAAACTCTTGGAGTAAGAGCATCCACCTAATCAATCTAGGCTTCGACTCAGCCTTCTTCAATAGAAACTTAAGAGCTGCATGGTCAGTGAAAACAGTGACAGGAGAACCAAGCAAATAAGATCTCAATTTGTCAAGAGCAAACACAATGGCTAAGAGCTCTTTCTCAATGGTGGTGTAGTTTGCTTAGGCAACATCCAAAGTCCTGGAAGCGTAGTAAATCACTCGAGGCAACTTATCAATCTTTTGTGTCAAGACAGCCCCCAATGCATAATTAGATGCATCACACATAAGCTTAAAAGGGGTTGTCCAATCTGGTGCCTGGATGATCGAAGTGGTGGTTAAAGCTTCCGTCAGGCGGTCAAAAGCCTGTTTGCAGCTGTCATCAAAGTCAAACTCAATGTCTTTCTGCAACAGTTTGGACAAGGGAAGCGCTTTCTTGCTGAAGTCCTTGATGAAGTGCCTATAGAACCCTGCTGATGACAAATTTATGAACACCGAAAAACGGCGCCACAAACTTGTTGAACAATCGGCAAGTGTGACCGAATCGTTTCAAGTAATAAACTCGGTAAGACCAAGTATCGTTCTCCCAAAGGACTCACGGCCTAGTTTAGTTATGTGATTCGTTGATTATTTAAGACTTAAGAACGAAATAAGTGGAGTTTAATATGCAAAACAGAAAATAAACATGTATGCATGAATTTGATCAATGGCTAAAACAAAATACAAACACTTCAATTACTTAGGGCATGGACCCATTACTAGAAGTATGGCTAGAAGAATTCAAGAAGAGCTTGAAGATATGGACACAACAAAACACGTTCTCTTCCTTCAATTTAAGTGGAATTTGAAGACATCAAGAGAAGGGGTAAAACTGTCCAATTGATGGTCAAAGTTGCTAGCTGCACCACCATTCTTTGCTAAGCACACCACGGCAGCACCTACACCCCTCCGCACCACTAGCTCACGTGCTGCTTTAGTTTAGCACATTATTCATAAGTTTTTCACATTTTACACATGGGTCATTTCTTTTCTTCTTCGTTGCAGCTCCATGGATCCCATATAAATTCATGGTAGCCACCCTTGTAAAGACACTTTTTGAGAATATTGAATTTTACTCTGCTGATGCATTTTCCAGCACCTAAAACTCTGCCCAAAAGTCATCCCAATGAGCTTCCCTTCTCCATCTAGCTTCCTTCTAGTAGAAGGCCGCTTGAGCTAGATCTCCATCTTCCAAACAGCTCTGCAACCATCACTTACACCACTGGTTTTCACCCTGCATCTCTGTTGCCATCTCTGGATTCCTTGTTCCGCTGCATTCCATCTGGCATTTCCGCTGGAGCAACTTCATCAAGTGGTATTCAGAGCTTAGGTTCTGCATCACGCTCCAACTAAGTCAATTGTTCCTTCATTCTGTCATCACCATTTCCTTCGTGTTCTTCATTTTGTGCACACTGTTTCATTGCAACTTTGATTCCAGTAGATTCCAGTGTTTGATTCGTTTGTTCCAGCTTTTAATTGCTTTATTTTTCCATCATTTTACTCGGTTCAATCTTGGCCTTGAGTATTTTAATTTTTTAATCTTATTCAGTCATGTCCAGTCATGTACATTTGTTGTGATTTTGTCAAAATTCTGAGTAAGTTTAGTGCCTGGGTGAATCTGCATATCTGGAATGGTTTTCAATAGATGCACATCACAAGAGCAATGATTAAAGAGCTCAGTGCATCTTGAATTCCATCACAATGCAGTACCAATGAATGACTATCCAAATCTGTTTTAAATCTGGTTTTTCATGTGTTTTCTCTGAAAACTGCACCGTATGGAAACATCATCCTTGGCTGTGTTGATGTGCTGAATTTGCAGTATGTGCAAACCATATGAACATTGTATTGTCTAAGACCATACAAACTGGATGCACCATTCTACAGAATCTGGAAATCCTTGTTTAAGTAGATTGACCGAACTGCAATCATCATTGTTTGAGCCAATTTTTCTGATTTTTGAATCTGTCCAGTTTAGAATTCCCTTCTGGACATCTCTTAATTGCATTTCTAGAGTCTTGTTCAAGTTTAATTTGCTGTTCTGGAGTCATAAAAGTTGTTTATAGTTTCGTTTGAATCCTCTGCTGAAGTTTGGTTGGTGAATTGGTCAAATTTGGGGTTGAAAAGCAACTGAACTAGTGAAATTTTGATTTGATAACATTTAGCCTCTGCTGGCAGCTTGCACAAGTCATATTTGGTAAACTAAAGTTGTTCAAATCATTTAATTGAAAGTCCAAACACGTTTGTGCAAATTGACCATCTAAACCACCAATTTTCAACATTTTTTTTTCTGATATAAGTTGCAGATTTTGAAAATTCAGAGTTTGGTATGATTAATGCATCAGATTCAGTGTTAGATTGGTAGCAAAAGCTTGGTTCAAGTGATTATAAAGAAGTGCAACATTGAAAATTAACAATATCATGCATTTTAAAAAGTTGTGTGAACCAGTGCCAAGCAAATTTTAAATTCTGATGCATCATTCACAGAATCTCTTTGAGGCATTTTGTCAAACAGATTCGTCAAATTTTCATTGAGCTTGAATCTTATTGATAACAGTTGAAAAACTGTTATTTTCATGCTTAAAATTGACACAAAAAGCAACCTTTACACTTAGAAACTAGCTTAAAATCATGCTTTTATCCATATTTTCAGAAATAAGAGAGCTGGACAGGTTTATGCTTGATTTCAGTGTTTTTGTGTAGGTTTTAAGGTGAATTTAGTGAAAGAAGTGAAGAAGGAGAGAGATGGAATCAGAAAAGTCAACCAGAAACCAAAAAAGTCAACCAGTCAACCAGAAAAGTCAATCAGTCAACCAAAAAGTCAACCAGTCAACCAGAATACGAAAAAAGTCAACCAGATGAGTTTTGGGCCAGTTTTATGCGATTTTATGATCTGTTTGGGCCTGGACCCGTTTTCTATTATTTTTATGTCCTATTTAAAGACCTAGATGTCTTAGGATTGGCATCTTTGGCAGAAACAAAGCAAACACTCTCTCTTCCACCCCTTTGAAGGAGGATTTTGGATGCTCAGGCTACCTCTTCACCTTTCTAGGGTTTTATCTTTCATTCTTTCATTATTGTTCATCTAGGTTCACCATGAATATGGTGAACTAAACCTTGTATGTTTGTTGGCGAATCAATGTAATCTTTTGAAGCTCTCATATATGGAATTTGTGCTTGCATCTTAATCTAAGATTTATGCTTTCCTTCATCTTTAGTTAGGGTTTTTCCTCTTTGCCTAATGCTTGCTTTATTTAACTCATTCAATGCATGATTATTGATTTTGTCGATACGGGAACGTACGGGGAAGTCTAGATCCGGGGAATTACTCCCAATATTATATTGGTTGTCGTTAAGCTCCTGTGCTAAGAGAACTAATTATTAGGAATGCTAGGAATCGTATGAACTCGTAATTAGGGATAGGCCTTCTTGACAAGGTAATTTAGAGAGTGGCATTAACAATGATGATTTGAATGTTGAATTCCTAAAATATATGAGAGTGGATAAGATGAAATTGACCCCAATAACATATTCATATATATATATTTCATTGAAAGTGCTTGTCTTTTGCTTTTGCCATTGATCAAAATCTCATGCATACATGTTTATTTTCTGTTTTGCATATTAAACTCCAATTATTTCGTCCTTAAGTCTTAGCTAATCAAAGAATCACATAACTAAACTAGGTCGTGAGTCTTTTGGGAGAACGATACTTGGTCTTACCGAGTTTATTACTTGAAACGATTCGGTCATACTTGTCGATTGTTCAACAAGTTTGTGACATCATATTTTGGTGATCATAAATTTGTTTATCACTTATATATCTGCAACTTATACTTGTTTCTTGCTTTTCAAATCCACTCTAGATCCTTTCTTAAGATCATTTTGAGTGCTACCATTCATTGGAAACCGATTAATTGATTGATTTAAGTTGTTTGAAAAATCCTGCACATAAGTTGTTTGATAAAACTACAGTGGTGCATTGTGGTTTAACAGTTTTCTGGCAGTAGCAGTGTTGATTTTTCATGCTTAATCATTGATTATTGGTGGTTTGTATGAGCTCTCTGTTGGTTGCAGAACTATCTCAAAACGTCCCACAACACTGGTAGCATCTTAGGGAGTGGATTGGAGCAAGGAAAGATCAATATTGGGGGTGATTTTTTATGCAGCAGGACCACGTTTTTATTGGTCTGCATAAATTCTGGTGGCTGCAACAACAGCATAATTTCTCTCTGCAGCTGAAAGATTTGCATGAATCACTTATGATTCATTACTTGTTTGAGAGCAACCAAAGCTGCTACATTAAACTACCTTCTTGTTTTCCCAAAATTTTGTTGTTTCCATTGTATTGCTTTTGTTTTTCTTTTCTATTTTTTGTAAGTTGGCCATTTCAAGCAAGTGAAGTGGAAGAGCTCATAAGTGTTCTTCCCTCATTTGCTAACTTGACTTAAAGTCTCATCACTTTAAAATTGGTAGACGGTGAGTGTGTCTTAGATTCCAAAATTTCTAAGCCTCACCTAGGAGACTTCACCTTTAATTTCTTTTTATTTTGCAAGTTTCGCCTAGGAAGTCTTAGAGTCCGGCCTTAGAGTCTAAGGTTTTCTTTCTTTGTGTTTGTTTGTGTCTCTATATATTTAGTGAATTTAGAAGTGATTTTGATTTAAAGACTTCTAGTAAGTAACTAAGGACATATTTGGCAAGGCAAGACTTGGTACTTAAGTGACCTACAAGGTCCATCTCTCTTACCTAGAATATTGTCCTCAGGTGAACTCTCTTAGTCTTTACTTCAAGAAAATTTTTAAGTTCATAAAATGTCTGGAAGACACTCCCCTAGAATTAATGAGGAGCCTAAAGAACAATTTTGTTTTCAAACTCTTGTCAATCAACTCAAAGAGATTGAAAGGAAAATAGGGCAAGAAAAGATTCAAAGAGAATTGCACAATGCCATGGTTACTAATGAGTTGAAAATGCTAAGAGATGAACAAGTTCAATATAGGGAGAGAAGCATGAGTGGAGAATCCCAAGGTGAGCAAGAAAACTTAAGAGTAGGAGATTACTATCCTTCTTCATCAAGAAGGCATAGGCATGACTATGAAACTTTTCCTCCTCCTCCTAAGGAAGTCAATGTGGTATTGCCTCATTTTCATGGGAAAGATAACATTGAGGCATACCTTGACTGGGAAATGAAAGTAGAGCAAATATTTGCTTGTCAACAAGTGTCGGAGGAAAGGAAAGTCTCTCTAGCTACCCTTAGTTTTCAAGGGTATGCAATGTATTGGTGGACTGCTCTAGTCAAAGAGAGACTGAGACAACAACTTCCTCCCATTAAATATTGGAATGAACTCACAGTTGCTCTCAAGAAAAGGCACATTCCCTCTTCCTATAAAAGGGAACTCATGGATAAGCTCCAAAGCTTGCAACAAAAGTTTATGTCTGTTGAAGGCTATAGACAACAAATGGAGCTATACATAATGAGAGCAGGGATCACAGAGGCAAAGGAAACTACTTTAGCTAGGTTTTTAAGTGGGTTAAATTTGGAAATAAGGGATAAAGTTGAACTTCTACCTTATAGGGATTTGAATGAACTTGTTCAAATGTGTATAAAGGTAGAACAACAAAATCAGCGGAAAATTTCTGCCAAAAGATTTCAGTCTCCCTTTGAGCAGAAATTTACTAAAGCAAAAGAACCCCTCAAACCTCTAGCCAAAATAGTTGAGAAACAAAACAAAGAATCCTCTTCACACACTCGCACAAGTGACATAAAGTGTTTCAAGTGTTTAGGTAGGGGTCATATAGCTGCTCAATGTCCTACTAAAAGAACCATTCTTTTAAAGGGAAAGGACATCTATAGCAGTGAAAGTGAATCCCCCACCAGTGATAGTGAGAGTGATACGGAAAAAGAAGAGGAAGTGTTTGCAGATGATTGTCAACTTCTCATGGTGAGAAGGGTGCTTAGCAGTCAACCAAGTCTGGAACAACTATCACAAAGAGAGAACATTTTTCATACAAGGTGTAAAATTCAAGAAAACTATTGTTCTCTCATTATTGATAGTGGGTCTTGCTGCAACTGTTGTAGTACCAGACTAGTTGAAAAGCGGAATCTTGCTGTAATACCCCATCCCAAACCTTATAAACTTCATTGCCTAAATGAAGATGGGGACATTACAGTCAAGAGTCAAGTTAAAGTGGCTCTATCCATAGGGAACTTCAAAGATGAAGTTATTTGTGATGTAGTTCCCATGGAAGCTTGCCATGTGCTATTGGGTAGACCATGGCAATTTGATCATAACACTATACACCATGGTCTTACCAATACCATAACTGTGCACAAACAAGACAAGAAATTTGTGCTTCAACCTTTGACACCTACCCAAGTGGCACAAGATCAAGCACAAATGAAGTCCGCTAGGGATCAGGAAAAGAAATAGAAAAAGAAAAAAATTCCAAAACAAAAGAGTGAGAAAAAGAGGTGATAGAGTCCAATGTTCCTTCCCACAAGGTCACTCAACATGAAGTACTTTTAAATAAAAAGACTTTAAACAACACACTTCAAGTTGAGCAACCTTCATACCTTCTTCTTTGCCAAGGAACACTCACTTGCACATCTAGTGAGTTTCAGACTACTACTCTTTCTCTTTCAATACAAAAACTTTTGAAGGAATTTGATGATCTATTTCCCAAAGATATTCCAAATGGGCTTCCACCATTAAGAGGAATAGAACATCAAATTGACTTCCTTCCAGGGGCAACTCTTCCTAATAGGTCTGCCTATAGGACTAATCCCCAAGAAACCAAAGAGATTGAGTCACAAGTCCAAGAATTACTAGATAAGGGTTTGGTTCAAAAGAGCCTAAGCCCCTGTGCAGTACCTGTGTTATTGGTGCCCAAAAAGGATGGGAAGTGGCGCATGTGTTGTGATTGTAGGGCTATCAACAACATCACAATAAAATATAAACATCCCATCCCTAGACTTGATGATATGTTGGATGAATTACATGGGGCTAAAATTTTCTCAAAAATAGATCTTAAAAGCGGATATCACCAAATTCGAATCAAAGAAGGTGATGAGTGGAAAACTGCTTTTAAGACTAAGTTTGGGTTATATGAGTGGCTGGTAATGCCTTTTGGTCTTACAAATGCCCCAAGTACATTCATGAGACTTATGAATCATGTGTTAAGGGATTGCATTAGGAAGTTTGTAGTTGTTTATTTTGATGACATATTGGTATATAGTCAAGATTTGCAACATCATGAAAAACATTTAAGAACTGTTCTAATCATTCTTAAAACCAATAAAATGTTTGCAAATCTTGACAAATGCACCTTTTTTGTTGATAGTGTCATCTTTCTTGGTTTTGTAGTCAATAAAAGTGGGGTTCATGTTGACCCTGAGAAAATAAAGGCCATCCAAGAATGGCCCATTCCAAAGAATGTAGGAGAAGTTAGGAGTTTCCATGGTTTGGCAAGCTTCTATAGACGATTTGTGCCTAACTTCTCTAGTCTAGCTTCACCTCTCAATGAGTTGGTGAAAAAGGATGTTACTTTCATTTGGGGAGATAAACAACAAAGAACTTTTGAGCTACTTAAAGAGAAGCTTACTCAAGCTCCCATTCTTGCTCTTCCAAATTTTGCCAAAACTTTTGAGCTAGAAAGTGATGCTTCTGGACATGGAATAAGTGCTGTGTTATTACAAGAAGGACATCCAATTGCCTATTTTAGTGAAAAACTTCATGGTGCTTCTTGTAATTACCCCACCTATGACAAAGAACTTTATGCTCTTGTGAGGGCTCTTCAAACTTGGGAACATTATCTTGTTTCCAAGGAGTTTATTATTCATAGTGATCATGAATCACTAAAATATCTGAAGAGCCAACACAAGTTGCAAAAGAGACATGCTAAGTGGTTGGAATTCATTGAACAATTCACTTATGTTATCAAATATAAGAAAGGAAAGGCTAATATAGTGGCAGATGCTTTGTCAAGAAGAAATATCTTACTAGCCATTTTAGGAGCTCAAATTCTTGGGTTTGATAACATAAAGGAATTGTATACTCAAGATAGTGACTTTGCTATCTTATATGAGGAATGTTTGCAAAAACCACAAGGAGAATTCTATGTGAGAGATGGGTATCTTTTTAAAGAAGGCAAACTTTGTATACCCCAAGGCTCACAAAGAAAACTCCTTGTCAAAGAGATGCATAAGGAAGGGTTAATGGGGCATTTTGGGGTTGATAAAACCTTAAGCATGCTAAAAGAGAAATTCTTTTGGCCCCACATAAGAAGAGAAGTCCAAAGGCATTGTTTCAAGTGCATTACTTGTTTAACCTCCAAATCTAGAGCAATGCCACATGGTCTTTACACTCCCTTACCCATTGCTTCAACCCCTTGGGAAGATATTAGCATGGATTTTGTCTTAGGACTACCCAAAACATCAAGGGGTTTTGATTCTATTTTTGTGGTTGTGGATCGTTTTAGCAAAATGGCCCATTTTATACCATGCCACAAGATAGATGATGCAAGTAATGTGGCTAGGTTATTCTTTCGAGATGTGGTTAGGCTTCATGGACTACCTAGGGTCATCATTTCTGATAGAGACTCAAAATTTCTTAGTCACTTTTGGAGAACCTTATGGTCTCGATTAGGGACTAAGCTTTCTTTCTCTACTACTTGCCATCCTCAAACAGATGGTCAAACTGAAGTAGTAAATCGATCTCTATCCACTCTATTAAGAGTAGTCCTCAAGGGTAACCACAAATCTTGGGATGAGTATCTTCCACATGTGGAGTTTGCTTATAATAGGGTAGTTCATCGAACTACTAAAATATCTCCTTTTGAAGTTGTATACGGTTTTAATCCTCTCACACCTATGGATTTGATTCCCTTACCTTCTTCACATGAATTTGTTCATCAAGAGGGAATATCTAAATCCAAATTCATTAAAACTTTTCATGAGAGGATTAGTAATCAAATACAACTACAAAATGAGAGATATGTCAAGTATCATAATAAGGGTAAAAAGGAAGTCATTTTCAATGAAGGTGACTTGGTTTGGCTTCACCTTCGAAAGGAAAGATTTCCTATTCAAAGGAAGTCCAAATTAAGTCCTCGAGGAGATGGTCCTTTTAAAGTCCTTAAGAAGGTCAACAATAATGCTTATCAATTAGACCTTCCATCAGAATATGGTGTCCATTCTACTTTTAATGTTATTGATCTTCGTCCTTTTGCAGGCTTTGATACAGATGATGATTTAGATTTGAGGACAAATCCTCTTCAAGGGGAAGGAGATGATGACTTAGGGCATGGACCCATTACTAGAAGTATGGCTAGAAGAATTCAAGAAGAGCTTGAAGATATGGACACAACAGGACACGTTCTCTTCCTTGAATTTAAGTGGAATTTGAAGACATCAAGAGAAGGGGTAAAACTGTCCAATTGATGGTCAAAGTTGCTAGCTGCACCACCATTCTTTGCTAAGCACACCACGGCAGCACCTATACCCTTCCGCACCACTAGCTCACGTGCTGCTTTAGTTTAGCACATTATTCATAAGTTTTTCACATTTTACACATGGGTCATTTCTTTTCTTCTTCGTTGCAGCTCC
Source organism: Vigna reflexopilosa (assembly GCA_027742785.1). Classification (NCBI taxonomy): domain Eukaryota; kingdom Viridiplantae; phylum Streptophyta; class Magnoliopsida; order Fabales; family Fabaceae; genus Vigna; species Vigna reflexopilosa. The sequence goes on from CM050924.1 coordinate 17,239,571, forward strand.
ATGGAGCCCATATAAATTCATGGTAGCCACCCTTGTAAAGACACTTTTTGAGAATATTGAATTTTACTCTGTTGATGCATTTTCCAGCACCTAAAACTCTGCCCAAAAGTCATCCCAATGAGCTTCCCTTCTCCATCTAGCTTCCTTCCAGTGGAAGGCCGCCTAAGCTAGATCTCCATCTTCCAAACAGCTCTGCAACAATCACTTACACCACTGGTTTTCACCCTGCGTCTCTACTGCCATCTCTGGATTCCTTGTTCCGCTGCATTCCATCTGGCATTTCCGCTGGAGCAACTTCATCATTTAATATGCAAAACAGAAAATAAACATGTATGCATGAATTTGATCAATGGCTCAAACAAAATACAAACACTTCAATGGAATATATAGATGAGTATGTTGTTGGGGTTATCAATTTCATCTTATCCACTTTCATATACTTTAGGAATTCAACATTCTTTTCATCATTGTTAATGCCACTCTCTAAATTACCTTGCAAGAAGGCCTATCCCCAATTACGAGTTCATACGATTCCTAGCATTCCTAATAATTAGTTCTTTTAGTGCAGGAGCTTAACGGCAACCAATATACTATTGGGAGAAATTCCCCGGATCTAGACTTCCCCGTACGTTCCCTATCGACAAAATCAATAATCATGCATTGAATGAGTTAAACAAAGCAAGCATTGAGCAAAGAGGAAAAATCCTAACTAATGATGAAAGAAAGCATGTATCTCAAATAAGATGTTTAAACACAAATTCCATATATGAGAGTTTCACAAGATTACATTGATTCCCCAACAACAATACAAGGTTTAGTTTACCATATTCATGGTGAAACTAGATGAATAATAATGAAAGAATGAAAGATAAAACCCTAGAAAGGTGAAGAGGTAGCCTGAGCATCCAAGATCCTCCTTCAAAGGGGTGGAAGAGAGAGTGTTTGCTTCGTTTCTGCCAAAGATACAAACCCTAGGTCGTCCTAAAGCTTATATACTATTCTAAAATTACAAAAAATTTAGGCCCAAGCCCATAAGTGTGCCGCTCAGCGGTAAGTGCGTGAGTTGATTTCTTCCCCTCAGCAGCCATTTTGCCCCTCAGCGGATCCCCCGTGAGCTTCTGAGTGCCGCTCAACGGTAAACTGCCGCTGAGCGGCAGTTGCGGCTTCTCCTTTTGCACTTTTTGATGTCTTTTCTGATTTCATCTCTCTCCTTCTTCACTTCTTTCACCAAATTCACCTTAAAACCTGCACAAAAACACTGAAATCAAGCATAAACCTGTCCAGCTCTCTTATTTCTGAAAATATGAATAAAAGCATGATTTCAAGCTAGTTTCTAAGTGTTAAAGGTTGCTTTTAGTCTCAATTTCAAGCATGAAAATAACAGTTTTTCAACTGTTATCACAACCCCAAACTTAGAACTTTGCTTGTCCTCAAGCAAACAAGATGTAACTCAATCTTCTACCAATTCATATGATGATTCACTCATTCAAAAATTTCTTTTCAAGATAAGCAAAGACTTCAATCAAACTTTTGACCAAGATTTCAATCAAGATGTGCACATGCTTTAGTGTTCACAAAGTCAGTTAATATCAAACAAATGCTATTTTTCATGAATGATCAATCAATTAAGCATGGATGTTCATGTGCTCATGGAATACTTCCTTACCAGGTAAAGTGTTTCACTCACACACAAGTGTATAAGAGGTAATCACTCATTCACTCCACTACCACAATGTCACATAAATCAACTTTGCCTTTCATTTAACCACAATCAAAACATTTACAAGCATGCATCATCACAAGGACTTTTCAATGGCTTATAACGTGGCTGGGCTAATCAAGAAAATTGGTTTTTCTGGATCACAAAATCCTTGAGTTAAGAGAATCATAACAACACAATTATTCTTATTTTTCCCAAACTAAGAAAATGAATGTGCATTGTGTGTGGCAGAATAAAACAAAGGGAACATTCAAAGCCAACAAAACCATGACAACGTTATTTTTTTTCACTTGAAGATGAAATCAGCCATCACACACACTATGAATCACCATTTTCATACTCCAAGAAAAAGAGAAATGTGTTCTTCATTCACTATCCCAACGTTCCCAAAAACCCAGAGTCAAAGAAAAATTTTTGCATTACAAGAACCTCCAAAACAAATAAAACGAGAGAGTAAAGTGGCAAAATGCAAGTGGCCGCTAACCTAGGCCGTGTGCTATCCTTTTAATAAGGGTGGGGTCTACACAATAAAACCCTAGGGTCCACGTCACTAACCTCTACTTTTGGGTCTAATCTACTTTACCAAAAATTGACCCAAAAGGTAAGAGTTGATTCAAAAATTCTAAACTACTAAATTACAATTTAATTAATTCTAAAATGTCTGTGTGGAGAGTCTTGAATTTATTTGGCATTCTTCCTGATGTCCCAAAATGTATCTCCAAAATTTTCCCGCACTTCAATAATGAAAATAATTAGTTCAGATAATTCAAATTAATTAAAATAAGAATTTCTGGTCAAATTAAGCACAATTAACAAAAACGGAAAAATATCGGACATTTAAGCACAATTCCCTGATTAATTCTAGCACAATAAACTAGGTGAAGTCAAGAAAATATTGACTCATCACTCCTTATTTAATGAGGGTAAAGATGGTGAACAAGAAGATGTTGCAGATAAGTTGTTGTGATGAAAGCAAAAGGAACACCAACATCATAGATGCAGATTGTGCTTAATGGTGTCAGGCTCATGACGTTAAACAAGCGCTTATTGGGAGGCAACCCAATTTCTGACTTTTTCTTTTGGATTTGGATTTGCTTTGCAGGAATTACAACATCTACTGATGGATGTTGGACAACATCTACTGAGGGATGCTAGGAGGACTCAGATGACAACATTTACTGATCGATGCTGCTATGATGAGGGTGATGAATGATAGCGTCTACTGATGAATGCTATGTGATTAAGCGTCTACTGATGAATGCTACTGAAGGCGTCTACTGATGGATGCTACTGAAGGCATCTAGTGATGGATGCCGATGAAGATGAGAAAGATTAACATCTACTGATGAGAAGGATTCGCATCTACTAATGGATGCAGGAAGATTCAGATGAGAGAGCCTCTACTGATGGATGTTACTAAGAGCATCTAATGATGGATGTTATGCTACTAGACATCTACTGATGGATGTTACTGACAACATCTACTGATGGATGTTGTTGGATCAAGATTTTTATGTTTTTGCTTTATTTTATTTGAATTTTGTTTTATTTTTATTTTTGCTTATGTACTTGGTTTAATGAATTGTGTGCAATGGTTTGGTATGATGTGATAAACTGTTGTTTGTGGTGAGTAATATTCTTTTGTTTTCTTTATTCTTCTATGATGCATGTTGAGTTAATGATTGTTGAGGCTTTTTAAGCATAGATGGTGGTTGCTCATAGTATTGTTAAAAACAGATGCATGATTTCAATTGTGATTAATATGTTGGGCAGGATGTTTATCAAATTGTGGAACTTGAGTTAACTTGAGAGAGATTAGGCTCTAGAGTTTTTGATTGATTGAGTGTTATTGCTTTGGAAGCATGATTGATTTTGCCTAATTTTCTATGATTGAACCACTTGCTTGCCTAATAAAGATCAATGTTTTCTCTAACCTTTGCACCTTGAGCCTAAATTGGAAAAGTGGAAAAACCCTTTTTGAAATCCTTACCTTGAGTTAAGTAGAGTATGTTTTGTGGTAATGGAGAATGGTTCAAGCTTGGGGTGGTGAGAAATCGGAAAGAACTTTGTGAAATTTATCAAAGAGCATTAAGCAAAAGAAAAAAGCAAAAGAAAAAGAAAAGAGAAGAAAAGAAAGAAAAGAAAGAAAAGAAAAGGTTGATCTACATGAAAGGAAAGTTGGGAATAAGTTGAAGATTTGGTTTCTCACATAAAAGGAGAAAGAGAGATTATTGTTAATGTGAATAAATGAATTGTGGACTCTCTCCTTTTATATGAGAAACCGGAAAGAACTTTGTGAAACTTATCAAAGAGCATTAAGCAAAAGAAAAAAGCAAAAGAAAAAGAAAAGAAAAGAAAAGAAAGAAAAGAAAAGGTTGATCTAAATGAAAGGAAAGTTGGGAATAAGTTGAAGATTTGGTTTCTCACATAAAAGGAGAAAGAGAGATTATTGTTAATGTGAATAAATGAATTGTGGACTCTCTTAACTCAAGGGATTTTGTTGTCTAGAAAAACCAATTTTCTTCATAGCCCAATGATAACTTTTTGGCAAGTATACCAAATCGTTACAAGTAATACAGTGATAAGTAAAGTATCGTTCTCCTCAGGGAATTTGTGTTACGTTCTTCAATTAAAATTTATTTATCAAAATCAATTTGAACAACAAGATATAAGTGAATTAATAGTAGCAAACTAGATGGCAATTAAAAATTGAAATTAAGATTTAAAGAAAGCTTCATTGGAATTGACTTCATGACCACATTACAGTAACTATTCTGACCAATATAACTTGCGTTCAAACATCAACATCACAGTATCTTGGTTTAATTCCTTAAAACAAGTTCTAAAGAATTATGTTCAATTATTAATTCCTTAAGTAATTAAACATAAACTTTGCATTAAGAACGATGTTATTGATGACCAGGAGAATCGAAACTATTCCTAGCATCTTTCCTTCTGGTTGCTTTTCTTGCGTTAATACTCAAATTTACTTCCCAGTACAATTTAAATATAAAAACAAGTTTATTTTACTTCCGTAAAATAAAATAAAAAGTAAACAAGAAAAGCATACGAACACAATTTATATTGAACAGGAAAGATTACATCAAATGTCAGCCATTACAGTTAATTCCAACGAATAAAAGTTTAGCCTATCCTAGACATCACAAACATACTCATTTCTGCAATTCCTTGCATGATGTGCAGTCTTGATGTCTTCAGAGAGGTCTCCTGATGGTCTCCAGAGCAGTTCTCCAAAAATTATATTTTTCCAGTCTGCCCCCTTCTATCCTTCAAAGCACGTCTTTTAAGAACAGTTTATTTCTCATAAAACTGCTTCATTCGCTCAGTGCACAGAAGCAGATTCGCTATGCGAATTAAAATTAATTCAGCACTCAACTGCACATATTCGCTAAGCGCACAACCTCTGGTGCGCTGTGCGAATTGCAACTTTTCATTCTTCTCAGATGTCATTCGCTCAGCGAACCAATGGTGGTGCGCTATGCGAATGTATTCTCCTGGCTCTGCGAATTTTGCTTCTGCTATGCGAGAATTGGCTGACAGATTCACTTTAGTACAACTTTTCCTGAACAATAATTTACAACACAATCTACTTCCTATTACGACTTTTCACTGAGTAATAACATGAATAATTACAAAATTGAGATCCTTTATAAGTGTCAAAACATCTGTTTTTCACACTTATCAACTCCCCCAAACTTGAACTATTTCATGCCCTCAAGAAATAACAGAAACATATGAACAACACATAACACACCTTTGAAGTTTTGATAGAATGACTTTACACATCAGACAAATCACATGCATTCCTAAAGATTCAAACAGGTATGGCACAGTACAATACTCAAAAATTCACCTGTGTATAGAATATGTAAAACCAGATCAGCATTTATCAGTCTCACTACTCACAGTGTCTGTCCTCACAGCATAATTGTTCTAGAACTTCATCAGCTTTTGCATTTCATTTGATTCACACACTTCACACACTATTGGTTAAGTCCAAAGGTCTTTTCAGGTTAAGGCATGGCTTGGCTAGAAAAAGAATTATGGTTTTTCTTGGATTCAAAGACACCTATTAAGAAGAGAACAACTTCAATTCCCAATCCAGTACTCAAATCCCAAAATATATCATTTATCACATACCATTTTCTTTCACAGCTCAACCTTTTCTTTCATTTTGAGCTCCTTCTTTTTTTTTTATTTTCATATATACATTTTTTTCTTTCCCCCAAACTTGAATTCAACCTTAACCTCTTTTAACACATAATACATGTTCTCTTCTAAGGTGTAAGGTAGGATATCATCTAATAGGCTCAAGGTGGAAGGAAAAATTTTTTTTTTTTCAAGGCTCAAAAGGGTTCACAAATGTATCACAGTGTCTAAAGGTTGGCTATCTGGCCAAGTAGCTATATGATCAATACAAACAGGGCCTTTTTCATCCTTAACCAAAGAGTGTGTATCTACGTAGAATCAAAATCATGCAAAAACCAATTCCATATCTAAACAACTCAATGTCTCTCAATCAATGTATCTACTCTCAACTCTCACAGATCTGGTCATATTCATACACACAGATAAAAATGTGTAAGCACAGTAACCACAAACATACATGTCATCATCCTCAGGAATCACATAATATGATCAGAACATGCATAGTCATTAAATCAAAACGTCAAAGTCTTTACAACCACAAACAACATCACAAATAAACTGAGTTCCACAATAACATCTAAACTGAAACATCTAAAAATAACATAACAAAAACATAAATAACACATCAATAACAGCTGTCCATCAGCCTCTACCAAGACGCATCTGGCCTGGATCTCCACTGGCTCTCCTGCGAATGATAACTCTGCTGTACCCATCTGGGATCTGGCTCCTCTTCCTCCTCATCACCATCACCTGCCATCATGTCCTCCTGCTTATCTAACTCTGGCTCAGGTGCTCCTGGAAAGGCACTCCCCCACCTAGACTCTGGCCTGCCCTCAGGCCATGGAATCTGCGCTGCAAACTGCTCTCCAATCATCAGTGAATCTGGAGGAAAATCAGGGATGCCCAAGGACAAATGATACATGCTCTCCTGTAAGGACACCTGACCCTGCCGCATAGTAGTGCACCAGTCGTGGATGTCGTCCTGTCTAGCCAGACTCTGCTGCATGTAGCGTGTGAAAAGATCAGGTGAAGGAACAGACGGCGCTACAGGTGGTCTAACTCTGACATTCCGACGTGGAGGGGGAACTGGAGGAGGGGCATGCTCAGCAGACAACTCCCCCCTGTTAGCACAGTTACGGTCAAAGAATCTCTTGTTGAGGGGAGGTTGCAGTTTCAGAGTGATGTCTGAGACCCCTGCAATTCCATTCGCCTTGCATAAAGCAATGATCAACGCAGGGAAGCCAAGTTTGCACGCGTCATTATCTGCCATAAGAGCAATCTCCTGAGAGATGAACGCTCCTATATCCATATCAATGCCTGTGATAATGCCATACACCAAATAGGAGCGTTCCAGGTTGATATCAGATGTATGAGAGTTGGGACAGATGTTGGTGAAAGAAAATGTGCTCCAAATAGTGGCCAGTGAGTTCAGATGCTTCCTTCATATCCGCACTGGTGTACCACTAGTACCAAGCTGATACCCATAGCCTGGTAAGCACAAAGTGGAGGCAATCAAATCATGGTCAGGATGGCCTGACATAAAGGTCCCAAGTGGACAGGGGATGTACATAAGAGTGTGCATCAGCCTGTTCAGAGCCTTCCTGTCAAAGCAAATGATTTTGCCTCTCACCGTAGAAGCTCGTGTGTTAGGTGACTGTGCTCGCTCAGGGTCCCAAGCATTTGCATAAAACTCTTTCACCAACACTTCATCAATTTCATCTGGCAGAGTTGCTAATACATAGTCCCATTTCCTTCTCTCAACTTCTGCCCAGATGTGGTCATACTCCCCAGGGTTCAATTCAATCCTTCTCTCTGGCAACAGTCCTCTGCCCATAATGTTCTGCGTGAAGCGCTCCTGGGCTATCTCTGAAACAAACCGGTTCTGATCATAGTTGAGAACCAGGTTCTCCTCCTGTGCTTGTGCCGGTTGTGATCTAGAAGAAGACCCTTTTGTGGTCTTCCTCTTTTTCTCTTGAGTGGATTTGGGAGGTGCCATCTGCAAAGATCAATAAACAGTGCAAACAGACGCAGATGATGGGTTAGAACAGATAAATGAAGCAAAGTTTCTACCTGAGCAATTAAGCTATGCGAATTCTGTCGCTTAGCGAATAAACTCGTATTTTTGAAAATGGGGTTTTCCTCTCGCTGTGCGACCACTTTCGCTGTGCGAAACTACATAGTCTCGCTTTGCGCCCACATGTCTGTGCGCTATGTGAATATGAACTCAGGGAACAAGATTAATCATTTTTCGCTTTGCGACGAGAGTCGCTATGCGAAATCAGTGTAGCTCGCTCTGCGCACAGATGTGGTGCGCTATGCGAGTGCATTAAACCAGAATATGAGCTCTATGCGATTGAGTCGCTTGGCAGTGCATCAAACCAGATGAAATCATTTCCTATGGAGCAACTATACGTTCGCACAGCCAATGGACAACTAAAACTTAGACAAAACAGAAGCATGGAACTTCTAGCAGATGAAATCCTATAAACAACACTATGAACAGAAACTTCAGAGAAGAAAAGAAACCAACCTTGGTGAAAAAGAAGAACCAATGAAGAGAAGTGAAGACGCAAGATGAAGATCAAAACCACTGTAGAAGTGGTGGCAAGTGTGGCAACAGAGAGGAACTGGCCACTGGCGCTGTGCGAACGTGAGAGAGGAAGAACGAAGGCAGAACTTCTGAATTGTGAAAGTGGTGAAAGTGAAAATGTGAAAGGTTATTTTCTGAAATAACCCTTCGCAGTGTTGATTCGCATAGCGCACCAAGGGGTGTGCGCTATGCGAATCGATGTGCAGTTAATGCACACTGACACACGTTTTGATATTTTATTATTATTTTTTTAAAATTTTTCATCTTTCGCACAGCGCATCAAGTGGTGTGCGCTATGCAAAAGTCACTTTTTTTTTTACGAAGAGTACTAACTCGCAGAGCGCACCTCAGCTGTGCGCTATGCGAGAAAAAAAAACACAATTTTCCTTCTCACACAGAGTTCTCGCTCTGCTGTTTTCGCAAAGCGAAACTTAAGCTTTATGCTCCCACAACCATTGCTCGCTCAGCTTGTCTTAAGTGCTATGCGAATATATCAATTAAATACTAGATGCAAAGCGTATAATATTCGCTGTGCGAGCCTCTAAACATGCCATTTTTATTTTTCGCTACTCGCATAGCGCATGGTGTACGCTGTGCGAATAATCTATATCTTCCAAAAAATTTCAACTTCTCACCTAGCGCACCTCAACTGTGCGCTATGCGACAAGTGCGTCACAACACATCCTCTCCACACTCAACATAAAAATTACAGCAAACATATATATACAAACATGTGCTAGGGTGCCTCCTAGCAAGCGCTTCTTTAACGTCACTAGCTTGACCCAGAATCTCATGGCTCAGACAATTTAATAACTGTGGTGAGGCGTTCAACCTCACCACCCAAATAAGGTTTCAATCTTTGGCCATTAACAATCCAGCTTCTATTTGAATTCTCAGAATTTGGATCCATTAGTTCAATAGCACCATAAGGCTTGACTGCCTTTATCACAAAGGGACCAGACCATTTAGATTTCAACTTACCTGGAAACAATTTGAATCTTGAATTAAACAACAATACCTGTTGTCCAGGTTGAAAATCTCTCTTGATCAGCTTTTTGTCATGGTAGACCTTGATCTTTTCTTTGTATTTTCTTGATGAATCATAGGCAGTCAACCTCATCTCCTCCAGCTCTTGCAATTGAAGCTTTCTTTTACCTGCACACAAAGAAGCATCAAAGTTAAGAAATTTCAAAGCCCAGTATGCTTTATGTTCCATCTCAACAGGGAGATGGCATGACTTGCCATAGACTAATTGGTAGGGTGTTAGCCCTATAGGAGTCTTCAAGGCAGTCCTATAAGCCCATAGGACATCATCTAATTTTGCTGCCCAATCCTTTCTTGAAGATGATACTGTCTTTTCCAGGATTCTTTTTATCTCCCTGTTGGAGACTTCAGCTTGACCATTGGTCTGTGGATGATACGGTGAAGCAATTCTATGCCTCACATCATAGTGTTTCAAGACCTTGGACAACTGGGAGTTACAGAAATGTGATCCTCCATCACTTATGAGGATCCTAGGTACACCAAATCTACAGAAGATTTGCCTCTTGAGAAATTTTACAACAGTCTTGGCATCATTCTTCTGGCATGCTGCAGCTTCCACCCACTTACTGACATAATCCACTGCTACTAAAATATATTCGTTGTTGTAGGAAGAAGGTAGTGGTCCCATAAAGTCCATTCCCCAACAATCAAATATTTCAACTTCTAAAATTGCCTGCAGTGGCATCTCGTGTCTCTTTGATATGCTTCCTGTTCTTTGGCATCTGTCACACCCTCTAGCATGAGCATGTGAATCTTTGAACAAGGTAGGCCAAAAGAAACCAGATTGAAGCACTTTGGCGGCGGTCCTTTCTCCATTAAAGTGACCTCCATATAGCGAATTATGACAATGCCATAGGATTCCAGCAGCTTCCTCTACTGTAACACACCGCCTAAGTAAGTGGTCAGCACCCAGTTTGAAGAGATAAGGATCATCCCAAAGATATTCTTTGGAATCATGAATGAACTTCTTCTTTTGCTGCCAAGTCAAGTCATCAGGGAGAATTCCTGCAGCCTTAAAATTAGCCATATCTGCAAACCATGGCCTCTGTTGAATGAGCATCAGATGCTCATCAATGAACTCTCCCTTTATTTCTCCCTCTTTATCAGTCACCTTAGAGTTAAGAAGGCGAGACAAATGATCAGCAATCACATTCTCACTCCCCTTCTTATCTTTGATTTCCAAATCAAATTCCTGTAACAATAAAACCCATCTTATGAGACGTGGCTTTGAATCAGATTTTGCCAGTAAATATTTGATGGCTGAATGGTCAGTGTATATGATAACCTTAGACCCTATCAAATAAGGTCTAAACTTTTCAAGAGCATACACAATTGCCAAAAATTCCTTTTCAGTGGTGGCATAATTCAATTGTGCCCCATTCAGAACTTTGCTGGCATAATGAATAACATGAAAAATCTTGCCACGTCTCTGCCCCAAAACAGCCCCAATAGCATAATCACTAGCATCGCACATTAACTCAAAATTTTGAGTCCAGTTTGGTGCGACTACAACCGGGGCTGATATTAACTTCTCTTTCAAAACTTCAAAAGCTTTCTGACACTCCCCATCAAATTCAAATGGAGTGTCCTTCACAAGCAGATTACAAAGGGGTTTAGCTATCTTGGAGAAATCTTTTATGAATCTCCTGTAAAAACCAACATGTCCAAGAAAGCTCCTTACCCCTTTGACATTCATAGGAGGTGGTAACTTTTTAATCACATCAACTTTTGCTTGATCCACACCTATTCCCCTGGATGAGATCTTATGTCCTAAGACAATTCCCTCACGAACCATAAAGTGACATTTTTCCCAATTTAGAACAAGGTTCGTGGCAATGCATCTCTTCAACACTACATCCAGGTTCTCTAGGCATAAGTCATATGATTTTCCAAAAACTGAGAAATCATCCATGAATACTTCAATGCAATTCTCTACCAAATCAGAAAAGATAGCTAGCATGCAACGTTGGAATGTAGCAGGAGCATTACAGAGACCAAAAGGCATCCTTCGGTATGCGAACACACCAAAGGGACAAGTGAAAGCGGTCTTTTCTTGGTCCTCTAGATTCACTACTATTTGATTATATCCTGAATACCCATCCAGGAAACAATAATAAGCTTGTCCTGCTAGCCTTTCCAACATTTGATCCATGAAAGGGAGAGGAAAATGGTCTTTCCTGGTGGCTTGATTTAATTTTCTATAATCAATGCACATTCGCCACCCTGTGACTGTTCTTGTAGGAATTAATTCATTTTTCTCATTCTGAACAACAGTCATACCTCCTTTCTTAGGAACAACATGCACAGGACTCACCCAAGCACTATCTGAGATAGGATAAATCATTCCTGCTTCAAGCAATTTAAGTACTTCCTTTCTCACCACCTCTTTCAAAGTAGGATTCAACCTTCTCTGTGGTTGTGCTATGGGCTTATAATCCTGTTCCATCATGATCTTATGCATGCAGTAGGTTGGACTTATGCCTTTCAAATCAGAGATGTGCCAACCTATTGCCTTTTTATTCTCTTTCAAAATTTTCACTAATTTTTCCTCCTCACTGTTTGATAGAGAATTGCTTATGATCACAGGCTTCTTAGAATTTTCTTCTAAAAACACATACTTGAGATGATCAGGTAGCATTTTTAATTCCATTTTTTCCTGATCATCCAAGTCATCCTTTTCCAATTTTTCCACTCTCTCATCAGTGGAATTCTCTTCTTTTAATTTTTCTAGATTTTGTGAAATCTCCTCCACTTCAGATTCTTCTTCAACAGTCAGCTCTTCACAAGCATCAACCAATACACGCTCTAACGGAGATTTCACATACATCTGATTTTTTACAGTCTCAATTACATCATCCAGTACTTCAACTTTGAAACAGTTCCCTTTATCTTTTGAATGTTGCATAGCCTCCACATCATTAAAAGTTATTGTTTCATCATGTAGCCTCACCTTCAAATGACCATCATCAACATCAATTATGACTCTTGCAGTTTTCATAAAAGGTTTACCCAATATAAGGGGGACTTCAGTATCCTCTGCGAATTTTGCTTCTGCTATGCGAGAATTGGCTGACAGATTCACTTTTGTACAACTTTTCCTGAACAATAATTTACAACACAATCTACTTCCTATTACGACTTTTCACTGAGTAATAACATGAATAATTACAAAATTGAGATCCTTTATAAGTGTCAAAACATCTGTTTTTCACACTTATCACCCAACCTCAATATAAGCCTTGAAAACTCCTTATGATGATAACTTGTTTGTGAATGTGTTTGATGTGTTTAAATGAAAGGAAAAGTTTATTCATGTGACATTGTGATAGTAGAGTGTAAGAGTGTCACCTTACTATACACTTTTGAGTGCTTGAGTGAAACACTTTTGAGTGCTTGAGTGAAACACTGTCTTTGGTTAGGAATAGTTCCATACACATAGGGTAACATATTGTCTGCTTGTTGATCACTCATAAGGTTGTTGCATCTGTTTTGTATTTCTTGATTATGTGAGGACCATAATCGAAGCTTGATTGGCTATGACATCATCTATCTTGATTGATCTTTCTATGATGAGCAAATATGAGTGATTTACTTGTTCTAGATAAAAATGATTTTTGATGTGCTAGACCATTGTAGTTTGACTATGTTATTTACGTCAGGTTTTGTTTTGCTTGAGGACAAGCAAAGTTTCAAATTTGGGTTGTGATAACAGTTGAAAGACCGTTATTTTTATACTTAATTTTGATATTAAAACACCCTTTCTAACTTAGAAACTTGCTTTAACTCATGTTTTTGCTTTAGTTTTGTGAATAAGAGAGTTGAAGGTGAATTTAATGGTTTTGTGCTAGATTCCCTTGATTTTGTAGGCTATTAGAATGATTTGAAAGAAGAGTTAAAGTATCGAATGGTTGGAATGCATAAAAGTCAACTAGAATGCAAAAAAGTCAACCAGAGTGCATAACAGTCAACCAGAATGCACAAAAGTCAACCAGAGTGAAGAAAAATCAACCACTGTGTAGAAAAAGTAGAGCTGAGCGCCAGTTAAGTGCCGTAGTTACCGTTGAACTAAACCTCCATTGTTGTTGGGGAAATGATGTAATTCTTTGAAACTCTCATGTATTGAATTGATTGTTGATTATATATGCTTTACTTCATTAATTGTTAGGGTTTTTCCTCTATACTTTATGCTTGCCTTGTTTAACTCATTCATAGCATGATAATTGATTTTGTCGATATGGACACATACGGGGAAATCAAGAACTTGGGACATTCTCCTGGAAGCAATATTACCTAGACATAGGAATAGGAGGATCGGTTGCCTTTAAGCTTCTGTGCACATATAATGCATGATTAATTGTTAGGAAGACAAGACATTGTGAACTAGTGATTATGATTAGGCTTTCTTCACTGAGACATCGGGTCTAAGGTAAATTAGAAAGTGGCATTAACATTAATGAAGAAAGATGAATTCATGAATACATGAGAGTGGATAGGATAAGTTGGATACCCCCAACAACATCATCATTCCATATTTTACATCAATCACTTTTGCATCTTTCAATTCAATTGATCAAAACTTGCATTCATGTATATTTTTCGCAAATCAACCACAATGATTTTGTTTACAAGTCTCATTTAATCAAGAAATCACATAACTGTCTAGGTCGTGCGTCCTTTGGGAAACGATACTTGGTCTTACCAATTATTATTACTTGATACGATTTGGTACACTTGCCGAAGTGTTAACAACTATGTGGGAAGCAACCCAATTTTCTAAACTTGTCTTTTTATTTTTGTGAACTTTATTTTGCTTCTGTTTTTAGAATAGGTGTTGATGTACTCAATTTGAGACTTATATCTGATGCGATGGTTTGATATTGATTTGCGTGTATTGCTTGATGATGATTTGATATTGATTGATGTTGAGATGTTGCACAAAATGTTGATATATAGGTGGTTGTTCACAAACTGTGCTAACAGATGCATGATGTTATTATTGTGATTATGATGCTAAGCAGGATGTGTATTTGGTGTATGTGGAACACTAAATTAGCTTATATGTGAGGTTTTGAACTCTAGAGTAGTTGTTGTGAATGATTTTTATTCTTTTGAAAGCATGAATGATTTTTCCCAGGTTTTTATGATTGAACTACTTGCTTACTTGTGTCATATGATTAAGGCCATTTTTTATTACCCCTTTTCTTAGCCAATGTATGAACCTTAAGCCTTAAACAGATTATAAAAATCCTTTGTGAAAATCTTTACCTTGAGTTAAGTTGAAAATTATGGTGTGGTATTGATAAAGATTCAAGTTTGGGGTTCATTGGGAGAATTGAAAAAGAAAGTAATGAAACACATTGAGCTAAGTATTGAGCAAGTATGAAAAAGAGAAAAGAAAATAGAATGCAAAGAAAGTAAAGCTTAATGCAAAAAAGGGAAAACTTGGGAATGAGTGAGATTGGTTTGTCTAAAGAGAGATTGTATGTGAATGATAAATTTATTAATGACTCTCTTAACTCAAGGATTTTGTGATCTTGAAAAACCAATTTTTCTTCTTAGCCTAGCCACGTTACAAGTCATGGAAAGTCCTTGGTGATACTTGTCTGTGAGTATGTTTGATTGTGGTAAATGAAAGGAAATTTTGTTTTATGTGACATTGGGATAAGTAGAGTGAAGGAGTGACCTCTATATACACCTGTGTGATTGAGCGAAACACTTTGTCTGGTGAGGAAGAGTTCCATGATGAGTATTTTAAACAAGGAATGTGTACATCTTGACTGAATTCTATTTGATGAGCTGATTTGAGTAATTACTTATCTTGGAAGAAGAGTTTTTGAATGGGTTGAACCATTGTATTGATTGGTGGAAGACTGAGTTGTATCTTATTTGCTTGAGGACAAGCAAAGTTCTAAGTTTGGGGTTGTGATAACGGTTGAAATACCGTTATTTTTATACTTAATTTTGATATTAAAAACACCCTTTATGATTTAGAAACTAGCTTGAACTCATGTTTTTGCTTTAGTTTTGTGAATAAAAGAGTCGAGGTTATACTTGATGATTTTATCACTAAATTCCCTTGATTTTGTAGGCTATTGGAATGATTTGAAAGAAGAGTTAAAGTACCAAATAGTTGGAATGTAGAAAAATCAACCAGAATGCAGAAAAGTCAACCAAAATGCAGAAAAGTCAACCAGAGTGCAGAAACGTCAACTAGAATGAAAAGTCAACCAGAGTACAAAAAAGTCAACCAAAGTGCAGAAAAAGGGCATTGAGCGTCAATTTGTTCTGTCTCACGCCTGAGCGCCACCGCTGAGCGTTAGTTTAGTGCTGCAGCTACCGTTGGGCACCATTTTGGGGCGTTGAGCACTAGTTTTGTCGGCTTGGACCCGTTTTATGTTATTTTTATGTTCTATTTAAGGACTTGCACATGTTAGGGATTGTATCTTTTGATGGCTTGAGCACAGAAACACACTTTTCACCCCTTGGGGGTAGATTTAGGCATGTGATAACTCTCCTATTCTCTTTCTAGGGTTTTTCTATCTCTTTCATTCTTTCATTCCATTGTTCATATAGTTTCTCCATGATAATGGGGAACTAAACCTTATTTGTTGTTGGGAAAGATGTAACCTCTTAAACTTTCATGTATTGAATTGATTTATATTATAAATGTTTTACTTCATTAATTGTTGGGGTTTTTCCTCTACGCGCTATGCATGCTTTATTTAACTCATTCAATTGCATGATTATTGATTTTGTTGATATGGACACATATGGGAAAATCTAAAACTGGGGAAATTCTCCCAAAAGCAATATTACCTAGACGTAGGGATAAGAGGGTTGGTTGCCTTTAATCTTTTGTGCGAATGTAATGCATAATTAATTACTGGGGATAAAGACATTGTGATCCAGTAATTAAGAGTAGGCTTTCTTCACCAAGACATCAGGTTTAAGGTAAATTAGAAAGTGGAATTAACATTAATGAAGAAGATGAATTCTTATATGCATGAGATTGATTAGGTGAAATCTAAACCCCAACAACATATTCATCTCATATTTTCAATATCATCCATTCACCCTTGTGTTTAGCCTTAATTGATCAAATTTGCATTCATGTTTATTTTTATTCCATTTGCATTCAAAAACCCCAAAAATTGTTCTTAAGTCTTAATTGGTGAAGCGATTACATAACTGTTTAGTGCCGTGAGTCTCTTGGGAAACGATACTTGGTCTTACCATTTATTATTACTTGATACGATTCGGTACACTTGCCGGAGTGTTAACAATTACCCATAAAATTGACTTCTTCTTGAGTAATAGCTTGCATAGCACATTGTCCATTGATATGATCTCCATCACATAGCTCACAAAGTTGTTGTTGATCTTGAGAAACATTCTACAATTCCTTTGGCAATTGAGAGATTTTCTTCATGAGAGCCTCCAATTATTGAGTCATAATCTTATTTTGTGGCAACAAAGCATCTTGAGATTGTAATTGTAGAACTCCTTTTTGTTGAATTTGAGTTCTTTCGCTATGCATCTCATTATCATTTGTAGCCATATTTTCAATCAACTCATAGGCTTCCTCTACAGTCTTGCACTTGATATTACCTCCACCTGAGGCATCTAGCATCAATTTAGTCTGTGAGCTTAGACCTCCAGCGAATAGAATGACTACTGTAGGTTCATCAAAACCATAGTGGGCTTTTTCCTCAACAAGCCTTTAAATCTATCCCACGCTTGACCTAACGTTTCATCCATGCCCTGTCTGATAGAAGAAATTTTCTGCTTACCTTTGTTCACCTTTGATTGTGGGAAGTATTTATTCAGAAAATTTGCAACCACGGCTTCCCACTCAGTAAAGTTGTTCTCTGGAAAAGAGTTCAACCATATCTTAGCATTGCCTCTCAAAGAGAAAGGAAACAAGCTCAATCTAATAGCTTCATCTGGCACTTCATTGATCTTCACAGTATTGGATATCTCATTGCATGTGGTCAGATGCTCATATGGATTTTCATGTGATAATCCATTGAATTGGTTGCTCTTCACCAATTGAATCAAAGCGGGCTTCATCTCCATATTTTCAGCATTAACCCCCGACCTTGCAATGTTATTAAAATGATGAGGGCCAACGACTGTTGCATAATCTTCCAGGGTACGTCTACCATTATGCTCTTCAGCCATATTTTTTGTTTCCTGGTCAGATCTTTGAGGTGAAGGCCGTAAAAGAGTCTAAAGAGAAGGAACAATTTCTCTGGACGTCTTGTTCCTCCTTTTTCTTCTACTGTTGTCCAGACCTCCAAGAAGAGGTTCAGAGACTTTTGTGCTTGTAGTCTGAATTGTACCCTGCATACACTAGAGAACAAAACACTAGAGCACCCAATTAGCACTAACGATAAAAATGATAAAATTTAAAGATAAAATAAAAATAAAAGATAAAAAGATAAAAATATAAAAAGATAAAATAAAAGATAAAAAGATAAAATTAAAGATAAAGTCTAATCAGTCAAAGATCACACAAAAAGTATAGTTTAAACCACGAGTCCCTAGCAACAGCGCCAAAAACTTGTTAAGATGTCGGCAAGTGTACCGAATCATATCAAGTAATAATAATTGGTAAGACCAAGTATCATTTCCCAAGAGACTCATGGCACTAAACAGTCATGTGATTGCTTAACTAATTAAGACTTTCAAGAACAATTTATAGTTTTGAATGCAAAAACAAGAAAGTAAATATGAATTCACTTTTGATCAATTGAAGAAAAACAAAAAGGTGAATGAATGATATTGTAATTATGAGATGAGTATGTTGTTGGGGTTTAGATTTCACCTAGTTTACTCTCATGCATATAAGAATTCATCTTCTTCATTCAATTGTTAATGTCACTTTCTAAAGTACTTAAAACCCGATCCCTCGATGAGTATGTTGTTGGGGTTTAGATTGCACCTAGTTTACTCTCATTCATATAAGAATTCATCTTCTTCGTTCAATTGTTAACGTCACTTTCTAAAGTACTTAAAACTCGATCCCTCGGTGAAGAAAGCCTATCCTTAATTACTATACCACAATCCCTTGCATCCCTAATAATTAGTTCTGCATTATGATTAGAAGCTTAAGACGACCAAACCTCCTATCCCCATCCTTGGGCAATATTGCTTTTGGGGGCAATTCTCCATATCTAGGTTTCCCCGTATGTGTCCATATCACGAAAACCAATAATCATGTCATGAATGAGTTAAACATAACAAGCATAGAGCAAAGAAGAATAACCCTAACAATTGATGAAAGAAGCATATTCAATTAAAACCAATTCAAATACATGAGAGTTCACAAGGTTATATCATCCCCAACAACAATTGAATTTAGTTCCCCCTTGTCATGGAGAAACTAGATGAACAATGGAATGAAAATGAAAGATAAACCCTAAAAACCGAAGAGGAGAGCTTCCGCATCCACTTCTGCCTCTAGAGAGTTGGAAAAATATGAATTTGTGTCAATTCTGTCAAAAGATACTCCCTCTAGGACGTCCAATTCCTTATATACAGTTGAATTGGATCATGGGCCAACGTTGACACCGCTCAACACCCCAACTTAGGGCGTCTAGGGGAGCTTGCAAGAGGAGTGGCGCTCAGCGCCAAGGAAAGGCGCCCAGGCGTGAAACATTAAACTTGAAGACTGGCGTTCAACGACCTTGAAAGGGCGCTCAGGAGTGAATGCGAGACTCCTGCACTGAGGGCCCCAGAGAAGGATGCCCAAGCGTCTTGCGACCTCTAGTAGTCTTCTCTTCTGGTGCTCTTTCTGTCCTTTCTGAGTTCCAACTTCATGACATTTAACTCCTCTTCCAATTCATCCCAGTTTCCTACAAAATAAAGGGAATTTAGTGATAAAATCTTCAAGTATAACCTCAACTCTCTTATTCACCAAAATAAGTTAAAAACATGAGAACAAGCAAGCTTCTAAGTCAAAAAGGGTTCATTTATTATCCAAATTTAATCCCAAATAACGGTGAAATCAACTAATATTAGATTGTCCATTCGACCCTTAACCATGCTCGGTCAAGCGACCTTTGTCTCGTGTTGTCGAAATTCATGGGTTCAATCATATGTGACCAGTTGCACCTTCTTAGTGACTCTTTCCGCCTGGTCCTAGCTACGAAGCCGCTTGCCATACAAGACACTTACATACTGTTGTTTTGTTAGAGTTAATAAAATACATGTCTTTATAGACAAAAATATAAAAAGAATGTGAAAGTTGTAAAACAAAAATTACGGTTATTTGTGATTTTGCATGTTACAGTTCCTATTAATTATCAATTCTTGTTTTAAACTTACATTTGGAAAAATGATAAATTTTGAAGAAGAAAGAAAAAGGAAAGGAAAGATAAATTTGTGTCCTAATATTTTATTTATTTTTATCATAAATATTATCGAACTATTTTATTTGTGTCCTAATATATTTTGTTTTCTTTATGTTTTGATTATAAAATCAAGGTCATTTGTTCACTGTTGCGAGTGTTCAGATGTTTGTCTTTGTCACTGTTTGTCTTAGAATATCCTTCTATCAAATGCAGAGGTTAGCTGCAGAAGGTATTCAATGCCTAATAAATATATGACGGTTTTAGCATATAACGTGTCAAACCCCTGAAAATGACATGTGGAAGAAAGGGGCAGATGTCTCAAAAAGATGAGCTTGGGTATTTTATATGGCTTTCCCAAAACACAGCTCATCCCATTTCTCAAAATTTACATCTCTCTAAACCTCAAACCCCTACCTTTTCTCCTCTTTCTCTCTATAAATCCTCCAACTCCTTTCACTTTTTCCTCAAACAGCCACCATCTAAGGTATTTGGGAGTCAAGATCTTCAATCTACACCGATCAAAATCAAGTTTAGAGTCAAGTAAGTTCATTTTCTTCTTAGAAATTCTACTTCCTACCACATGCAAACCAAGTTCCTGGTTGCATGTGTTCATCAACTCCTTCTTCTTAGTTCTGACTATTTTTCTAGTAATTTGGGTTGGTAATTCTTCACCGTTCGGTGAAGTATAGGTGTTCTTGGTATAATCCTGGGAAGGAAGCAAAGTCTGGAAAAGAATAATCATTGCTCAATCCGGTCAAGAGGTAAGGGAAGCTAGATAATTTAATTACTTGATTTTGATGTATAAAAATGTTGTTTGATAATTATGCATGTGTATGAAACTGATCTGGATAAAGCTGTATGAGCATAAAATTGGATGAATTAGATGTTCGGTGCTATTGGTGTGGAATATTGATGATGTGATTATGATAATTTTGTATTTGCATGAGTATGGTTCAGTGGCCGAGTGAAATTGAAAGGTAGTGTGGTATTGAAATGGGGAAATTGTTTGGGTTTGGTCTGATAGACGACGCTCCGAGGAGAAGATGAAACTTGAGAGATTTGGACTCCTCGAGGCATCCTTGACATTGAGGCGCAGCGGAAACAACAGAAGAACTAAGAATCCTAGGTTTGGAGGTTTAAATCGGTGAAAACTCTAGGGTTGAAGGTAAGGGAGGATTTAATCGGTGGAGAAGAAGATCTAACCGATGGAACTGAAGGAAATCTAAGAAATAACCTAGAGGCGGAAGAAACCCTAGGCTCCTGATGATGTTCGATGAAGAGGCTCGAATGGATGAAGCGAAGAACCTGATTGGTGATGAGAGTCACCACGGTGAAGGTTCAGCGATGATGAGGATGAGGTTTGTGGTTGAAGAGCTTTCGGGAGAGAAAACGTAGTGAGGACACGAAATGAGGATATGGAAGCTATGCTGATGGAAAACGCGTGGCAGTAGACTTGACGCAAGCCACGAGGAAGCTAGTAATTGGTGAGAGTGGCGTGAGATGGATGCTACGGAGGAGAGAGAATCTGCTAATGGAAAATGAGAGAATGATAGAGTGAGATGGAAGGTGGCTAGAGGAGATCCTTTGGCATTCCCTGGTGTAAGACCCCTGATATTTAACAAAGATAATTTCTGACATCCTCACCATTAATGCACGCCGCGTCATTTCTCAGCCATTAAAACCCACTACCTAATCTGATCCCCTCCCTCTCTGTCGTACCCGGAAAAGCTGCGCCCATCATTTCTCTGAAACATTAAAAACGTACCAAACACTGCCATGCACACACGCAACCTGTCGCGGGAGAAGCTTCCCATTTCAGAGTTCGGTGTGCAGGTGTCAACTTGAGAGACGTCCGTCGACCGGACGTGGGTTAAACAACTAGAATTTTTGAGAACTCTCTCTCACCTGCACCATTCATCTTCTTCCTCAGAACCCAACCTTTCATTTTTCTCCACCTTCTCTCTAGAAACCTTCACCTTCTCTCTACGGTAACTCATCATCTTCTTCTCCGATCACGTTTCAGAACCGTAGGAACGTTACTGGTGTCGTGAGCTTCATTTTGAACCGATCACCTCAACTTTCTGATACTGGTAAGCCTCTCTTCTTCGTCGAACGTTTTCTGTCTCATGCAAAGCCAAATCCTGGTTGCATGAAGGATTTAGTTCTCAGTATTTCTTGGTTTTATGGTTAGATCGGGTTGGAAGAATTAAGTGATCCTGTGTGAGTAAAGAACTGTTAACGGGCGAACCAAACACCTTGAGTTAGGAGTACACTGCTATCCAGGTAAGGGAAGCTTATAAAATTTAATTTTTGAGTTCTACTGTGATGGATGACTGTTCTGTGAGTTATACTATGTCGAATGCATGTTCTGTGAATTTTATTGAATATGATCTATGGTATCCGACTTTACTATATGAATTTGATGATGAGATAATGTACGAAAAGTATGAAAGTATATACTGAAAAATGTGTTACTGTAAGTTGAATCTAAACTATGAAATTCTATGATAATGAGCGTTTGTTATCGAAACGGTCTTTGACCGATCGGTATTCTCAGAAACTTCTTTGAAATAGTTGAACTCTTTCATTTGGGAAGAATTCGGGTTGAGGATGAGTGGTGTCGGTCTTCTCCTTAGAACTCATGATGAACGGTGTCGACCATCAGTGTCGAACACCCTTGTTAGTACAGATCATTCATCCGTGTCGACCATCAATGTCGAACACCCTTGTTAATACAGATCATTCATCTGTGTCGACCATCAGTATCGAACACCCTTGTTAATACAGATCATTCATCTGTGTCGACCATCAGTGTCGAACACCCTTGTTAATACAGATCATTCATCTGTGTCGAACATCAATGTCGAATACCCTTGTCA
Organism: Vigna reflexopilosa; assembly: GCA_027742785.1. Classification (NCBI taxonomy): domain Eukaryota; kingdom Viridiplantae; phylum Streptophyta; class Magnoliopsida; order Fabales; family Fabaceae; genus Vigna; species Vigna reflexopilosa. The sequence continues at coordinate 17,262,332 of CM050924.1, forward strand.
ATACAGATCATCCATCTGTGTCGACCATCAGTGTCGAACACCCTTCTTAATGTAGGTCGTCCATCTGGGTCGACCGACAGTGTCGAGCCACCTTGTAATATAGGTCGTCCATCTATCTTGTAGCCGGTATTACTTTATTTTTGAATGGGGCAAATTCTTCGGTATCGTCCCTCACAATTGTTAGCGTTATAAAGAGATCGTGACTTTATGTACTTGGACTGTAAGACAAAAATGGAAATAAAATTGATCGATTCTAAAAGATGAACATTATATGAGATAGATAAACGGTTGTGAATTATGACGAGCGTTCCAGGGAGGAACGTCTCTTATGTGATTGAATATTGGATTGGTAAAGTATGACTGTGGTTAGCTAATGCTGGCTTGGTCCATCCTGATATTCCGTGATGCTCATCTTCACGTAGAAGGGGGTAGTCATGTGTGGGAATGGCAGGAGGTCTTTCGTATCCCTCACTTAGCAGGGGCGAAGGGACTAACCTCAAGTGGAAGCTGATTAGGTATATCCCGGCTACTACACCACTTGGGTGCAAGGACGCCTGTAGCTACACGGTTCATACAGTCCGGACGGTCGTCTATTATGCATATAAATTATTATGTTATATGATGTTAAATTGTATGTCGTGCGTGTGCATTGATATGTTGAACGTGTATGTCGAACGTATGAATTAAATATTATAAGCTTACCCTTGCATTTTTCCTTGTGTCGTCTACTGTTCATGTACTTCCGTCTTGTCAATGCAATGATCATCCGTCGTGGATGTGAGCAGACGGAGAGGTGCCTCTTGAAGAAATGCTAGAAGTAGAACATTTGGAGGACGCCAACTTGGTCGAAGTGGAGGTTAAAGCTGAACAGTAGCACGCTCGACCTGTAGTAGCTTTAGTGCTTATGTATTTTTGGGGACGTTCGGTTATTTATTTTGTAAGACCGTTCGTCCATAACTAGATGCTTTGTGGTTAGATTCCGAACCCTGTAAATGTTAGTACGTTCGGTTTGTAATTAGCTAATTTTAGTTAAGACTGCACTGTTTAACTCCGTAAATGTGATTAATTCTAATTAATGGTTATTACTATTTATTGGGATGTTACATTAGTGGTATCAGAGCAGTTTTGTTCTATAAAAAGGACACTGTAGGATATGAGTGCACTGTGTTTTCGCTGTGTGCTTATTATATGTTTGGTGGGTTATTGTTTTAACTCTTACACATCGCTAACGTTCGTCTTCTCTGATCCAGAGAACAAATGGCGCCTAGACTTCCTCCTCCTCCACCACCCAATGGATCGGATACGACCGACAGTGCCAGATTGTTGGAAACCGTGATCGAACGGTTGCAACAACAAAATGCTACACTAATGGAGCAGAACGCAGCTGCTTTAAGAAGTCTTGAAGCCGCGCGCGAGAACTCCGAAGCTACTCAGAGGCAATTAATGGAACTCATTGCCGCCACCAGAGGCACGCCGGGAGCGTCCTCTTCCAATGCTGTTCATCATACCGAGTGGAGTTTGGAAAATTTTCTTCAACACCATCCGGCCAAGTTTAGTGGGAAGGGTCTTCCGGATGAGGCAGATCAGTGGCTGCGGGATATGGAACGCATTTACAATGCTAAGAGGTGTCCAGATGAGAGTCGTTTGGCTTTCACGGAGTATTTGCTTACTGGAGAAGCAAGCCATTGGTGGTCGAGCGCGAAAGCTATACTGACGGACGCTCACAGACCTGTTACTTGGGAAGTTTTTAGAAGCAAATTCTATGAGGAGTACTTCCCGGATAGCGTCCGTTTTGCTAAAGAAGTGGAATTTTTGCAACTGGTGCAAGGGGGAATGTCGGTTTCAGAATATACAAATAAGTTCAAGCACCTGGTGAGGTTCAATACTATGGCCACCAGTGAAGAGTGGCAATGTCGGAAGTTTGAGAACGGCCTAAGGAGTGATTTGAAAGTTATGATTTCAAGTCTGTACATAAGAACGTTTCCTGCCATGGTGGAGAGGGCCAAAGTGTTGGAGAAGAACATGGCGGAAGCTGAACGACACAAGAAACAGCAACAAGTGAGTAGGGGACCGATAGTATCCAGGGGAGGTACTGTTCAGAGGAGTACTCCTTACTCTCGTCCTAGTCAGCCATCTAACGTGAGCAGTTCTCAAGCACTGGTTCCTGTCGGACAAACTGGACGAGGAAGTATAACTTGCTTTCAATGTGGAGGGCCGCATTATCGTTCGTCATGCCCTCAGCTGGTGGGTGGAAGGCATTGTAACCGTTGCGGAAGGAACGGACATTTGGAGAACGAGTGCCAATTTGGGGGACGAGCAGTGATGAGGCCACCAATTGCTGGAAGGAATCAACCGAGGGGTGGACGTGCACAAGCAGTAGGGCGAGTGTACGCTATCACTGGAGCAGAGGCAGCAAGCGCAGGTAACCTTATAACTGGTGAATGCTTGCTGTTTGGAATGCCTTGTTGTGTACTGTTTGACTCTGGGGCGACGCACTCCTTCATCTCGAAGGCGTGTGTTGAAAGGCTGGGAATAGTGGAGAGTGATATGCAGCTTGACTTGGTGGTATCAACACCGGCGGCTGGAGAGCTTAGGACATCTACCGTGTGTATTAGATGTCCTATTGTGGTTGAGGGGCATAGTTATAAGGTGAACTTAATCTGTTTACCTTTGAAGGACTTGGAAATAATTCTAGGAATGGATTGGTTGGCTACCAACCACATTATTATAGATTGTGGCAAGAAGGAATTAGTGTTTCCTGAAGATGATGAAGAATGCTTGGGTGTGACGTTCGGTCAGTTAAAAGAAGATATAATGGAAGGTGCAAGCTGTTTTCTCATCATGACGCATGAAGATAAGGAGTTGGGAGGGTTGGCAGAAGCACGGACGTCCAAGGAGAGCAGTATTGAACGAACGGTCGTGAATGAATTTCTGGACGTTTTTCCAGAAGAGATACCAGGGTTGCCTCCTGTTAGAGAGATTGAATTCACCATTGATTTGGTGACAACGGCAGCACCTATCTCCGTTCAACCGTACCGGATGGCGCCTGCAGAGTTGGTTGAACTCAAGAAGCAGATTGAAGAACTCATGGATAAACAATTCATCAGGCCGAGCGTGTCACCATGGGGAGCGCCTGTGCTCTTGGTGAAAAAGAAGGATGGCAGCTCTCGTTTGTGCATAGATTACAGACAATTGAACAAGCTGACCATCAAAAACAAGTACCCCTTGCCAAGAATAGACGACTTGCTGGACCAATTGCACGGGGCCACCGTGTTCTCGAAAATTGACTTGCGGTCTGGATATCATCAGATTAGAGTGAAGGAGGATGACATCCAGAAGACTGCTTTTAGGTCTCGTTATGGACACTACGAGTATGTAGTGATGCCATTTGGAGTGACGAACGCTCCTGCAGTATTCATGGATTATATGAATCGCATCTTCAGACCTTACTTGGACAAGTTTGTGGTCGTCTTCATAGATGATATTCTCATCTACTCTAAGGCACCAGCCGAGCATGAGGAACACTTGAGGGCAGTGCTGAGCGTGTTAAGAGAAAAGGAGTTGTATGCAAAACTGTCCAAGTGTGAATTCTGGATGAAGGAGGTGCAATTTCTGGGTCATATTGTGTCCGCTGGAGGGATCTCGGTAGATCCAGCAAAGGTACGTGCGGTTATGGAATGGGAACGTCCGCGTTCAGTCACGGAAGTGAGAAGCTTCGTTGGTCTTGCGGGTTACTATAGGCGTTTCATTGAAGGGTTTTCTAAGATAGTAGCACCGCTGACTCACCTTACCAGGAAAGACCAACCATTCGCGTGGACTGACTTGTGTGAGGAGCGTTTCCAAGAGCTGAAAGTGAAGTTGACGAGCGCTCCTGTGTTGATCATCCCGAACACGTCCAAACCCTTTGAAGTTTACTGTGATGCATCTCATCAAGGGTTGGGCTGTGTGCTTATGCAGGAGAAACGGGCAGTAGCATACGCATCTCGCCAGTTGAAAATTCATGAGAAGAATTACCCCACACACGACTTGGAGCTAGCAGCAGTCGTGTTTGCATTAAAAATCTGGAGGCATTATCTGTATGGTGCAACGTTTCAAGTGTTTAGTGATCACAAGAGTCTCAAGTACCTCTTTGATCAAAAGGAATTAAATATGAGGCAAAGGAGGTGGCTTGAATTCTTGAAGGATTATGAATTCGAACTGTTGTATCATCCTGGAAAAGCTAATGTGGTGGCTGATGCTTTGAGTAGGAAGGCCGTAAGGGTCTCTGCAATGATGGTGAAGGAGCTGAATTTGGTGGAAAGCTTTAGAGATCTAAGGTTGCAGTTCGACTTGGGAACGGACGTTATCAGATGCTATAATCTTAGAATTTCCAGTGATGTGTTTGACAGAATTTGGATGAAGCAACGAGAGGACGAAGAGCTGGTGAAGATATTAATAGCGCTCGGTTCGAACAAAGATAGGGATTTTAATACAGGAACGGATGGCATGTTGCGTTACCGGGGTAGGACGTGTGTTCCCAACAATGGCGAGCTGAAGCGGATTATTTTGGAGGAAGCTCATCACAGCCGTCTTAGCATGCACCCTGGCATGACTAAGATGTATCAAGACCTCCGGAAATCATTTTGGTGGCCTGGAATGAAGAGTGATATCGCTCGTTTTGTGGCATCCTGTTTGACGTGTCAACGTGCTAAGGCAGAACACCAAAGACCAGGAGGGTTGCTTCAGCCATTGGAAATTCCAGAGTGGAAGTGGGATAGCATATCCATGGACTTCGTGACTCATCTACCACGCACGGTCAGGAATCATGATTCAGTCTGGGTGATCGTGGATCGACTGACGAAGAGCGCCCATTTCCTGGCAGTAAATTTGAAGATGTCGATGACCAATCTGGCCAAGCTCTACATTCAGGAAATTGTTCGTCTGCATGGAGTGCCGTCGAGCATAATTTCTGACCGAGACACGCGGTTCACATCTCGGTTTTGGCAATCCTTGCAAGGGGAGTTGGGAAGCAAGTTGCAGATGAGTTCAGCTTATCATCCTCAGACGGATGGCCAATCTGAGAGGACCATCCAGACGCTTGAAGACTTACTAAGGACGTGTGTCCTAGATCACTTAGGCGCCTGGGATGAGGTTCTGCCGCTAGTAGAGTTCACGTATAACAACAGTTTCCAAGCGAGCATTGGGATGGCACCGTTTGAAGCACTTTATGGTAGAAGATGTCGAACGCCACTTTGTTGGTTCAAGGAAGGAGAGAACGTGCTAACTGGACCTGAACTTATCCAGCAAACGACAGAGAAAGTAAAGTTAATCCAGGAGAGGTTGAAAACGTCGAGGAGCAGGCAGAAGTCCTATGCCGACAAGAGAAGAAGACCGCTGGAGTTCCAAGCTGGCGATCACGTATTCCTTAGACTGAATCCAACTACGGGAGTCGGCAGAGCTATGCGACCAAAGAAATTATCCCCGAAGTTCGTCGGACCCTATCAAATACTAAGGAAGATTGGCCCAGTAGCGTACGAGCTAGCATTACCTCCTCAACTCTCAAATCTTCATCCTGTTTTCCACGTTTCCCAGCTCCGAAAGTACATAGCCAATCCTTCTCATGTTTTGGAGTTGGAAGACATTCAATTGCGCCCAGATCGAACGTTGGAGTTGCAGCCTGTGAGAATTGAAGAAAGCAATACCAAATATTACAAGAAGAAAGATGTTCGAATGGTGAAAGTGTTATGGGACGCAAGAACTGGTGACTCAACGTGGGAAGTGGAGAGCGCCATGAAGGACTTGTACCCACACTTGTTTACGGGTAAGTTTTAATTTTCGAGGACGAAAATTTTTGTAGTTAGGGAGAATGTAAGACCCCTGATATTTAACAAAGATAATTTCTGACATCCTCACCATTAATGCACGCCGCGTCATTTCTCAGCCATTAAAACCCACTACCTAATCTGATCCCCTCCCTCTCTGTCGTACCCGGAAAAGCTGCGCCCATCATTTCTCTGAAACATTAAAAACGTACCAAACACTGCCATGCACACACGCAACCTGTCGCGGGAGAAGCTTCCCATTTCAGAGTTCGGTGTGCAGGTGTCAACTTGAGAGACGTCCGTCGACCGGACGTGGGTTAAACAACTAGAATTTTTGAGAACTCTCTCTCACCTGCACCATTCATCTTCTTCCTCAGAACCCAACCTTTCATTTTTCTCCACCTTCTCTCTAGAAACCTTCACCTTCTCTCTACGGTAACTCATCATCTTCTTCTCCGATCACGTTTCAGAACCGTAGGAACGTTACTGGTGTCGTGAGCTTCATTTTGAACCGATCACCTCAACTTTCTGATACTGGTAAGCCTCTCTTCTTCGTCGAACGTTTTCTGTCTCATGCAAAGCCAAATCCTGGTTGCATGAAGGATTTAGTTCTCAGTATTTCTTGGTTTTATGGTTAGATCGGGTTGGAAGAATTAAGTGATCCTGTGTGAGTAAAGAACTGTTAACGGGCGAACCAAACACCTTGAGTTAGGAGTACACTGCTATCCAGGTAAGGGAAGCTTATAAAATTTAATTTTTGAGTTCTACTGTGATGGATGACTGCTCTGTGAGTTATACTATGTCGAATGCATGTTCTGTGAATTTTATTGAATATGATCTATGGTATCCGACTTTACTATATGAATTTGATGATGAGATAATGTACGAAAAGTATGAAAGTATATACTGAAAAATGTGTTACTGTAAGTTGAATTTAAACTATGAAATTCTATGATAATGAGCGTTTGTTATCGAAACGGTCTTTGACCGATCGGTATTCTCAGAAACTTCTTTGAAATAGTTGAACTCTTTCATTTGGGAAGAATTCGGGTTGAGGATGAGTGGTGTCGGTCTTCTCCTTAGAACTCATGATGAACGGTGTCGACCATCAGTGTCGAACACCCTTGTTAATACAGATCATTCATCCGTGTCGACCATCAATGTCGAACACCCTTGTTAATACAGATCATTCATCTGTGTCGACCATCAGTGTCGAACACCCTTGTTAATACAGATCATTCATCTGTGTCGACCATCAGTGTCGAACACCCTTGTTAATACAGATCATTCATCTGTGTCGACCATCAGTGTCGAACACCCTTGTTAATACAGATCATTCATCAGTGTCGAACACCCTTGTTAATACAGATCATTCATCTGTGTCGACCATCAGTGTCGAACACCCTTGTTAATACAGATCATTCATCAGTGTCGACCATCAGTGTCGAACACCCTTCTTAATGTAGGTCGTCCATCTGGGTCGACCGACAGTGTCGAGCCACCTTGTAATATAGGTCGTCCATCTATCTTGTAGCCGGTATTACTTTATTTTTGAAGGGGGCAAATTCTTCGGTATCGTCCCTCACAATTGTTAGCGTTATAAAGAGATCGTGACTTTATGTACTTGAACTGTAAGACAAAAATGGAAATAAAATTGATCGATTCTAAAAGATGAACATTATATGAGATAGATAAACGGTTGTGAATTATGACGAGCGTTCCAGGGAGGAACGTCTCTTATGTGATTGAATATTGGATTGGTAAAGTATGACTGTGGTTAGCTAATGCTGGCTTGGTCCATCCTGATATTCCGTGATGCTCATCTTCACGTAGAAGGGGGTAGTCATGTGTGGGAATGGCAGGAGGTCTTTCGTATCCCTCACTTAGCAGGGGCGAAGGGACTGACCTCAAGTGGAAGCTGATTAGGTATATCCCGGCTACTACACCACTTGGGTGCAAGGACGCCTGTAGCTACACGGTTCATACAGTCCGGACGGTCGTCTATTATGCATATAAATTATTATGTTATATGATGTTAAATTGTATGTCGTGCGTGTCCATTGATATGTTGAACGTGTATGTCGAACGTATGAATTAAATATTATAAGCTTACCCTTGCATTTTTCCTTGTGTCGTCTACTGTTCATGTACTTCCGTCTTGTCAATGCAATGATCATCCGTCGTGGATGTGAGCAGACGGAGAGGTGCCTCTTGAAGAAATGCTAGAAGTAGAACATTTGGAGGACGCCAACTTGGTCGAAGTGGAGGTTAAAGCTGAACAGTAGCACGCTCGACCTGTAGTAGCTTTAGTGCTTATGTATTTTTGGGGACGTTCGGTTATTTATTTTGTAAGACCGTTCGTCCATAACTAGATGCTTTGTGGTTAGATTCCGAACCCTGTAAATGTTAGTACGTTCGGTTTGTAATTAGCTAATTTTAGTTAAGACTGCACTGTTTAACTCCGTAAATGTGATTAATTCTAATTAATGGTTATTACTATTTATTGGGATGTTACACCTGGCCTTGACTTTCAAGGGAATTAAATTCTAGAGTTCTCTCTACAGAAAGTTTAATTCATTATTCTCAAAAGTGCTAATACAAGAGATGAGTTGGGTATTTATAGTAACCCATGCTCCTTAGGAGCTAAGCTATGAAATACAAAAGGAGGACTATGTCAAACAGGATTCCATCATGGTCTGTATAGGAAATATGATTCCCGGTCATTGAGTTTATGATTCTGCATAATTGATTCTCAAATCTGTGATGAAACTCTCTTAGCAATGTTAGAAAAGTTTAAGAAATCTTAGTCCAGTATAAAGAAGTGTTTGATATATGTTTGGAGCATTAGAGGTTGGACGAGTATAGTGAAATTGGTAATGTTTGGTGTCGATCATTATTCTGCAGCTATTCTACAGAATTATGTAGTTCAATAAGGGTTCGGGGTTGACCGCTCGGCCATGCTCTGATTTGGCCGTTCGACCTTCTCCTGTGTTCGGTTATTAATTGGGTTTGGTGTGTTTGAAGTCCTCCCAGTTCATGACCGTTCGACCTTAGAAGCGCTTGGTCTCGGTAGTGCTTATTCTGTACTACCGCTCGGTCTCAGTAGTGATTGGTCTTGTATTGGTACTTGGTTGGTATTGATGTCTGGTTAAAGCTCTTAGTGTTCGGCATGAGCCCTAAGTGTTCGGCCTAAGCCTATAATGATTAGTCTAAGTTAAAGAGTGTTCGGACTTAGACTGATACTCGATTTCTTAAAGAGTGTTCGGTCTTAGTCTGATACTCGGTTTCTTAAAGAGCGCTCGGTACTGTACTAGCCGTTAGGCTAGTAATAGCGCTCGGTCTTGTACTAGCAGTTAGGCTAGTAATAATACTCGGTCTTGTACTAGTAGTTAGGCTAGTGATAGCGCTCAGTCTTGTACTAGCTCTTAGGCTAGTGATAGCGCTTGGTCCTGTACTAGTGCTCAATATCGTAAATTGTACTAAGTTAACAGTGTTCGATCTAAGCCAATATTATTCATTCCAAATCATAAGTGCTTGATATAAGTTCAAATGTTCAACTCCTACTTGAGTCTTATTCTCAAAATGACCATTCGGTCATATTCTCATATTGGGAGTGCTATCTTGTTCGTTCTTGTTCATAGGTTATGTTAAACTTTCACGTTCGGTCTGGTTTAAAGGTGGGATTATTGTTTCACTGTGATGTGTGATATGTATTTAAAGATATGACAAATGAGGAAATATGTTGTTAATGAAGTATGGTATTTAAATTGTGATACACATGAAATCATATGGGTATGAAAGAGTATTCTAGGGAGGAATATCTCAAGATTGGTTATTGAATGATAAAGTATGAATATGGTCAGACTAAGTTGTCGTTCATCCTGACATTCTAATGGTCACCGAGTTTGAAGTAGAGAATGGTGGCGCATGTGGTCAGAATAGCAGGAGGCCTGGTTGCGTATAGCTTGGGGTTCCAGCTATCGGACTAAACTCATGTGTAGACTTGGGTTTTCAGCTATAGTGAGGGATGAAGGGCTAACCTCGTGTGTCGGCTTGGGTTTCCAGCTATGGTAATTCTGATGGTTTTCCAGATTACCTTTCCACGAGTGCAAGAACGTCGTATCTACATAATTCATACAGTCTTGGCACTCAGAGTAAAGGGAACAGTCAATGCATGCATTGTGGTACGATTATGGGTGGAAATGTATGATTGTTTGTTACATGATGGACTGATTGATTTATATCAGATTTATGTGAGTAATCTGTTTACATAGTTAATTAAATTACACTAGCTTAGCCTTATTTTCCTGTCTTGTCTGGTTGTCCTTTCGGTCGTCCTCGTCCTTGCAATGATCTGTGGGTGTGAGCAGAAGGAGCTGAAGTTTTTCTGTCTGGTGTTGGTTTTGTATTAGTAAAAGACCGTTCGGTTTAATACGTTGCTTGTATGAATGATCAGTCTGATCTTATGAGTTGTGTTAGTATAGGGAGTGATTCTTCCTACACTTCACTACCTTCATCCTGCACCCCCAATTTTACTTTTTTACCCTTTATTAACAAAAAGTCAAAAATTAATACCGCACTTCGAAGTGCGTTTTAATTAATTTTTTCCTAACCGCACTTCGAAGTGCGTTTCCTATAATTAATTGTTTCTTTCCTAACCGCACTTCGAAGTGCGTTTCCTATCTATATTTAATTGTTTCCTAACCGTACTTCGAAGTGCGTTTCCTATTTTAATTAATTGTTTCTTTCCTAACCGCACTTCGAAGTGCGTTTCCTATTTTAATTAATTGTTTCCTAACCGCACTTCGAAGTGCGTTTTAATTAATTGTTGCACTTTAAATCCAAAATAATATTTAACATTACATATAATAATTATTATTTAATTCAATAAACAATTTAATAATTATTTCAATTTCATAAAAAGTTAAAAAAACTTAAATAAAATTAAATACATAATAAATAATATATTAAGAAAATAATAATATGTTGAAAAATAACAAATTCAACAAAATTTAACAAACAAATAAAATAATTCAAAATATATTAAAACAAAACATTTTATTTAACAACTAACATAAAAAATTAAATTTATTATACTAACCTAATAAAAATAAAACCTAATAAAATAAATATATACTAACCTAATAAAAAAATTAAAAAACTAAATCCTAAAAATCTAACGCACTTCGAAGTGCGGTATGTCTCAGCCGCAGATCGAAATGCGGTGGGTTTGTTTGGAGGTGCAGGACGAAGTTGCCGCAGTTCAAAATGCGGTGTGCAGGAGGAAATTGCCGCAGTTCGAAATGCGATTTCTCAGTGAAGGGTATCATTGGAATTAAAATATGTTTTGGAGGTGCAGGAGGAAGACCGTGAGGTGCAGGGAGAATCACTCTAGTATAGGTTTCTGTAAAGTTTTAAATTTATGGTTATTCTAGGATAGTTGTAAATTAACTTTATTCTTCTTGTAAACTGTTCTATTTTATTATGGATGTAAGGACTCTTAAGTATAGTTTAAAGCTATATTTTTTGGGATGTTACATAACGCATAATAAATGCAATCATCTATCTCTTTATTTGAAGTATTTATAGATTTTGGAATGTGTTTCGAATTGCTAATCATGGTCCAATTGATGTTAATCATGTTTTGTCATAAGTTAATCATCATGAGATCTAATCATTCTTAAGAATGATCGTTCGGTTTGTAGGTTATAGCTATTAGATCTTGAAAATGATCATTATAGTCACTTTAGTGGTAATTCTGACTGTATAGACTGTTCGGTCCAAGATCGATCATACAATACACTTTCTTTTCCTTAAAATTGTTATTGTTGTAGTTCTTGTTATAATTTTATTATTAAGTTAAAAGTAATTTAAATATTTTTTTCTTTTAATTCCTCAGAACAAGTTTAAAGATAAAAATGTGATGAAAAATTGAATTGTAAAGTGATACGCGGGGCCCAAGGCCAATTAGTTTAGTATAGTTTCTTTTACTTTTATTAAAAACATGTGTAAAAGGTGTTAGGCATGTGCTAGATTGGAGGGACTTTTAGTCCTATATATAGACATGCCACCACCTCTTGTAAGGTACTTTTGAGCATAATGAATTGTTATTCTGTTGAGAACACTCCAGATCAATTCTACCTTGAAAGTCAAAGCTAGAGAATCCCAAAGGATCTCCTCTAGCCACCTTCCATTCACACCATCCATTCTCTCATTTTCCATTACCAGATTCTCTCTCCTCCGTAGCATCCATCTCACGCCACTCTCATCAATTGATAGCTTCCTCGGGGCTTGCATCATATCTAATGCCACGCGTGCCTTATTCCCTTACGAGATTTCATCAGCGAAGCCTCCAATCCTTTTCCTCATGAGATTCGTCACATCCGAATCTCAAACTTCTCACGTCTGATAGATCCCTCCGAACCACATCTTCATTTCTGCTTCACGACCATTCTCCACCGATTAGATCCTTTCTCACCGCCTAAAATCACTTCTCCACCGTTCCAAATCCGCTTCCGCATCAAACCCTAGGTCTTCCACCGAACAAACCTCCAATCCTAGTTCTTCCGTTGCCTCATCTGTTTCTCCTTGGCAGAATCTGAGGATTCCCGGTCAAATCTGCTTCTTCCGTTGCTTCTCGGATCTTCAGCTCGATCAAGTCCAGATTTCACGACGTTTCCGGATTTAGCTCAAGCCGTCGCTTATCATGTGGTAATCAGAGCTCAGGTTCTCCGCGCTTCGAAAGCTAAGTATCTCTCCATTGATTCGCGTCTCTGATCTGAGTTTAAATTTCTTGCGTTGTTATGAAATTGACGAGTTGTTTCGATTCTGTCTTGATCTTATTCATTCGTGTTGAATCTCTTCAATATTCATGTTGTTCATTATGATTCATTCTCTGTCTTGTGTTGATTCATGTGTTTTTGGTCTTGATCTGTTCATTAGGTTTCTGCTTGAGTCATTTCTTGTATGCTAACCTTGTTTTGGTTGTGTCTTTCATCATCTTAATCGGTCCAAATTTTTGTTGAGTCATTTTCATTGCTGAATCATATTCTGTCATGTTTACAGTCATGTTTAATTGCTTAAAATGTCATAAATTTTTTGTTCAAAGCTGTGTTGAGTTTTTTTCTGAGATTCTGGAATATATGATCAGTGGCTATACACCATATGAGCTATGATACATTCATTGTGAGCTCGGGTGCATGCAAAAGTGACCGTAATCTCAGATTTAACGTACTGTTGAGGTGTATTTTGATTTGCGTTTATTGTCATGGCCAATACATATTATTTTGGTGATAAAATGCTTGAATGAGTTCGTATCAGGTGCACATCACTTAAGCCATGAATTGCTGAAGCAAATAGCTTGATGGCACCTTGTGAAAACTCCAACAGTATCAAATTGCAGTTGGCCGATCTGCATTGTCTTGTTTGAGTCTAATTTTTGTTTTAAAATCTGTTCTGGCATATAGATCTTGCTGGAAATCTTACATTAACTTCCTCGTGTCGTGTTCAAGTTTCCCATTGCTGTTTAAAGTCATTTTCATCAATAATTTGTCCATGGACTCAATGAAACTTAAAACTGGTGGTGTGGTTGACCTGTTTGATTGCATAATTGGCTATTGCAAGTTCAATTTTCGAATTACTATGTTCTGCATCCAATTTTAATGCAAAACAAGTTTGTTTTGAAGTTTTAAACATGTTGAGATAGTTAATTCGAATTATATCAGCCTTTGTGCGTTTTTCACCTTTGAAACCACCATTTTAAGTCAATTTTGTTATAAAGCAAGTATAGTGCAGTACTGAAATTTTGATTTGTGTGTTTATGATTCAGTTGGATTGTAGCAAGAGCTAGGGTCTGTTGAATGAAATCAAAACAGGTGAAAAAGAATATCTATACAAATTTAAAAAGCATTCAGACCTTGTACAATCCAAATAAGTGAAGCTCCAAAATCAGAAACTGAAAACATTATCAATTATGAACTAATTTTGTTGGGGCAATATTGTATCAAACGCATTTGTAAAATTCAGTACTGGAGTCACTTAATTGTTTCTGCTCTAACTTGCTTGTTTGTTTTTCTTGCTTTTAAAATCTGTTCTAGTGCCAATCATAGGTTCAGTTTGAGTGCTCACTTTGATCAAAAGCTTTGTTTATTGCTTGTCATTTGTTGGTTATCTAGTTTTGTCTCTCCCATGTGAATCATGTTCTGCCGAATCATAATTAGACTTTTTTCTTTGCTTTACTAATCTGATCTCAAGTCTGTGTTTTGCTGTCTTTTGTCCTTCACTTTACCTTGTTTAGCCTAGCCATTTTTCCTGATTGAGAAATCTTATTCCATCCTGGTTTTTGGGATTTGAAAGAAGGTAAGTGTGAATGGTAGCATATTAGGTGGTGGTGATCCATAGGATTCTCTGGCCTAGACTGAAAATTTCTCTTTTAAACTTTTCATTTGAGTGTTTTAAATTTTTAAAGAGAAACCTCAGTGTTGTGAGCTTAGTAAGGCTAATTTAGCCTAAAATTCCTTGGCATTTGCAAGAGAGTTCAGTTTCAATTAACCATTTGATTGACTGTGTTCATTGTGCAGGAAAAGAAGTTGGAATAATTAGAATGGAGCAGCTGTGATTTGTTGCAATTGCAACTGAAATAACTGTTGTTTTCATTGATTATTGATTTCCTGGTGATGCTACTTTGTACTTGTGAATGTTTAAACTGTCATTGCACTCATTTTATTTTAAAACATTGTTTGCTGAATTCATTGATGTAACCACTGTTTTGAAAATGAATTGTTGATTTCATGGTTTAATTGGACATGTTGAATGATGATTCTGATTTGATAATATCTATGGGAACTTGGTAGATGCATAGAATTTGCAAATAATGTGCTGAGTGTTTTATGAGCAATTCTGGAAGTGCATCAATATTGCTTTAACTGCCAATTTCTGCATTGCATCATGTTAATCTTTCTCCATTGATTTGATTAGCTTGTGGTGGTTATCTAATCAGTTGAACTAAGGTTTGAACTTCATATATTTGAATCTGATGAAAATTGAGTACATTGACCTATGTGTGCCTCTCAGAATTTCAATGAAATGATTTGAGAGCTTAAACAGCTGAGATCTTAATTGTGCAGATTTCCATTCAGTTTAAATTCATTGTTTAATGTTAGCTGAATTTTCTGCATTACATCATATCACTCTTTGTCCATTGCTTTGATCAGGTTTGATTAATTTGGAATTATTGTTTAATCAGTTTGGTTTCTACATTGAATTACATCCAATCTGAATTTAATTCACTGTTCATTTGCACTTGCTGGATTTTGTGCTGGATTTTGTTGAGATTTATGTGTGCAGAGCTGATGTGAATGAATCAACAGTTGAGCAGAATATTACTAAAGAAAAAGTAACAGAAACACCTCATTGTGGATCTTGGAACAGGATAGAAACCACCATTCAAAACAAGGAAGTTGTCTAACTTACCTTTGTTGTGAATTGCTATTCTGTTTTAACTTGTAAGTGATGTAAGTGATAATATTGAATGAGTATCCTGCTGATTTTGGTTGAAAATTAACTGTGCAGAATATTTGGAACAGTTTGAGAGCAAATAGGAATTATGCAATGTCCCAATTACACAAGACCGAGAAAGGGAAGGCTCATTTAAGTGTAACTTCCCTCTTCCAATATGTTCGTTAACTGTCTCTGATCCAGCTTTGTACATTTGTGATTGTAGAGTTGAACCCAAGAGCTAGGAGACTCCAAGTTATCCAGCAACAAGAAATTGAAGCAACAGGAGTGTACGTATTTTTGGCACAAGGACTGGCATCAAAAGTGGATTGTAGCTGACCCAGACCAGACCGTGGCAGCTGTTTGAATTTTTTTAATTGTTTCTTCATTTGATTTTGTAATAGGCTATATTGTTAGTTTTCTTAATTTCATTGTAAAAGGCCATTCAAAGTCCAGGTGTCTTGGAAGAGTCCTTGGTGCTCTTTCAACTCTTGGCAAAACTTTTCTTGTGTGTGTTTAAATTTTTAGTGTCTTACGTATAGGGTGATTTAGGCTAAAAGGGATTAAACTCTAAGCCTTGTCACATTAGAGTCCGAAAAGTCTCGTCTTTTAGTGTTTAATTGTTGTGATTGTTTGTGAGTTGTGTTCTTTGATTTTAAAAGTGATTTTTGTTTAAAAGATAACTAGTAGTAACCTAAGACATTTCTGGCAAGGCAAGACTTGGTACTTAAGCAGTCTTCATGACTCACCTCTCTTACCTGGGACTTGTCTAAGTGTGAATCTTGTATATCTTTTACACCAGAAAAACTTTTAAAAACAAAGATGTCTTGTTATCCAAATAGGTCTGCTAGGAATTTTAATTTTGATAAGCCACTTAGTTACAAAGGAATCAAAAGAGAACATGATAAAGCTAGAAGGAAGTCTTGTTCATCTTATGAATTTGATAGGATTGAAGATGATTTGTATAAAAAAGCTAGTGAAAATATTCCATTCTTTGGTGATGATATTGGTGCATTAACATACCTAGCTTGGGAAAAGGAAATTAATGACATGCATTCATTCATGGTGAGAAAAAGTAAATATGAATCCTTCTATTCTAGAGATGATGAATCTTATATTCTTAATCTTTACACTTCTAGTTTTAAAAAGCATGCAAGAGACTAGTGGGATGATAGGCAATATCATGTTAAGATAGGTAGAAAATATCCCATTAATGATTGGAATGAATTGAAAGCTTGTATGAGAAGAAAGTTTGTGCCTCGAGAAATTGAAAGAAACTTAAAACTTATGAGAGAGCTTATTAGAGAAGGTGAGTCATTCATTCAAAATTTAAGTGGGTTCTCTCGTAGGGAAAGTGAATTTCTAGAAAAACTTAGGAGGCTATGGGAAGAGACAAGCAAATATAGAATTGAGAGATTAAAAAGAGAAAAACAAAAGCAAGAAGTAAGAGAGAAAAGAGAAATAGAGAGAAGAGAAAGAGAAAGAAGAGAAGAGGAAGAACGAAATAAAAGAAAAGAGGAAGAGAGAAAGAGAAGAGATGAGGAAGAAAGAGAAGAAGAGAAAAGAAGAGAGAAAGAGAGAAAAGAAACACTTAAAAGAGAAAAGGAGGAAGTTGAAAGGATAGAAATGGAAGAAAAGAAATCAAAGCAACTAAGGGCAACATCTCCTCCTACATTAGAAGTCAAACTCTTAAGGGGAGGTTTTCTATCCTCTCACTCTTATCCATTTATATTTGAATTTTCCAAATTTCACTTTTCTTTCAAAGAATTGGCCACTCCATCTTTAAAAATGTTATCACTTTTAACACATGCAAATTTCCAACTTGGGTTATGGTTACCTTTATGGTTACCAATAACCCAAGATACAAATAAAATTTCAACTGAAGAAAGGTTTCTTTGTTATATTAAAATTAAAAATTTCAAAATTTGGAAACCTTCTTCTACACATATTCTTTTATATATCTTATTGGGTCAAAGAAAACTAATTAGAGATATGTTTGATGCTTATTGCAGATGGATATTTGACCCAGGAGGAACCCTTATGAAGCTGACAAAAATAAGTCTTCAAAAGCACCATCAGATTTGAGGACAAATCCTTTCCAAGGGGGAGGGGATGATACGCGGGGCCCAAGGCCAATTAGTTTAGTATAGTTTCTTTTACTTTTATTAAAAACATGTGTAAAAGGTGTTAGGCATGTGCTAGATTGGAGGGACTTTTAGTCCTATATATAGACATGCCACCACCTCTTGTAAGGTACTTTTGAGCATAATGAATTGTTATTCTGTTGAGAACACTCCAGATCAATTCTACCTTGAAAGTCAAAGCTAGAGAATCCCAAAGGATCTCCTCTAGCCACCTTCCATTCACACCATCCATTCTCTCATTTTCCATTACCAGATTCTCTCTCCTCCGTAGCATCCATCTCACGCCACTCTCATCAATTGATAGCTTCCTCGGGGCTTGCATCATATCTAATGCCACGCGTGCCTTATTCCCTCACGAGATTTCATCAGCGAAGCCTCCAATCCTTTTCCTCATGAGATTCGTCACATCCGAATCTCAAACTTCTCACGTCTGATAGATCCCTCCGAACCACATCTTCATTTCTGCTTCACGACCATTCTCCACCGATTAGATCCTTTCTCACCGCCTAAAATCACTTCTCCACCGTTCCAAATCCGCTTCCGCATCAAACCCTAGGTCTTCCACCGAACAAACCTCCAATCCTAGTTCTTCCGCTGCCTCATCTGTTTCTCCTTGGCAGAATCTGAGGATTCCCGGTCAAATCTGCTTCTTCCGTTACTTCTCGGATCTTCAGCTCGATCAAGTCCAGATTTCACGACGTTTCCGGATTTAGCTCAAGCCGTCGCTTATCATATAATGTTAACACACACTTGTAACAGAAAACCTGAGATAGTTGTAATTGAGCATGTGAACCGGACGTGCACCGGACAATGATATTATTAAAGTCATCGTGTTAGAATAACATGGAAGCATTCTTCTTAAGAGAATGTTTTGTTCCATAACTCTAATTAAATTCTAGAGTAATTTACATACAAGTTCTCAATATCATAGCTAACATGACTTTTTCTTTGGGTTCAAGTCCCATTACTATGGTAAATGTAGC
Organism: Vigna reflexopilosa; assembly: GCA_027742785.1. Lineage (NCBI taxonomy): Eukaryota > Viridiplantae > Streptophyta > Magnoliopsida > Fabales > Fabaceae > Vigna > Vigna reflexopilosa. The sequence continues at coordinate 17,280,755 of CM050924.1, forward strand.
TTATTGATTAAACTTTCTAAAATCTTTTGTATCGTTAATTTTATAATTTAAATTTTTAAAATCTCGATAATCAACTAGTAGCGTCAATTTAGGTAATTCTTTTATGAATAATGACTTCATAGATGTTGAAGCTTATGACCTCATTTTGATTAACCCTACAAACCTATAAATGTAATTTGAAATTAATCTTGATTGGGGTGAAGCTGATTTCTCTAAAACTCTTCTCTTCCAAAAACAGATTTGTAATACTACTAGCTACAAGTAGGACGAATATTAATTAAAAATTACTACATTAGTAGACAGCTAGATCACCATTTTCATCATCGCCTAGTGATGAGAACTACCATTATTTCTTTCTATTTTCGATATAAACACACCCAAAGTCTCTAGCATTTGCTATAAAAGAACTATGTTTTTAAAGTAAAACATCACAATAAACCAAGGACGTTTTTTTCTATAATTTTTTTATTTATTTTATGCTACTATAGGCTAAGGTTTTTAATCAAGAAAATATTGTGGCTTTAGGACCCACTCTAACTGCATTTTTCGAAATTGCCGCACCACAACGGCACAACACCTAATGGACCTACTTTAATATTAATAGAATTGCAATTAATGCATTAAATCATGGATCGGATCTTTCAACAGAAACCCAAGCTTAAGGTCCCATCAACAACTAATTCACTAGTGTCCTTTGCAAAATTCATATCCTCATCAATTTTCTATCATTATATCAACAGATTGCTCCTATATACTAATTTCTCTTCATCCAACAAACACAACAATTTAGACTTTGATTTTTTTTTTTCAACAAAAAAGTTTAATTTCACCTCAATGTTAGTGGGTCCATTTTTCCCTTTTCATTATTAAGTGCAAAAGTGAGTTTTGAAATTCACAACAATTTGTGTAACAATAACATGTCTACTATAAATAGAAACCTCACTCCAAGCTTACAAATAAATAGCAAGAGATTACAAACCTTGGCAAAATGTCATAGCTAGACGATCAATCACAGTCACATCACAATGCTATATGCAACTCTCTCATAGCATTGCAACAAAAAACACGATATAATTTGGTCACACACACTCACTATCTAGTTATAAATTGCTAAAGGATTGAGCTATAGCCTAATGTCTCATATTCCCCACCATTAAAGCTACATGTTATCATCAATATTTCAATTCCAATATAAAAAAGTAAATTTCAGTGGACGAACAACATGATTGACAAATAATCATATGCATATTTAATTTCTCATGGCTAGATCCCATTTATATAGAACACGGATCTATAGGTTTTGTAGGCAAAACTTTAGACCTAATCTCTAAGTATATAGCAACCTGAGTGGACATGTTTTCATAGGGATATTGTAACAGTCTTTGTAACGTATATATAATAGAATGTTTGTTTTCTTCGATCGGGTTAAAAAAAGTACCCAGAAATATGCCTGATATAGCTATTAGGAGGACGACAGTATCTAGCATCAAATCGATCTATATAATTGAAAGAAATAGTCTTAATCATTTAGTTAAGCAAATGAAAAAACAGGGAGCGATCAAGTCAAAGATATTGATTAATTAAACTGAAGAGGACCAAGAAGGTATCCAATGTTTTTTAAGGTTTCATCACTTGCATTATATGCATCAATTGTGGGACATCATATTACATATTTGTGGGGATACCATGCTTCATGGATTGTGAAAAAGTTAATTAGTATCAATGTTCGTGTCACTGCTTACCAACTAATTTCAATGTGTCTCTTTAATTTATTCAAATACACGTCCTATTTTGTATTTGCATAAATAACGAATCTTTAAACACCAGCAAAATCTGTCAAAGTTTCAAGATAATCAAAAGATATACCTGTGTTTGCAATATCATACACACTGCCAAAGAGAAAATTCAAGATTATTTTCATATATATATATATATATATATGCTTGATAGTGTATATATATAATTGAATACAATACAGGGATTCACCCCAATGTTAAACTCTTCGTCAACTTCATTCTAAATTCGCATTCGAAATAAAAAAATACACTTCTTGAACCAGGGATACGCCTAGATAGTCGATTATGTTCCAACACTGCAGCTGAAGTTATATCCAAGACCTAGCAACAGATTCAGGATTTTGAAACAACTTTGAGATCTGAAATCAATTGAAAAGTGAAACACAGAAGTTAAATTCGTGCAACATGGACATATATATGTATATAGATCAGTCACACAATGGGGTTATGAACAACCCCTTTTGGGATAAAACTGTATATAAATATATAAATTTCCCTTAAGATGAAAAAAAAATGTAAAAAAGCGCAGGAAGATATATAGAGTGTGGACATGGTGATTGTGCAGTGAGTTTGCAGTGTTAGCAGGTAGTGGAAAGACGATACGATTTTTATGTACGAATGTCACATATACATATAACAGCACGAAAGAAAAGGACATTCATATGATGGGAAATGAGAAAAGAAGAAACAAAATTCGTTAGAATAAGACAAAACTTTATGAAGGAAAAGAGATTTTGGGCTCTAGCTGGTACGCCAATGAAATTTATAAACCACGAGCAGACAAGACTCTAGAAACAGCATCTAATTTTCCCACAACCATGGATCTTGAACCTTTTTCCCCAAGATATTTTTGTATATAATATAGTTACCAAGATAATATTTTCACAAATCAAATTTTAAATTCTCAAATTTCATATCATTGCAGTGGTTACATCTTGTGGAAGCCGCAACAAGAGAGTACCATGAAGGAAGGAAGTAAGATCGTGCGGAAAAGCAAACTCTTATACAAGTAAATATATATTATATGATAATATACAGGCACAAAAAGACATATTTACGAAATGCAGAAACTCTATGGTAGCATTGTCTTGTTGCATGTGAGAGCGACAAAGAGACAATGGATGATGAGAGTGCATTAATTTACCCATTCTTCTACTGTATGCTCTTTCAATGTTCAAAAGAAACAAAACTGAGGTAAAGTGTATGTATTTACTGTTAGTACACAATTTATAACATGTAACTAGATACATACAATTTAGGGTTTTGAACTCCGTGAATTAGGGTTTAATGTAGAGTGAACTTATTACTGCGTTTTTTATAGAACTGTGTGCTGATGGGATAAATGATTGATGAATTTTCATTTTCTCAGTGCTGAAAATTCAAGCAGCAAACATTAACTACAGAGTGTATTGTTCAAAAACTACAGAACTCAATTGTTCAATTGTGTCCTTTGTGTGCATATAACAATCTGAAAGCTTCAAGTACCATCCTTAATTTTCCATGTGGGAAGAAAATCTAGAAATTAAAGAGAAGTGAGGAAGAAAATTTACCACATGGTCCTGATGAAGGGTAATTATATAGAACTTATAATATATTACTGCAAAGGCAAGTTTGAGGAGGTGTCTCCGTTGGGCTTGATAATGTTCCTCTTCTTCTTTTTCTTCTTGTAAGGGATTCCTCTAGCCTTAGCTTGAGAATCCCTGACCTCTCTAAGATAGACTCTTATGGCACCACTTGCGAAGGGATTGGTCTCAGGAAGGCCTCCATTTTCTTCATATGCAGCTCTCAATCTTCCAATGAGTGCATCAAGGCTTCCCCAAGCTTGTCTAAGAGGGCAAGTGCAGGGTCCAGGTGGCTCACTTTGCCCAAAGAACAAGCACCCTTGCAAGTGCACTTTGGTTTTCCCAAACTGATCCAAGTAACGAAGGAACTCAAGCACATGGCTGGAACTACACTGAGAAAGTGCCACAGGAGGCCTCTGATTCCTCAAGTACTGTCCAAAAGTGTTCCAATCCCTTCTCTTCTGAGACTCATAGCGACTCAGTGGTAACTGTTGTTGTTGTTGCTGTTGCTGATGCTGCTGCTGATTGTGATGATCATGATGATCATGGTGATCATCACCCCCTCCAGAGGCTCTTGATGACCCTTCTGCTACCTCCTTTCCCTTGCTGGACATGCCTGCTACTGACAAATCATTTAGTATTTCTTTTTGTGAAGTGTGAAAGGGAAATTTTGGTGGGGAAGAAAAGAAGACAAATAGAAACACATAAACACACTGACACTCAATACAATAGCAGTGGAAGAAAATTTTATAAAAAAAGCATTAGATATATAAAAAATTTGGATATCACATCAAAGGGGTAGTGAGGGAACATGGCATGGGACCAATGAAAGTGCTTTAGCGCTTCTTTTTCTTCCTTCCCTACATTATTTCTTGCTTTAATGGTACTATTAGTATAAATCATGCTTTATTTTTTCCCTTATTTTTTTTTGTTATTGTGCTTCCATCATCAAAGCAATTATTATTGCGTAATTAGCACTAGGGTTAATAACTTGTGACCATTTAGTCACACTCTAGGTCGTCTACATTGAAGGCCTTGTTTGCCACCTATTGGCAATTTTTAGGGATTAAAAGTTAAACCCAATGGCTTCCGTAACCTATTCTATAACACATTTTGACTTGGTTAGGGAGTATGGTATCACATCTCTTTCACTCCCCACAACTTTTCAATCACATCGCCTCGTGCATTTTACTAATATAAGCAAATTTATGGCGCTCATTCAAGAGTTTGAACTCAAACACATCAACCATTGTTTTAGGTTATATATCATTTACACAATCCAATTTTAGTTACACTTCCTACCTAGGGGTATTTCGCCCTAATAACCCTTTTCATAATCAATTCAAATTATTATTTTTCACCATAAATTATGAAAAAATTTGCTACTTTCTTTGCAAGAGTGAAACTTGCATGTTTCTCTAACTGGTTCATTAGGGGAACAAAAAATAAACGAGAGCAACGATTTTTAAGTGGAAGAGTGGTACGTAGTAACTTGCGCAATTGTTCGTAGTATTCGTCAACCACGCGCTGCTACGCGCACACTCTGAACTTGTTATATATTTTCGTTTTCTTTTAATTAAAAATCGAAGTGTACGTAATTTTGGATTTATTAAACTAGTTTCAAAACTGTGTCAGTAATATCTTCTTGAAAAATACGAACTTTTTTTTTTCATTCAAGATTTAAGAGGGTTTTAGTAGATTGCAACTTTGACAAGATTTTAACCACACAAGTATTATATATTGATAGTAAAATTAAATTATTTTACCAAAATATAACATTCACATTTTAATCAGATATATACAGTAACGAATAAGTTTTAAAATCACAAAGGCAGACATATAAAATATAAATATAGAGACATCCTCTTTAGAGGTACACAGGGTTGAAAGTCTAGTTAATCCATCATTTGAATTAGTTATTATTATTTTTTAATTAAAGCAAATTAAATATTTTAACAACTATGTATGATGTAATCATGTGATCATTCACAGGTGAGATCTCTCAACAAACACTTACACAGATATTTTTTTGTGTGAGAGTGAAAAAGTAAGTATTAATTAGTGAGGTTAATCATAAATTATATTGTTAAGATTAATTAAACAGAGATTGAACCTTTTTAAATAATGATGTGACTTCAAGTAATATTTAAATTTAGTCATTATGGTAGTCAAGATTTGTTCCTCTAACTTCGACATAGATAATGTCTCACTTGTAAAAATAATCCTATCAACAGCACAGATACATTAAAGTTTATCTATAAAATCTTAACAATTTTGGTTTATATATATATATATATATATATATATATATATATATATGTAACAAATTATTAATTGTGTCATAGTTATTATATTTTATTAGTTAATTTATTAAAGTAATTTAATGAATTAAATTATGGTAAGGATATGAAAAATTTCTATATAAATAATTATATAATTTTTATTTTTATTTTTCATCTTTATTAAAAGAGAAAATCAAAAGAGAATCTAAAATTAATGCTCTGCCGTTAGAATATCACATATCAATTAATCTATTTTATTTTCAGTGACCAACCTAAATAAGTTTCCGTTTCTGGTTTGAATCGAATTGAAAATTGTTCTATTTAAATAAAGGTTTATTGCTTATTAATAATTTATATTCATAATCTAACGTACAATTATATATTGATTATCTTCATGAAATATACTAGAATTTCAAACTTTTCGTGTATAATTTATTGATTATAATTGCTATTTCACCAATCAACTTCAGTTTATAACATATACATTAAAAAATATAAATAGATATATGAGCCAAAAGTTATATACATGTAGGTATTTATGTATCACATGACCCTCGGACGGTACCAGCACTCGGGATCTCCGGTCGGACTCGAGCACTTAACTCGGACGGTCATGACAGGTAGGTTTGTAGAGGTGATTAAGATAAAACACTGATTAGAGGATTGGGCTCGGAATTGGGCCGTGATTAAGGCCCTACTAATCATAGGCCCATGACCAAAACTATAAATACAAGTCAAAGGTAAGATGTAGACAGATTCATTAATTGCACATTTATTGCGGCACTAAACAACCGATCGGACTTTTTACTGACTTAAGCATCAGAGCACCTTTAACAGGTACCCTTCCAAGCGCACAGGACGAACGGATAGAGACTAGTCGAAGGACAGATCGTGAGGAGACTGGACGGACGTGACTGAGAGCCCAATGATTTAGGTGACTCGACCCCATATAGGAACATTTTGGCGCCCACCGTGGGGCCGAGTAACTAAACCTAATGGTGACCACGAGAAACATGAGCAGTGAGGACCCGATCGAGATGATAAGGATGTTACAACAACAGATGGAGGAGTTGCAGCATCGACATGAAGCGGAGATGGTGGCCGTGCGGGCCGAGTGCTCAGCCCGCATAGCGTAGGAGAGAAGATCAGGGGTGGGAGACAAAACCGAAGAGGAGCGTGGCAAGGCCGCTTAGGAAGGTGTTTCGGAGCACAGCAGCATGCCCGATCCTACCTGGAAACCGCTCGAGTCAAAGGTCGAGGAAGTAAGGTTAAGGCCGACCAAGAGGAGAGCGCAACCTTGAGCAAGCAGTTGGTGGTCAAGGTCGAGGATACCTCCGATCACCTACCTTTCGTCCAAGCTATCATGGATGTCCATATATCCGAGCATTTCGTCCAACCGCAGCTCAACATTTACGATAGGACGACTGACCCTGACGATCATGTGAAGGCGTTCACTACCCGGATGACATTTCGGACCGGGGACTGGGCAATCTGGTGTCGGGCGTTTTCTTTATCCCTCGAGGCAGAAGCCCTAGAGTGGTTCAACTCTCTGCCCCCAATTCCATAGAAAGTTTTGAGGGCCTCAAAGCCATGTTCGGACGGCAGTTTGCCAGCTGCCGTTCCCAGGATTTAACCATCTTTGAATTGTCTGCCCTCAGGCAAGGTGATGACAACTTTATGAACACCGAAAAACGGCGCCAAAAACTTGTTTAACCCTCGGCAAGTATGACCGAATCGTATCAAGTAATAAACTCGGTAAGACCAAGTATCGTTCTCCCAAAGGACTCACGACCTAGTTAGTTATATGATTTGTTGATTATTTAAGACTTGTGAACAATTGATTATAGGTTTTAAATGCAAAAGACAATAATTAAACATGTATGCATGAGTTTGACAATGGAAAAGAGGAATACAAACACTTGAACGAATTAGATGGATGAGTATGTTGTTCGGGTTATCAATTTCATCTTATCCACTCTCATATACTTTTAGGAATTCATCATTCTTTTCATCAATGTTAATGCCACTCTCTAAATCACCTTGCAAGAAGGCCTATCCTTAATTAATTCCTAGCATCCATAATAATTAATTCTGAAGCACAGAAGCTTAAAGGCAACCAACCCTCATATTCCTATGTCTAGGCAATATGTTATTGGGAGAATTTCCCTGGATCTAGATTTCCCCGTACGTTCCCATATCGACAAAATCAATAATCATGACATCGAATGAGTTAAACAATGCATGCTTTGAGCAAAGAGGAAAAACCCTAACTAATGATGAAAGAAAGCATGTATCTCAAATAAGATGTTTAAACACAAATTCCATATATGAGAGTTTCACAAGATTACATAGATTCCCCAACAACAATACAAGGTTTAGTTCACGATATTCATGGTGAAACTAGATGAACAATAATGAAAGAATGAAAGATAGAACCCTAGAAAGATGAGTAGGTAGCCTGAGCATCCAAGATCTTCCTCCAAGGGGTGGAAAAGTGAGTGATTGCTTCGTCTCAGCCAAAGATACAAACCCTAGGCAGTCCTAAAGCTTATATACTATTCGTAATATTACAGAAAAGTGGGCCTAAGCCCAAAAGACCATCGCTCAGCTGTACCAGCGCGTAGTCAATTTTCCCCTCAGCTGCAGTTTCACCCCTCAGCGAAGCCAACGGGTGTTCCTGAGTGCCGCTGAGCGGTAAACTGCCCCTGAGCGGTACTTGCGGCTTCTCTTCTTTTGCACTTTTTGAGTTCTTTTCTGATTCCATCTCTATCCTTCTTCACATCTTTCACCAAATTCACCTTAAAGCCTGCATAAAACACTGAAATCAAGCATAAACCTGTCAAGCTCTCTTATTTCCAAAAATATGAACAAAAGCATGATTCCAAGCTAGTTTCTGAGTGTTAAAGGTTGCTTTTGGTATCAATCTTAAGCATGAAAATAATTGTTTTTCAACTGTTATCACAACCCCAAACTTAGAACTTTGCTTGTCCTCAAGCAAACAAAATGTAACTCAATCTTCTACCAATCAATACAATGGTTTACTCCATTCAAAAATCCTCTTTTCAAGATAAGTAAAGACTTCAATTAAGCTCATGACAAAGACTTCAATCAAGACATACACATGCTTTAGTGTTCACAAAGTCACTTAATATCCAACAAATGCTATTTTTCATGAATGATGAATCAACTAAGCATAGATGTTCGTGTGCTCATGGAATATTTCCTCATTAGGTAAAGTGTTTCACTCAAACACAAGTGTATAAGGGGTAATCACTCATTCACTCTACTATCACAATGTCACATGAATTTACTTTGCCTTTCATTTAACCACAATCAAATACATTCACAAGCATGCATCATCACAAGGACTTTTCAATGGCTTACAATGTGGCTGGGCTAACAAGAAAATTGGTTTTTCTAGATCACAAAACCCTTGAGTTAAGAGAATCATATAAACACAATCATTCTTACTTTTCTCAAAATTTCTTTTGCATTGAGCTTTGCTTTTTCTTTTCACATACTTAATCCTTAGCTCTTAGCTCAATGCTTTCAATTTCCCTTTCATAACTTCCCAGCAACCCCAAACTTGAACATTTGTCAATACCACAAAATATTTTCTACTTAACTCAAGGTAAAGCTTTTCAACAAGGGTTTTCAAATCATGTTCAAGGCTAAGGTTCAAATGATAGAACACATAGTATTCTCTTTTAGTGGGCTAAATTCATGAATTTGGCTAATAAAAGGGTTACCAACAAATGGCCTTGATCATATGATGCAAACAAGCAAGTAATTCAATCATAGAAAACCTGGGCAAAGTCATTCATGCTTTCAAAGTAATAACATTCAATCACATAAACTCTGGAGCTCAAAACCTCACATATAAGCTCATTCACATTTGACATACACATCCTACTTAGTATCACAATCACAATCACAACATCATGCATTTGTTCATAAAGCTTGTGAACCACCTATATAAGCATGTAATGTGCACATCTCAACATCAATCAATATCAAAGCATCATTAAGCATTACTTAGCAAACAATCACAATCATAAGCAAACCATCATAACAGACAGAGTTTCCAATTGAGTATCAAACTCTATTCTAAAAACAAAAGTAAATAAGTTCAGAACACTAGGTTGCCTCCCAGTAAGCGCTTGTTTAACGTCACGAGCCTGACCCAAAATTTCAAGGATCAACCAACTGCATCATTGTGGACAAGTGTTGCACTTCTCCCCCTAAATAAGGCTTGAGACGTTGACCATTCACCATCCAGCTTTTCTGTGGATCATCAGCAGCTGGATTAAATATTTCAATTACTCTATGTGGATGCACTCCTTTTACTACAAATGGTCCTGACCATTTTGTCTTCAACTTCAGATGTGCTGGTAGTCTTTTTAATTCTAGTTTTTTTGCTTTGACTTCTTCTTCCTTATCAATTATTTCAATCTTTGTATCCTCCACTGGAATTTTTTTCAATGTTTCCAAGTCCATCAGACATTCTGCAATTAATTTCTCTTCTCCTTCATCTAAATCTTCACGAGCATCAATAAGAGTTTTCTCTAATGGAGAAACATACCGCACCATCCTTTCTTGCATCATACAAACTTCATCAAGTTCGTCAAATTGAAAACATGCTTTATCATCATTCGCATATGTCATGGCTTTGAATACGTTAAAGGTGACTTCTTCATCATGTACTCTCAATTTAAGCTTACCATTCTTCACATCAATTAAAACTCTAGCAGTCTTCATAAAAGGTCTCCCAAGAATGAGAGGTACATCACTATTCCCTTCCATCTCCATTACAATAAAATCTACGGGGAATACAAACTTGTCAACCTTCACTAAAACGTCTTCAACCACTCCATATGGATATTTAAGAGAGCTATCTGCTAGTTGAAGAGCCATTCTGGTAGGTTTGATTTCCAAACCCTCAATTGTTTTACACATAGATAGCGGCATTAAATTAATGCTAGCTCCCAAATCAATCAATGCTCTACCAACTTCCAAGTCTCCTATGGTGCATGGAATAGTGAAGCTTCCTGGATCTTTAAGCTTAGGAGGTAATTTCTGTATGATTGCACTGCAGTTACCCTATACCTTGATAGTTTCCTTCTCAATGTATTTGTTTTTCTTTGTAAGAAGTTCCTTCCAAAATTTTGCATATGACGGCATCTGTTGCAATGCTTCAGAGAATGGTATAGTAATCTCCAGCTTCTTAAACAACTCCATGAATCTTTCCAACTGTTTTTCTTTCTCCTTCCTTGAATAGTTCTTTGGATAAGGAAGTGGTTTTTCAAACTCTCTTTCTTTTTGTCTCTCATCTCTCTCCTTTCTCTCTTTTTCTTCTTTCTTTTCATCTTCTTCTTCTTTCTTTTTCTCTCTCTCAACTCTTTCTTTCCACCCATATGTTTCTTTTTCACTCTCATTTTCCTTCTCCTCTCTTTCTTTTTTTCTCTCCTCTAACACCTTACCACTTCTGGTCACAATGGTTTACACTCCTTTCTGATATTACAATTTTTCATCTTGTCAACTATTCGCTCAATATGGATCTTCATATTTTCAAATGCAACTTCCACATTCTTACAATAGGATGCATTCGTCTTCAAGAATTGTTGGAAAGTCTCCTCAAGTTTTGTTGTCTTCCCGGATGGAGTAAATTGCATTTGCCATTTTTGCTGCTGCCATTGAACCATTGAAACATTTTGTATTTCTTGTGGTAATTGAGAAAGTTTCGTAATTACTTCTTCCAACTGTTGAGAAATAATTTTATTTTGAATAAGCAGGGCATCATTTGATTGTAGCAACTCCTTCTGACTAGGATCTCCTCTTTCACTGTTCAATTCATTATCATTAGTAGCCATGTTTTCAATTATTTCTGTAGCTTCCTCTGGAGTTTTCCATTTGATATTTCCTCCAGCTGAGGCGTCAAGCATCACTTGGTTTGTGAACCAAGACCTCCAAGGAAGATTAGGACTACTTCCACTTCGTCAAATCCATGCGTGGGAGTCTTTCTTAATAGGCTTTTATATATGTCCCATGCATGACCTAGTGATTCCTCCATGCCTTGCCTAAAAGATGAAATCTCTTGCTTTCCTTTATTTACCTTTGATTATGGAAAGTATTTGTTCAAGAACTTTGTCACCACTGCTTCCCACTCTGTAAAGCTCCCTTCTGGAAAAGAGTTCAACTAAAGCTTAGCGTTGCCTCCTAATGAGAATGGAAACAAGCTAAGTTTGATTGCTTCGTTAGGCACCCCATTTATCTTCACTGTATTGCAAATCTCATTAAAAGTTGTGAGGTGCTCATATGGGCTTTCGTGAGACAACCCATTAAATTGGTTACTCTTAACCAGTTGGATTAATGCCGGTTTCACCTCCATATTAGATGCATTGACCCTTGGTCTTGTTATGCTATTGAAATGCTGAGGTCCAGCTACATTAGTGTAATCTGCAAGAGTTCTTCTGGCATTATTATTCTCCATCTCCTCAGTGTTGTGGTAAGAACCTTCTGGTGATGGTTGTAAGAGATCTTCCAGAGGAGGGAAAAGTTCTCTAGATGTACGGATTCTTCTCCTCCGTCTACTCTCGTCTATGCCTAGTTCGGATTGCTTCCTGCATACACAAGAAAACAAATCCCTAGAAAAATTTGTTAGCACAAAAAGATATAGAAGAAGATATAAAACCAGAGATAAGAAGATAAAATAAAAACAGAAAACAGAAAAAAATAAAAACAGAAAATAAAAATAGAAAATAAAATAAAATTAAATAAAATAAAATAAAAACAAAAAAATAAAAACAGAAAATAAAAACAGAAATTCAAATTTCAAAATTCAAAATTCAAGTCAAAGTTAATCAATAATCACACAAATAAACTAGTTAAACCACGAGTCCCCGACAACGGCGCCAAAAACTTGATGACAAATTTATGAACACCGAAAAACGGCGCCAAAAACTTGTTTAACCCTCGACAAGTATGACCGAATCGTATCAAGTAATAAACTCGGTAAGACCAAGTATCGTTCTCCAAAAGGACTCACGGCCTAGTTAGTTATATGATTTGTTGATTATTTAAGACTTGCGAACAATTGATTATAGGTTTTAAATGCAAAAGACAATAATTAAACATGTATGCATGAGTTTGATCAATGGAAAAGAGGAATACAATTCCTAGCATCCCTAATAATTAATTCTGAAGCACAGAAGCTTAAAGGCAACCAACCCTCATATTCCTATGTCTAGGCAATATGCTATTGGGAGAATTTCCCTGGATCTAGATTTCCCCGTATGTTCAAATATCGACAAAATCAATAATCATGACATCGAATGAGTTAAACAATGCATGCTTTGAGCAAAGAGGAAAAACCCTAACTAATGATGAAAGAAAGCATGTATCTCAAATAAGATGTTTAAACACAAATTCCATATATGAGAGTTTCACAAGATTACATTGATTCCCCAACAACAATACAAGGTTTAGTTCACCATATTCATGGTGAAACTAGATGAACAATAATGAAAGAATGAAAGATAGAACCCTAGAAAGATGAGTAGGTAGCCTGAACATCCAAGATCTTCCTCCAAGGGGTGGAAAAGTGAGTGTTTTCTTCGTCTTATCCAAAGATACAAACCCTAGGCAGTCCTAAAGCATATATATTATTCGTAATATTACAGAAAAGTGGGCCTAAGCCCAAAAGACCACTGCTTAGCGATAAACTGTCGCTCAACGGTACGAGCGCTTAGTCAATTCTCCCCTCATCTGTACTTTCACCCCTCAGCGGAGCCAATGGGTGTTCCTGAGTGCCGCTCAGCGGTAAACTAGCGTTGAGCGGTACTTGCGGCTTCTCTTTTTTTGCACTTTTTGAGTTCTTTTCTGATTCCATCTCTATCCTTCTTCACATCTTTCACCAAATTCACCTTAAAACCTGCATAAAACACTAAAATCAAGCATAAACATGTCCAGCTCTCTTATTTCCAAAAATATGAACAAAAGCATAATTCCAAGCTAGTTTCTGAGTGTTAAAGGTTTATTTTGGTATCAATTTTAAGCATGAAAATGACAGTTTTTCAACTGTTATCACAAGGTAAGGACGAAACACTGAAAGCATTCATGGACCGTTACCAAAAAATGGTTTGGCGAGTGAAGGGTCTCAACTCGGAGTTGGCTCTTCAGTATGTCTTACCCGTGCTCAAATCGGAACATTTCAAGGAAAGCGTCTGCCGGCGGGTGCCAAAGACTTTGGAGGAGTTGCGTGAACGGCAGCGGACGAAATAAGAGTGGAGGAAATGAGGCAATCCTACCGAAAGGAGGTCCAGGAAGCAAAGGAAAAATCGGAGGGTAGGAGCTAGAGGGGACAGTTTGGAAAAACCGGGGGGTTCAGAGCGAAGGAGCCCCCTAGGGGTCCACGTTTCCAACAGTACACCTGATAATAGTTGAAAAACTGTTATTTTCATGCTTAAATTGATACTAAAGGAACCTTTAACACTTAGAAACTGGCTTGAAATCATGCTTTTCTTCATATTTTCAGAAATAAGAGAGCTGGACAGGTTTATGCTTGATTTCAGTGTTTTTGTGCAGGTTTTAAGGTGAATTTAGTGAAAGAAGTGAAGAAGGAGAGAGATGGAATCAGAAAAGACATCAAAAAGTGCAAAAGAAGAAGCCGCAAGTACCGTTGAGTGGCAGTTTACCGCTGAGCGGCACTCAGGAGCTCACGGGAGGACCGCTGAGGGGCAAAATGGCCGCTGAGGGGAAGAAACTACTCACGCACTTACCGCTGAGCGGCACTTTACCGCTGAGTGGCACACTTATGGGCTTGGACCTAGATTTTTTGTAATTTTAGAATAGTATATAAGCTTTAGGACGTCTTAGGGTTTGTATCTTTGGCAGAAACAAAGCAAACACTCTCTCTTCCACCCCTTTGAAGGAGGATCTTGGATGCTCAGGCTACCTTTTCACCTTTTTAGGGTTTTATCTTTCATTCTTTCATTATTGTTCATCTAGGTTCACCATGAATATGGTGAACTAAACCTTGTATGTTTGTTGGGGAATCAATGTAATCTTTCGAAACTCTCATATATGGAATTTGTGCTTGCATCTTAATCTAAGACTTATGCTTTCTTTCATCATTAGTTAGGGTTTTTCTTCTTTGCTCAAGGCTTGCTTTGTTTAACTCATTCAATGCATGATTATTGATTTTGTCGATACGGGAACGTACGGGGAAGTCTAGATCCGGGGAATTTCTCCCAATAAGTATATTGGTTGCCTTAAGCTCCTGTGCTAAATAAACTAATTATTAGGAATGCTAGGAATCGTATGAACTCGTAATTAGGGAGAAGCCTTCTTGAAAGGTAATTTAGAGAGTGGCATTAACAATGATGACTTGAATGCTGAATTCCTAAAATATATGAGAGTGGATAAGATGAAATTGACCCCCAACAACATATTCATCAATATATTTCATTGAAAGTGTTTGTCTTTTGCTTTAGCCATTGATCATACTCATGCATACATGTCTATTTTCGTCTTTTGCATATAAAAATCCAATTATTTCGTTCTTAAGTCTTAGCTAATCAACAAATCACATAACTAAACTAGGCCGTGAGTCCTTTGGGAGAAAGATACTTGGTCTTACCGAGTTTATTACTTGAAACGATTCGGTCATACTTGCCGATTGTCAAACAAGTTTGTGACATCATATTTTGGTGTTCATAAATTTGTCCATCAACACCCCATGGAACGCCCCCCGAGCGAAGATATTACAAGAAGCTTTCAGCACTGAGCTCATACAGGCGCCCAAGAGGCGTCCTACCTCGCCCGACGCCGACGGGAAAAAGCACTGCCTGTGGCATCAGAACTTGGGTCACACCACGGAGGAGTGTGTGACTCTCAAGGACCGGATCAAGGAGCTGATCCGGGCTGGGCAGTTGAAGAAGTATGTCAAGACCGAACGTACTGAACGCCACGGTGGCTCTTCGGCACGATCACGTAGTCCTCGTAGAAGTCCGCCAAGGCAGGGTGGCAGGGGATGATCAAGAAACTATGGAATTAATCGTTCCCGTCAGGAGAGGTGAGAAGCAGAAGTAGAAGCAGGAGTAATGACCGATCACTATGTGGTCACATTAACACCATTTCTGGAGGGTTTGCCGGGGGAGGATCATCCTCATCGGCGCGGAAATGCCACATCAGGGACCTTCGCTCGGTCAATTCGGTGCACAAGTGATGACAAATTTATGAACACCGAAAAAATGGTGCAACAAACTTGTTTAACAATCGGCAAGTGTGACCGAATCGTATCAAGTAATAAACTCGGTAAGACCAAGTATCATTCTCCCAAAGGACTCACGGCCTAGTTAGTTATTAATAACAGTTGAAAAACTGTTATTTTCATGCTTAAAATTGATACTAAAAGCAACCTCTATACTTAGAAACTAGCTTGAAATCATGCTTTTCTTCATATTTTCAGAAATAAGAGAGCTGGACAGGTTTATGCTTTGATTTCAGTGTTTTTGTGCAGGTTTTAAGTTGAATTTGGTGAAAGAAGTGAAGAAGGAGAGAGATGGAATCAGAAAAGACATCAAAAAGTGCAAAAGGAGAAGCCGAAGTCACCGCTCAGCGGCAGTTTACCGCTGAGCGGCACTCAGGAAGTCACGGGAGGTCCGCTGAGGGGCAAAATGGCCGCTGAGGGGAAGAAACGTCTCACGCACTTACCGCTGAGCGGCACTTTTATGGGCTTGGACCTAATTTTCTGTAATTTACGAATAATATATAAGCTTTAGGGTTTCCTAGGGTTTGTATCTTTGGTTGGAACGAAGCAAACACTCTCTCTTCCACCCCTTTGAAGGAGGATCTTGGATGCTGAGGCTTCCTCTTCACCTTTTTAGGGTTTTATCTTTCCTTCTTTCATTGTTATTCATCTAGGTTCACCATGAATATGGTGAACTAAACTCTGTATGTTTGTTGGGGAATCAATGTAATCTTTTGAAGCTCTCATATATGGAATCTGTTTTTACATCTTTTATTTAAGATTTATGCTTTCTTTCATCATTAGTTAGGGTTTTTCCTCTTTGTTTAATGCTTGCATTGTTTAACTCATTCGATGCATGATTATTGGTTTTGTCGATACGGGCGCGTACGGGGAAGTCTAGATCCGGGGAATTTATCCCAATATTATTTTGGTTGTCGTTAAGCTCCTGCACTTATGAACTGATCATTAGGAATGCTAGGAATTGTATGAACTCATGATTGGGGAGAAGCCTTCTTGAAAGGTACTTTAGAGAGTGGCATTAACAATGATGATTTGAATGTTGAATTCCTAAAATATATGAGAGTGGATAAGATGAAATTGACCCCCAACAACATATTCATACATAAATTTCATTGAAAGTGTTTATCTTTTGCTTTTTGCCATTGATCAAAACTTCATGCATACATATTTAATTTTCGTCTTTTGCATATAAAATCCAAATATTTTGTCTTTAAGTCTTAGCTAATCAAGAAACCACACAACTAAACTAGGTCGTGAGTCCTTTGGGAAGAACGATACTTGGTCTTACCAAGTTTATTACTTGAACGATTCGGTCACACTTGCCGATTGAAAAACAAGTTTGTGACATCATAATTTGGTGTTCATAAATTTGTCCATCAAGTTTTTGGCGCCGTTGCCGGGGACTCGTGGTTTAACTGGTTAATTTGTGTGTTTATTGATTATCTTTGACTTTAATTTTGAATTTCTGTTTTTATTTTCTGTTTTATTTTATTTTCTGTTTTCTGTTTTTATGTTCTCCTATATCTTTTTGTGCTAACCAAATATTCTTGGGTTTTGTGTTCTTGTGTATGCAGGAGGCAATTCGAACTAGGAGCAAGAAAACAACAGAACCTCTTCTTGAAGGTCTAGACGAGAGTAGACGGAGGAGAAGAATCCGAACATCTAGAGAACTTTTCCCTCCTCCGGAAACTCTGTTGCAACCATCACCACAAGGTTCTGACCATAGCACAGAAAATATGGAGAACAATAATATAAGAAGAACTCTTGCTGATTACACCAATACAGCTGGACCTCAGCACTTTAACAGTATAGCTAGACCTAGAGTCAATGCAGCTAACATGGAGGTCAAACCAGCCTTGATCCAACTGTTGAAGAGCAATCAATTTAATGGGTTATCTCATGAAAGCCCATATGAGCACCTTACTACATTTAATGAGATCTGCAACACGGTGAAAATCAATAGGGTGCCAGATGAAGCGATCAAACTTAGTTTGTTTCCTTTCTCATTAGGAGGCAATGCTAAGCTTTGGTTAAATTCTTTCCCAGAAGGAAGTTTCACAGAGTGGGAAGCAATGGTGACAAAGTTTTTAAACAAGTACTTTCCACAATCAAAGGTGACAAAAGGCAAGCAAGAGATTTCTTCATTTAAGCAGGGCATGGAAGAATCACTAGGGCATGCATGGGATAGATACAAAAGTCTACTAAGAAAAACACCCACGCATGGCTATGAAGAACATGAAGTAGTCTTAACTTTCCTTGGAGGCCTTGGTTCACAAACCAAGATGATGCTTGACGCCTCAGCAGGAGGAAATATCAAATGGAAAACTCCAGAGGAAGCTATAGAAATCATTGACAACATGGCTACTAGTGATAATGAGCTGCACAGTGAGAGAGGAGCTCCTATACAACAGAAAGGAGTTCTACAATTACAGACGCATGATGCCTTGCTAGCACAAAATAAAATTCTAACTCAACAGCTGGAAACTCTGACTAAAACTCTTGCACAATTACCTAAAGAGTTGAAAACTGCTGCACAGGTACAAAACCAGTTGTGCGAATTATGTGGAGGTGACCATATCAATGGTCAATGTGCCTTTCCAGTTGAAGCTTTAGAGGACGTTAATTTTATGGCCAATTAATTTCCATACCGTCAAGGGAACTACAATCAAGGGTGGAAACCACACCCAAGCATTGGTCAAGGACAAACTGGGCAAGCTAGTCAATATAATAAGCAACAGCAGCAACCAACCTTTTGGCAACAGTTATCTATGCTTAATGAAAGATCAACAAGGTTGGAAGAAACTCTTCAGCAATTCATACAGAAAACTGAATCTTCTCAAAAGAGCACTGAAGCTGCTATAAAGAATTTGGAGATTCAAATGGGTCAGATTACCAAGCAATTGGAAGAAAGGCCAAATAGAAATTTTGGGGCTAATACTGAGGTTAACCCCAGAGAAGAGTGCAAGATGGTAAAGAATGTGAATGAAGAGATAGTTGAGTTAGAAGGAGAAGAAACAGAAGAAAGAAGAGACATAGAGAGCAAAAATATTTTTCCTTTTCCAATAAATCAAGAGAAACAATTTGATTTCACAGAATTATTCAGAATGGTGGATAATGAAGCACCTTGGGAACAGATTTTACAGAAAATCACAGCTTACACAAAATCTGATGAAGAAATCTCTATAAAGAAAAGACGTAGAGATGATGAAGCAAAGAAGTGTATAACTGTTAAAAAAGAGTCATTCCCTCCTAAAGCATCATATCCAGGCAGTTTTTCTATCCCTTGTACCATAGGGAAGAAAAAGGTAAAGAAAGCTCTCCTTGATTTAGGTTCAAGTGTTAACTTGATACCTTACTCTTTACTGAAGCAAATTGGCAATGTTAAAGTGAAACCTGTAAAGGTTAATCTAGTGATGGTTGATGGATCTTCAAAGGAGCCATGTGGGATTGCAGAGGACATTATAGTTTGTGTTGGCAAACTTCAGTTCTTGGCAGACTTTGTGGTGATGAAGATGGAGACAGAGAAGATACCTATCATACTTGGAAGACCGTTTATGAAAACGGCCAGAGCTATCATTGATGTAAATGAAGGTATAGTAGTGCTTCAGGACAGAGAGGAGAGAGTGGTGGTAGACGTCTTCAAAGATGAGACGCAAGCAAGGGAGGAAGAAGCTAGTTATAAAGCTGCATTTCGAGATGCACCCATGACTAGCCGTAAAGATGAAAATCTCAAGATTTCAGGTAACCATTGTTTATTGTTTCAGGTACCCAAGGAAGAAGAGACTGGAAGAGGAGAAAAAATTCCTAGTGACTGGGAGAAAAGAAAACTCCAACTTGGCTCACCTGTAAGAATTAAGAACAAGTTGTGGGTTGTGAAGGGCTTTAAAGAGAAGGAGATGATAGAGATAGAGTCTCCATATTCTAGAAGAACCAAGACAGTCCAGAGGAAACAGCTGAGGAGTTGGTGGAATGACAACATCAACTATAAAGAAGATGGAACTTGAACTTTATTGGGTCAAGCTAATGACGTTAAAAGAGCGCTTGTTGGGTGGCAACCCAGTGATTTAAAAACTTTTGATTTTGATTTTGGTTTTGTAACTTTTAATCTATGGACATTATTATTGTAAATATTTTGTTGGATATAGCATCTACTGAAGAATGCTAGGTGGTTAAGTATCTACTGAAGGATACTATGTTTGCAACACCTACTGATGGATGGTGGTAAGAAAATTTAACACCTACTGAAGGGTGTTGGTGGATTTTGGGTCAGGCTCGCGGCGTTAAACAAGCGCTACCTGGGAGGCAACCCAGTTGATTGAATCTTTCTGTTTATTTATTTTAGTTAGGGATTGCATAAGCATTTTAAACATTGAATTGCAGGGAACCAATGAGAGGCATGTTTGGGAGGCACGTAGGTTAAGAAAAGAAGGAGAAGAGCACATCACAAAAGTGCCGCTGAGCGGTACTCTCGTAGATGGGCTTTAGTTTCCCCTTAGCGGGACCCGAGCCCATTAGGGTATTTTTATACCCTAAGCTGCGTTTTAGGTTTTCTATCCAGGCTCTTCTCTGCACAAACACTTCCACATACCTTCTCCAAGGTTTTCCACATCTTTTCACTCTTTCCTCTTAAGAAAATTTCTCTTCCACTCACTTTTTCACTAGTGTTTCATTCAAGTTTGGGGTTGGAAGAGAGTATCTTAGATTGGAAACATTCTCATTGCATCAAGTATCTCCACCCAAGTAAGTAAAATGCATTTTGTTCATTCTAGGGTTTTTGATTTTGAATGTGATTGTCAAAGCATGAATATTTAGGGGTTTTGATTTCTA
The DNA here is from genome assembly GCA_027742785.1 of Vigna reflexopilosa. Classification (NCBI taxonomy): domain Eukaryota; kingdom Viridiplantae; phylum Streptophyta; class Magnoliopsida; order Fabales; family Fabaceae; genus Vigna; species Vigna reflexopilosa. The sequence goes on from CM050924.1 coordinate 17,301,492, forward strand.
TGCATGATTTGATGATATATTTGATGTTTGAACCGATTAAACTGCATGATTATGAATTGGAAAACTAAAAATTGCATTTGGGTGGAGTTAGGACAGCTTTAAAACAAGTTTTTCAAAAATCTGCAGAGTTACTGCTGAGGGGTAAACTGCCGCGGAGCGGCACTCTGCCAGATTTGGTTTTTCTGAATTTTTGCGTGTTTGAATGTGGCACTGGTGGCGTTGAGGGGAAATTCTGGCCCTCAGCGGTGGTTTAGCTTCGAAAGGAGTTGTGTTCTATGTTTTACTAATGATTAACATCATGTTCTGTGGTTTTGTATTTGTGTTTGAATGTAGGAATGGCATCCTCTTCAGGAAAAAGATTGAAAACCATGGCAACCAAGAGAAAGGAAAAGGAACCAGAGCAACCCTACTCTAGCAGGTTCCTCTCTAGAAAACATGAGAAGCACTTTAGGGTGGTTCTGGACAGGAGACTTCTGATGGAGAGAAAGGTTGGAATGATACCTAACTTTGCTCCTCAATTTGGAGAGCAAGTGTTAGGGAATGATTGGGGAAAGCTAGCCACTTATCCTGCATCTGCCAACATAGCTGTGGTAAAGGAATTTTACACCAATGCTAAGAAGATTGGTGATTATCCAGCTGAGAATTATTTGGGCTATGTCAGAGGCCATGCTATCAGGTATGATCCTGATTCTATTAATAACTTCATGGACACTGTATGGGCTGGTGAGCAGTGCCAGTTTGCTCTTTGCGTGGAGGAAGGTGCTGATTATGAGGATGTGGAGAGAGTACTGTGTATATCTGGAGGACACTTCCAAAGGAATCGATCTGGCTCAATGGTTAACATTAGGAGGACGGATTTGACTCCTCTTGCAAAGTATTGGATGGCGTTTTCTCATGCCAACATTCAGCCATGTTCACATGTGTCAGATATTACTCTTAGCAGGGCACTATTCATTTACTGTGCTATCAGAAACTTGAATGTTAACATTGGGCAGGTGATAGCTGATGAGATTAGTATGTGCGCCAATACCTCAAACAACAAAGCACCACTAGGACATCCCTCTTTGATCACGCACCTTTGCAAGATAGCTGGGGTGGACACTTCTGCTCCACCATTTGAGAGGCCAAGAAAAGCTATTGATGAGGCCTATTACAGACAGTACTGTGGAGGTGAGGATGCAGCTCAGCCAGTTCCACCACGCCGTGCTCGTAGAGAGAGAGGGCCAGCACAGAGCCAGACATCTGCTGAGACACATGAAGCAGAACCATTTCAGATGAGGGACATGTATATGTCTCTTATAGGTGCTCAGTTGTAGTCCATTCACAGAGGGCAGGTGGCCACTGCTGAGATGATTGTGGGGATGTATGATACACTTCCAGCCCACAGGTGGACTATGGATGAATTCCATAATGTGGTAGCTTGGCCAGAGGAACCAGTGCATGGAGGAGGAGCTGGAGCAGCTGAAGCTTCAGCTAGAGAGATGGAAGAAGATGAAGCTGATGATGATGATGCATTTGAAGATGATGAAGATGAGGAGGAAGAGGAAGATACAGAGGACAGCTCAGACTGATGAGGAGCTGAGATAGCATTTACTGATGAATGCTATCATATGCTTATGCTTTTGTTGGTTTAAGTTTTCTGAACTTATTTGTTTTTGTTTTTAGATTAGGTTTTGATATACTCTATTGGACACCTGGTTTGTGTGATGGTTTGCTATTAACTGTGATTGTTTGATAAGTAATGCTTGATGATGATTAGTGATTGATTGATGTTGAGATGATGTGCACATTAAAATGCTTATACAGGTGATTCACAAGCTTTGTGAACAAATGCATGATATTATGATTGTGAGATTAAGCAGGATGTGTACGTCAAATGTGAATGAGCTTATATGTGAGGTTTTGAGCTTCAGAGTTTTGATTGAATGCTATTACTTTTAAGGCATGAATGACTTTGCCCAGGTTTTCTAGGATTGAATCAATTGCTTGTTTTGCATCATATGATCAAGGCCATTTGTTCATAACCCTTCTATTGGCCTAAATTCATAAAGTTAGCCCACTAAAAGAGAACACTTATTGTTCTATCCTTTGAACCCTTAGCCTTGAACATACACTGAAAACCCTTGATTGAAAATCTTTACCTTGAGTTAAGTAGAAGATCTTATGTGGTATTGTTAAATGTTCAAGTTTGGGGTTGTTGGGAAAACATGAAAAAGGAAAAGCATTGAGCTAAGAGCTAAAAAGTAAGAATATGCAAAGAAAGAAAAGAAAAAAAAAGCAAAGCTCAATGCAAATGCAAAGGCAAGTTGGGAAGAATAAGAAAAATTGGGTTGTTATGATTCTCTTAACTCAAGGATTTTGTGATCCAGAAAAACCAATTTTCTTGTCAGCCTAGCCACATTATAAGCCATTGAAAAGTCCTTGTGATGATGCATGCTTGTAAATGTTTTCGATTGTGGTAAACTGAAAGGCAAAGTTGATTCATGTGACATTGTGATAGTAGAGTGAATGAGTGATTACCTTTTATACACTTGTGTGTTGAGTGAAACACTTTACCTAGTGAGGAAATATTCCATTAGCACATGAACATGCATGCTTAATTGATTGGTCATTCATGAAAAAGAGCATTTGTTGGGTATAATTTTCTGTAATTTACGAATAATATATAAGCCTTAGGGTTTCCTAGGGTTTGTATCTTTGGCTGGAACGAAGCAAACACTCTCTCTTCCACCCCTTTGAAGGAGGATCTTGGATGCTGAGGCTTCCTCTTCACCTTTTTAGGGTTTTATCTTTCCTTCTTTCATTGTTATTCATCTAGGTTCACCATGAATATGGTGAACTAAACTCTGTATGTTTGTTGGGGAATCAATGTAATCTTTTGAAGCTCTCATATATGGAATCTGTTTTTACATCTTTTATTTAAGATTTATGCTTTCTTTCATCATTAGTTAGGGTTTTTCCTCTTTGTTTAATGCTTGCATTGTTTAACTCATTCGATGCATGATTATTGGTTTTGTCGATACGGGCGTGTACGTGGAAGTCTAGATCCGGGGAATTTCTCCCAATATTATTTTGGTTGTCATTAAGCTCCTGCACTTATGAACTGATCATTAGGAATGCTAGGAATTGTATGAACTCATGATTGGGGAGAAGCCTTCTTGAAAGGTACTTTAGAGAGTGGCATTAACAATGATGATTTGAATGTTGAATTCCTAAAATATATGAGAGTGGATAAGATGAAATTGACCCCCAACAACATATTCATACATAAATTTCATTGAAAGTGTTTATCTTTTGCTTTTTGCCATTGATCAAAACTTCATGCATACATATTTAATTTTCGTCTTTTGCATATAAAATCCAAATATTTTGTCTTTAAGTCTTAGCTAATCAAGAAACCACACAACTAAACTAGGCCGTGAGTCCTTTGGGAAGAACGATACTTGGTCTTACCAAGTTTATTACTTGAACGATTCGGTCACACTTGCCGATTGAAAAACAAGTTTGTGACATCATAATTTGGTGTTCATAAATTTGTCCATCAGTTATATGATTTGTTGATTATTTGAGACTTGTGAACAATTGATTGTAGGTTTTAAATGCAAAAGACAGTAATTAAACATGTATGCATGAATTTGATCAATGGAAAAGAGGAAAACAAACAGTTTAATGAATTAGATGGATGAGTATGTTGTTGGGGTTATCAATTTCATCTTATCCACTCTCATATACTTTTAAGAATTCATCATTCTTTTAATTAATGCTAATGCCACTCTCTAAATCACCTTGCAAGAAGGCCTATCCTTAATTACGAGTTCATACAGTTCCTAGCATTCCTAATAATATGCTATTGGGAGAAATTCCCCGGATCTAGATTTGCCCGTACGTTCCCATATCGACAAAATCAATAATCATGGCAATGAATGAGTTAAACAAAGCAAGCAATAAGCGAAGAGGAAAAACCCTGGCTAAAGATGAAAGAAAGCATGTATCTTAATATAAGATGTTAAAACAAATTCCATATATGAGAGTTTCACAAGACTACATTGATTCCCCAACAACAATACAAGGTTTAGTTCACCATATTCATGGTGAAACTAGATGAAAAATAATGAAAGAATGAAAGAGATAGAAAAACCCTAGAAAGAGAAGAGGAGAGCCGTCACCATCTCCCAATCTACCCCCAAGGGGTGAAAAGTGTGTTTCTGCTTCCTCCCAGCCAAAGATACAAACCCTAGGACGTGCAAGTCCTTAAATAGGGCATAAAAATAACATAAAACAAGTCCAAGCCCATAAAAACAAAAGAAAACCGGTCCAAGCCCACTTAGAATGGCGCTCAACAAGTATTTTACCGTTGAGAAGTAATACCGCATGATCCATTTTGCCCCCAACTGCTGTTTTTGCCCCTCAGCGGTGATTTTGGCACCTGAAAAGTGCCGCTCAGCGGTACCGCTCAGCGCCACTCGGTCATATTTTTTTCTGCGTTCTGGTTGGTTTTTCAGCATTCTGGTTGACGTTTCTGGTTGACTGGTTGACTTTTCTGGTTTCTGGTTGACTTTTCAGCACTCCAATCATTCGGTACTTCAATTCTTCTTTCAAATCATTCAATTAACCTACAAAATCAAGGGAATCTTGCACAAAACCATTAAATTCACTTTCAACTCTCTTATTCACAAAACTAACGTAAAAATATGAGTTCAATCTAGTTTCTAAGTCTTAAAGGTTGCTTTTGGTATCAATTTTAAGCATAAAAATAACGGTTTTTCAACCGTTATCACAACCCCATACTTAAAACTTTGCTTGTCCTCAAGCAAACAAGATGTAACTCAATCTTCTTCCAATCAATACAATGGTTTACTCCATTCAAAAATCCTCTTTTCAAGATAAGTAAAGACTTCAATTAAGCTCATGACAAAGACTTCAATCAAGACATACACATGCTTTAGTGTTCACAAAATCACTTAATATCCAACAAATGCTATTTTTCAGGAATGATCAATCAACTAAGCATGGATGTTCATGTGCTCATGGAATATTTCCTCACTAAGTAAAGTGTTTCACTCAAACACAAGTGTATAAGAGGTAATCACTCATTCACTCTACTATCACAATGTCGCATGAATTGACTTTGCCTTTCATTTAACCATAATCAAATAAAATCACAAGCATGCATCATCACAAGGACTTTTCAATTGCTTATAATGTGGCTGGGCTAACAAGAAAATTGGTTTTTCTAGATCACAAAACCCTTGAGTTTAAGAGAATCATATAAACACAATCATTCTTACTTTTCACCAACTTTCTTTTGCATTGAGCTTTGCTTTTTCTTTTCTTTTCTTTCTCTTTTTCTTTTTCTTTTCACATACTTAATTCTTAGCTCTTAGCTCAATGCTTTCAATTTCCCTTTCTATTTTCCAACAACCCCAAACTTAAACATTTATAAATACCACAAAATATTCTCATCTTAACTCAAGGTAAAGCTTTTCAACAAGGGTTTTCAAATCATGTTCAAGGCTAAGGGTTCAAAGGATAGAACACATAGTGTTCTCTTTTAGTGGGCTAAATTCATGATCTTGGCTAATAAAAGGGTTACCAACAAATGGCCTTGATCATATGATGCAAACAAGCAATTGATTCAATAATAGAAAACCTGGGCAAAGTCATTCATGCTTTCACAGTAATAGTATTCAACAATAACAACTCTGAAGCTCAAAACCTCACATATAAGCTCATTCACATTCCACACATAACATCCTGCTTAGAATCATAATCACAATCACAACATCTTGCATTTGCTCACAATGCTTGTGAACCACCTGTATAAGCATATAATGTGCACATTCTCAACATCAATCAATATCAAAGCATCATCAGGCATTACTTATCAAACAACAATAATAAGTAAACCATCATAACAGACAAAGTTTCCAATTGAGTACATCAAATCCTATTCTAAAAACGAAAGTGATTGATAAAACAAATCCTACTCTAGTGCTTTGAAAAACTCAGCCCCATCAATGATGCTCTCTCCCAACCCTAAACTTAGATGGAAAACTAGTGAGAAAGTGAGTGGAAGGGAGATTTTCTAAAGAGGAATGAAAGGAAAAATGTAGACAACCTTTTGAAAAAGTATGTACGAGTGTGTGTGGAGAAAAATCTGAAAAGATAAACTAAGGCGCAGCTTAGGGTATTAAAATACCCTAATGGGCTCGGGTTCCGCTTAGGGGCAACCTAAGCCCAGTCTGCGACACTACCGCTCAGCGGTAGTTTGCCGCTTAGCGGCACTTTCGGGAAGTGCTCTTCTTCTTCCTAGCTTAACCTAGGTGCCTCCTACCCATGCCTCTCACCTACTCCCTGCAATAACATGTTCATATTACTCATGCAAAATCCTATTATGCAACTACAGCAGAACAAACAAAAATATAATCAATCAACTGGGTTGCCTCCCAGGTAGCGCTTGTTTAACGTCACGAGCCTGACCCAAAATTAACCCAAAATCCTCTAGCACCCTTCAGTAGTTGCAAATCTTCCTTACCAACACCCATCAGTAGGTGTATACCAACATAGTATCCTTCAGTAGATACTCTTCCGCCTAACATCCATCAGTAGATGTAAACCCTGTAACAAACTTATAACCATAACAAAAATATCCAAAAGTTCAAAATTACATCACCAAACCAAAAATTAAAAGTTCTTAAATCACTGGGTTGCCTCCCAGCAAGCGCTCTTTTAACGTCACTAGCTTGACCCAATAAAGCTCATGTTCCATCTTCTTTTTCTTCTTTCTACTGAACTTCTTCAAAAATTTGATCAAACCAGGAACCTGTTGTAGTGTCTCAATCATAGGAACTTTAATCTCCAATTTCTTGAAGATTTCCATGAAGCACTTAAATTTCTTTTCCTTCCTATGATACTTCTTTGGATGAGGAAGAGGTTTTTCATATGATTCGTTCTTTATTTCTCTCGTCCTCTTTTTCTTTTCTCTCACTTTCTTTTTGCTCTTCTTCTTTTCTCTTATTTTTTTCTTCCCTTCTCTTTTTCTTCTCAACTTCTTTATTTTCACACAAATTTTCTTTCTCTCTTCTCTCTCAACCACTTCTCTTTCTTTTTCTTCATCTTTATCTTTCTCACTCAACTCTTCTTTTTCTTTTCTCTCTATCTTTTCCTCATCTCTCCCTATTTTTTTCTCATCAAAAATTGTCACTTTTAGTGACAATGGCTTGACCTTCCTCCTTAGGGTTAACTTCAGTATTAACCTTAACGTGCAATCTCTGACTAATGTAACGAAGGTGCATCTACATCCTTTTACATGATGCTTCAATGTTTTTCTGAGTAGAGGTGGAATTTTTCAAAAATCGTTGAAGGGCGTCATCCAGACTTTCTGATAGAGAGAGTTGTTGCTGTCATTGTTGTGGTGGCGGCCTATCAAATTCTTCGACAGCTTGAGTGCTTTTGTGATGATAATTAGATATCTATATGTACTGTTGAAGTGTGTCCTCCAACGTTATCCTTCTTCCCGATAGAGAGGGTTTTTGCTGCCATTGTTGTGGTGGTTGATTCTTAAATTGTTCGACAGCTTGCCAAAATTGACTGTTATTCATGCTTGAGTAAGGTTCCTGATAACAGTTGAAAAACTGTTATTTTCATGCTTAAAATTGATACTAAATGCAACCTTTAATACTTAGAAACTAGCTTCAAATCATGCTTTTGGTCATATTTTTAGAAATAAGAGAGCTGGACAGGTTTATGATTGATTTCAGTGTTTTTATGCAGGTTTTAAGGTGAATTTGGTGAAAGAAGTGAAGAAGGATAGAGATGGAATCAGAAAAGACATCAAAAAGTTCAAAAGGAGAAGTCGCAACTGCCGCTCAATGGCAGTTTACCGCTGAGCGACACTCAGGCAGTCACGTTGGCTCCGCTGAGGGGTGAAAAGGCTGCTGAGGGGAGAAAAACAACTCACGCACTTACCGCTGAGCGGCACTATTTTGGGCTTCGGCCTAATTTTCTGTAATTTTACGAATAGTATATATGCTTTAGGTGTTCCTAGGGTTTGTATCTTTGGCAGAGACGAAGCAAACACTCTCTTTTCCACCCCTTAAAGGAAGATCTTGGATGCTCAGGCTACCTTCTCCTCTTTCTAGGGTTCTATCTTTCATTCTTTCATTATTGTTCCTCTAGTTTCACCATGAATATGGTGAACTAAACCTTGTATTGTTGTTGGGGAATCAATGTAGTCTTGTGAAACTCTCGTATATGAAATTTGTGTTTTAAAGTCTTATATTAAGATATATGCTTTCTTTCATCTTTAGCTAGGGTTTTTCCTCTTTGGTTATTGCTTGCTTTGTTTAACTCATTCATTGCCATGATTATTGATTTTGTCGATACGGGAACGTACGGGGAAGTCTAGATCCGGGGAATTTCTCCCAATACCATATTGGTTGCCTTTAAGCTCCTGCACTTTAAGAACTAATTACTAGGAATGCTAGGAATTGTATGAACTCGTAATTAAGGATAGGCCATCTTGCAAGGTGATTTAGAGAGTGGCATTAGCATTGATGATAAGAATGATGAATTCCTAAAAATATATGAGAGTGGATAAGATGAAATTGATAACCCCAACAACATACTCGTCCATGTAATTCATTGAAGTGTTTGTATTCTGTTTTTCGCCATTGATGAAATTCATGCATACATATTTAATTACTGTCTATTGCATTTAAACCTACAATCAATTTGTTCTTAAGTCTTAAATAATCAACAAATCACATAGCTAAACTAGGCCGTGAGTCCTTTCGGAAAACGATATTTGGTCTTACCTTGTTTTATTACTTGATACGATTCGGTCACACTTGCCGATTGTTAAACAAGTTTGTGGCACCGTTTTTCGGTGTTCATAAATTTGTGATCAAGTTTTTGGCGCCGTTGCTGGGGACTCGTGGTTTAATTAGTTCATTTGTGTGATTATTAATTATATTTGACTTGAATTTTGAATTTTGAAATTTGAATTTCTGTTTTTATTTTTTCTGTTTTTATTTTATTTTATTTTATTTTATTTTATTTTATTTTATTTTATTTTTCTGTTTTCTGTTTTTATTTTATTCTCTGTTTTTATTTTATCTTCTTATCTTTGATCTTATATTTTCTTTTATATCTTTTTGTGCTAACCAATTTTTCTAGGGTTTTGTTTTCTTGTGTATGCAGGAAGCAATCCGAACTAGGAGCAAGAAAACTGCAAAACCTCTTCTTAAAGGTTTAGACGAGAGTACACGGAGGAGAAGAATCTATACATCTAGAGAACTTTTTCCTCCTCTGGAAACTTTGTTACAACTATCACCACAAGGTTCTGACCATAACACTGAAAATATGAAGAATAATAATGCCAGAAGAACTCTTGCAGATTACACAAATATAGCTGGACCTCAACACTTTAACAGCATAGCAAGACCAAGGGTTAATGCAGCCAACATGGAGATTAAGCCAGCATTAATTCAACTGGTGAAGAGTAATCAATTCAATGGGTTGTCTCACGAAAGCCCATATGAGCACCTCAAAACTTTTAATGAGATCTGCAACACGGTCAAAATAAATGGGGTGCCGGACGAAGCAATCAAACTTAGCTTGTTTCCATTCTCACTAGGAGGCAACGCTAAGCTTTGGTTAAACTCTTTTCTAGAAGAAAGCTTTACAGAGTGGGAAGCAGTGGTGACCAAGTTCCTAAACAAATACTTTCCACAATCAAAAGTAAATAAAGGAAAGCAAGATATTTCATCATTCAGGCAAGGCATGGAGGAATCACTGGGGCATGCATGGGACAGGTATAAAAGCTTATTAAGAAAGACACCCACGCATGTCTTTGATGATGTGGAAGTAGTCCTAATCTTCCTTGGAGGTCTTGGTTCACAAACCAAGATGATGCTTGACACCTCAGCAGGAGGAAATATCAAATGGAAAACTCCAGAGGAAGCTACAGAAATCATTGACAATATGGCGACTAGTGACAATGAGCTCAACAGTGAAAGAGGAGCTCCTATACAACAAAAAGGAGTTCTATAGTTACAAACCCATGATGCCTTGCTAGCACAGAACAAGATACTAACTCAACAACTGGAGACTCTTACAAAAACACCTGCACAACTGCCGAAAGAGTTAAAGACTGTTGCACAGGCTCAATCACAATTGTGTGAATTATGTGGAGGTGACCATATCAATGGTCAATGCGCTTTTCCAGCAGAAGCCTTAGAGGATGTTAACTTCATGGCCAATCAATACCGTCAGGGGAATTTTAATCAAGGGTGGAAACCACACCCAAGCATTGGTCACGGACAAACTGGGCAAGCTGGACAAACTGGGCAATTCAATAAGCAACAACAACAACCAACCTTATGGCAACAGATTGCTTTACTTAATGAAAGGTCAATAAGGATGGAAGAAACTCTTCATCAGTTCATACAGAAAACTGAGTCTACTCAAAAGAGCACTGAGGCTTCTATTAAGAATTGGGAGACTCCAATGGGTCAGATTACCAAGCAGTTGGAAGAGAGGCCAAACAAAATTTTTGGGGCTAATACTGAGGTTAACCCAGGGAAGAATGCAAAGTGGTGGAGAGTACAAATGATGAGAGAGTTGAGTTAGAAGAAGGAGAGAAAGAAAAAGAAGAGAGAGAAAAGAGAGAAAAAGAAAAAGAAGAGAGAGAAAAGAGAGAAAAAGAAAAAGAAGAGAGAGAAAAAGAAAAAGAGAGAAAAGAGAAAGGAGAGAGAAAAGAGATAGAGATTAATGATATTTTTCCTTTTCCAATAAATCAAGAGAAGCAATTTGATTTTACAGAATTATTCAAGATGGTGGACAATGATGTACCTTGGAATCAGATATTACAACAAATTGCAGTTTATACTAAACCTGAGGAAGAAGTCTCTACAAAGAAAAGACGTAGAGATGATGATACAAAGAAGTATAAAACTGTTAAAAAGGAGCCATTCCCTCTAAAGGCAAAAGATCAGGAGGTTTCTCCATTCCATGCACAATAGGGAAGAAAAGGATAAACAAGGCCTTACTCGATTTAGGATCAAGTGTTAACTTGATACCTTATTCTTTACTGGAGCAGATTGGTGATGTTGATGTGAAGCCTGTAAAGGTTAACTTAGTAATGGCAGATGGATCTTCAAAGGAACCCTGTGGAATAGCAGAAGATATTATAGTTTGTGTGGGCAAACTCCAGTTCTTGGTAGACTTTGTAGTGATGGAGATGGAGACTGAAAAGATAACCATTATCCTTGGAAGACCGTTTATGAAAACGGCCAAAGCTATCATTGATGTGAACGAAGGTATAGTGGTGCTCCAAGATAGAGAAGAGAGAGTTGTTGTAGATGTCTTCAAAGACGAGAGGCAGATGCAGGAGGAAGAAGCTAGTCATAAAGCTGCATTTCAAGATGTACTCATGACTAGCTCTCAAGATGAAAAGCCCAAGGTTAAAGGTAAACATTGTTTATTGTTTCAGGTACCGAAAAAAGAAAAGATTGGAAGAGGAAGGAAAGTTCCTGATGACTGGATGAAAGAACAACTCCAACTGGGTACACCTGTGAGATTCAAAAACAAATTGTGGGTTGTGAAAGGCTATAAAGAAAAGGAGATGATAGAGATAGAGTCTCCATATTCTAGAAGAGTCAAAACAGTACACCGGAAGCAGTTGAGGAGTTGGTGGAATATGGACATCAACCAGGAAGAAGGAACTTGAACTTTATTGGGTCAAGCTAATGACGTTAAAAGAGCGCTTGCTGGGAGGCAACCCAGTGATTTAAGAACTTTTAATTTTTGGTTTGATGATGTAATTTTGAACTTTTGGGTATTTTTGTTTTTGTTATAAGTTTGTTACAGGGTTTACGTCTACTGATGGATGTTAGGCGGAAGAGTGTCTACTGAAGGATACTATGTTTGTATACACCTACTGATGGGTGTTGGTAAGAAAGATTTGCATCTACTGAAGGGTGCTGGAGGATTTTGGGTCAGGCTTGTGACGTTAAACAAGCGCTACCTGGGAGGCAACCCAGTTGATTGAATTTATTTGTATTGTTTGTTTTGATTCTGCTTTAGTTGCATGATAGGGATTGAATGTTTGAGTGATCTGAGAACTTAATTGCAGGGAGCAAGTGAGGAGCATGAGTAGAAGGTACCTAGGGTCTAGGAAGAAGAAAAGCACAACACGAAAGTGCCGTTGAGCGGTAGTGTCGCATAATGGGCTTAGGTTGCTCCTTAGCTGAACCCGAGCCCATTAGGGTATTTTTATACCCTACGTCACGCTTTGGCCTCTATTTTCAGATTCTTCTCTGCACACACACTCCTAAACACTTTTCCAAAGGTTCTCTACATTTTTCCTTTCATTCCTCTTTAGAAAATCTCCCTTCTGATAACAGTTGAAAAATTGTTATTTTCATGCTTAAAATTGATACTAAAAGCAACCTTTAACACTTAGAAACTAGCTTGAAATCATACTTTTGGTTATATTTGTAGAAATAAGAGAGCTGGACAGTTTTATGCTTGATTTCAGTGTTTTTGTGCAGGTTTTAAGATGAATTTGGTGAAAGAAGTGAAGAAGGATAGAGATGGAATTAGAAAAGACATTAAAAAGTGCAAAAGGAGAAGCCGCAAGTACCGCTCAGCGGTAGTTTACCGCTGAGCGGCACTCAGAAACCCACGTTGGCTCCGCTAAGGGGTGAAAAGGCCGCTGAGGGGAGAAAAACAACTCACGCACTTACTGCTGAGCGGCACTATTTTGGGCTTGGCCCTAATTTTCTGTAATTTTAGAATAGTATATAAGCTTTAGGACGTCCTAGGGTTTGTATCTTTGGCTGAGACGAAGCAAACACTCTCTTTTCCACCCCTTGAAGGAAGATCTGGGATGCTCAAGCTACCTCCTCATCTTTCTAGGGTTCTATCTTTCATTCTTTCATTATTGTTCATCTAGTTTCACCATGAATATGGTGAACTAAACCTTGTATTGTTGTTGGGGAATCAATGTAGTCTTGTGAAACTCTCATATATGGAATTTATTTTAACGTCTTATATTAAGATATATGCTTTCTTTCATCTTTAGCTAGGGTTTTTCCTCTTTGCTTATTGCTTGCTTTGTTTAACTCATTCATTGCCATGATTATTGATTTTGTCGATACGGAAACGAACGGGGAAGTCTAGATTCGGGGAATTTCTCCCAATAGCATATTGGTTGCCTTTAAGCTCCTACACTTTAAGAACAAATTACTAGGAATGCTAGGAATTGTATGAACTCGTAATTAAGGATAGACTTTCTTGCAAGGTGATTTAGAGAGTGGCATTAGCATTGATGATAAGAATGATGAATTCCGAAAAATATATGAGAGTGGATAAGATGAAATTGATAACCCCAACAACATACTCATCCATCTAATTCATTGAAGTGTTTGTATTCTGTTTTTCTCCATTGATCAAATTCATGCATACATATTTAATTGTTGTCTCTTGCATTTAAACCTACAATCAATTTGTTCTTAAGTCTTAAATAATCAACAAATCACATAGCTAAACTAGGCCATGAGTCCTTTGGGAAAACGATACTTGGTCTTACCTTGTTTTATTAGTTGATACGATTCGATCACACTTTCCGATTGTTAAACAAGTTTGTGGCGCCATTTTTCGGTGTTCATAAATTTGTCATCAAGTTTTTGGCGTCGTTGGGACTCATGGTTTAACTAGTTCATTTGTGTGATTATTGATTATCTTTGACTTGAATTTTGAATTTTTGAATTTTTGAATTTCTGTTTTAATTTTTTTTCTGTTTTAATTTTTATTTTATTTTATTTTATTCTCTGTTTTTATTTACTTTTTGTTTTTATTTTATTTTCTTATCTCTTATCTTATATCTTCTTTTATATCTTTTTGTGCTAACCAATTTTTCTAGGGTTTTGTTTTCTTGTGTATGCAGGAAGCAATCCGAACTAGGAGCAAGAAAACTGCAAAACCTCTTCTTGAAGGTTTAGACGAGAGTACACGGAGGAGAAGAATCCGTACATCTAGAGAACTTTTTCCTCCTCTGGAAACTTTGTTAGAACCATCACCACAAGGTTCTGACCATAGCACTGAAAATATGAAGAATAATAATGCCAGAAGAACTCTTGCAGATTACACAAATATAGATGGACCTCAACACTTTAACAGCATAGCAAGACCAAGGGTCAATGCAGCCAACATGGAGATTAAGCCAGCATTAATTCAACTGGTGAAGAGTAATCAATTCAATGGGTTGTCTCACGAAAGCCCATATGAGCACCTCACAACGTTTAATGAGATCTGCAACACTGTGAAAATAAATGGGGTGCCGGAGGAAGCAATCAAACTTAGCTTATTTCCATTCTCACTAGGAGGCAATGCTAAGCTTTGGTTAAATTCTTTTCCAGAAGAAAGCTTTACAGAGTGGGAAGCAGTGGTGACCAAGTTCCTAAACAAATACTTTCCACAATCAAAAGTAAATAAAGGAAAGCAAGAGATTTGATCATTCAGGAAAGGCATGGAGGAATCACTGGGGCATGCATGGGATAGGTATAAAAGCTTATTAAGAAAGACACCCACGCATGGCTTTGATAATGTGGAAGTAGTCCTAATCTTCCTTGGAGGTCTTGGTTCACAAACCAAGATGATGCTTGACGCCTCAGCAGGAGGAAATATCAAATGGAAAACTCCAGAGGAAGCTACAGAAATCATTGACAATATGGCTACTAGTGACAATGAATTCAACAGTGAAAGCAGATATCTTAGTCAGAAGGAGTTGCTACAATCAAATGATGCTCTGCTTATTCAAAATAAAATTATTTCTCAACAGTTGGAAGAAGTAATTATGAAACTTTCTCAATTACCACGAGAAATACAACAGGTTTCAATGGTTCAATGGCAACAGCAAAAATGGCAAATGCAATCTACTCCATCTGAGAAGACAACCCAACTTGACGAGACTTTTCAAAAATTTTTGAAGACGAATGCATCTTATTGTAGGAATGTGGAAGTTGCTTTTGAAAAAATGAAGATCCATATTGAGCAAATAGTTGGCAAGATGAAAAATGGTAATCTCAGAAAGGAGTGTAAGACTATTGTAACCAGAAGTGGTAAGGTGTTAGAGGAGAGAAAAAAAGAAAGAGAGGAGAAAGAAAATGAGAGTGAAAAAGAAACATATGAGTGTAAAGAAGGAGTTGAGAGAGAGAAAAAGAAAGAAGAAGAAGATGAGAAGAAAGAAAAAAAAGAGAGAGAAGAGAGAGATGAGAAACAAAAAGAAAAAGAGTTTGAAAAACCACTTCCTTATCCAAAGAATTATTCAAGGAAGGAGAAAGAAAAGCAGTTGGAAAGATTCATGGAGTTGTTTAAGAAGCTGGAGATTACTATACCATTCTCTGAAGCATTGCAACAGATGCCATCATATGCAAAGTTTTTGAAGGAACTTCTTACAAAGAAAAACAAGTACATTGAAAAGGAAACTATCAAGGTACAGGGTAATTGCAGTGCAATCATACAGAAATTACCTCCTAAGCTTAAAGATCTAGGAAGCTTCACTATTCCATGCACCATAGGAGACTTGGAAGTTGGAAGAGCATTGATTGATTTGGGAGCTAGCATTAATTTAATGTCGCTATCCATGTGTACAACAATTAAGGGTTTGGAAATCAAACCAACCAGAATGGGTCTTCAATTGGCGGACAGGTCTCTTAAATATCCATATGGAGTGGTTGAAGACGTTTTAGTGAATGTTGACAAATTTGTATTCGCAGTAGATTTTATTGTAATGGAGATGGAAGGGAATAGTGATGTACCTCTCATTCTTGGGAGACCTTTTATGAAGACTGCTAGAGTTTTAATTGATGTAGAGAATGGTAAGCTTAAATTGAGAGTTGATGATGAAGAAGTCACTTTTGACGTATCCAAGGCCATGAAATATCCAAATGATGACAAATCATGTTTTCAATTTGATGAACTTGATGAAGTTTGTATGGTGCAAGAAAGGATTGTGCGGTATGTTTCTCCATTAGAGAAAACTCTTATTGATGCTTGTGAAGATTTAGATGAAGAAGAAGAGAAATTAATTGATGAATGTCTAATGGACTTAAAAACATTGAAAAAAAGTCCAGTGGAAGATCCAATATTTGAAATAATTGATAAGGAAGAAGAAGTCAAAGCAAAAAAACTAGAATTAAAAAGACTACCAGCACATCTAAAGTATGTTTTTCTAGAAGAAGATGAAAAAAAGCCAGTTATCATCAGTAACTCTTTGTCTCTACAAGAAGAAGAACAGTTGATAGAAATTCTGAAAGCTAACAAAGAAGCGATTGGGTGGTCAATTTCAGATCTTAAAGGTATTAGCCCAACTTATTGCATGCATAAGATCTTTATGGAAGAGGATTATAAACCGAGTGCTCAACCACAGAGAAGGTTAAGTCCTGTAATGACGGAGGTGGTTAGAAAAGAAGTGTTGAAACTGTTAGAAGCTAGTATCATCTATCCAATCTCTGATAGTGAATGGGTGAGTCCAATATAGGTGGTTCCAAAGAAAGGTGGGATGACAGTAATTCATAATGATAAGAATGAACTTATTCCTACTCGGACAATTACTAGATGGCGTATGTGCATTGATTACAGGAAGCTAAATAAAGCCACTAGGAAGGATCATTTTCCTCTTCCTTTCATGAACCAGATGTTTGAAAGATTATCAGGTCAAGCTTTTTATTGTTTTCTAGATGGATACTCTGGATACAATCAAATTGTGGTAGATCCAGAAGACCAAGAGAAGACGGCCTTTACTTGTCCTTTTGGTATCTTTGCTTATAGAAAGATGCCATTTGGATTATGTAATGCTCCTGCTACATTTCAAAGGTGTATGCAGGCAATTTTTGCAGATCTCTTAGAAAAATGCATTGAAGTATTCATGGATGATTTTTCAGTTTTTGGAAATTCTTTCCAGAGGTGTTTGGCTAATTTGAACACTGTTCTTAAAAGATGTGTTCAGACAAATCTTGTTCTTAATTGGGAGAAATGTCATTTCATGGTAATTGAAGGAATTGTGCTGGGACATAAAATTTCTGCTAAAGGAATTGAGGTAGATAAAGCTAAAGTAGAGGTCATTGAGAAACTGCCTCCACCAACAAATGTAAGGGGGATTAGGAGTTTTCTCGGTCATGCTGGGTTTTATAGAAGATTCATTAAAGATTTCTCAAAAATTGCTAAACCATTGAGTAATCTTTTGATGAAGGATGCTTCTTTTGTGATGAATGAAGAATGTTTGAAAGCTTTTGACATATTGAAGAGCAAATTAGTGTTAGCTCGAGTAATTGTAGCTCCAGATTGGAATAAAAATTTTGAATTAATGTTTGATGCAAGTGATTATGCAATAAGAGTTGTTCTTGGCCAGCGAAAAGAATAAATTTTTCATCCAATTTATTATGCCAGCAAAGTTCTGAATGATGCTCAGTTGAATTATGCTACCACAGAGAAAGAATTTCTAGCTATAGTGTATGCTCTAGAGAAATTTAGCCCTTATCTTATTGGGTCTAAGGTGATTATCTATACAGATCATGCACATATCAAATATTTGTTGACAAAGCCAGATTCTAAGCCACGTCTGATTAGATAGATGGGTATTACTATTACAAGAATTTGATGTGGAAATTCGTGAAAAGAAAGGAAGTGAGAACTTGATTGCTGATCATTTGTCTCGGTTAGTCAACAAGGAGGTCACTAGCAAGGAATCAGAAATCTGGGAATCTTTTTCAGATGAAGCACTCATGTATATTCAACAGAGGCCATGGTTTGCTGATATGGCTAGTTTCAAAGCTGCAAGGGTCATGCCAGAAGATTTAACTTGGCAACAAAGAAAGAAATTTTTGCATGATGCCAAGCAGTTTGTCTGGGATGATCCTTATTTGTTCAAGATTGGAGCAGATAATCTTCTGAGGAGATGTGTGACAAATGAAGAAGCAGAAGGAATTCTCTGGCATTGTCATGATTCACCTTATGGAGGACATTTTAATGGAGAAAGAACAGCAGCAAAAGTTCTTCAATCAGGGTTTTATTGGCCAACTTTATTTAAAGATGCTCATAATCATGCTAGAAATTGTGATAAGTGTCAAAGAGCAGGGACAATCACTAAATGTCATGAGATGCCATTACAAGGCATTTTAGAGGTTAAGGTTTTTGATTGTTGGGGTATTGACTTTGTGGGACCCTTTCCTCCATCTTTCAACAATGAATATATTTTGGTAGCAGTGGATTATGTGAGTAAATGGGTGGAAGCATTAGCTTGTCCTAAAAATGATGCTAGCACGGTAATTAAATTTTTGAAGAAGTAGATATTTTCACGTTTTGGTACTCCAAGAGTGTTGATTAGTGATGGAGGATATCATTTTTGCAATTATCAGCTAGAAAAAGTACTCAAACATTATGGAGTGAAACATAAGGTAGTTGCACCTTATCATCCACAAACCAATGGACAAGCTGAGGTATCTAACAGAGAAATAAAAAGAATCCTGGAAAAAACAGTAACTTCATCAAGAAAGGATTGGTCACTAAAGCTGGATGATGCTCTTTGGGCTTATAGGACGGCAATGAACACGTCTATGGGACTATCACCGTTTCAATTAGTCTATGGGAAGGCATGTCATTTGCCAGTAGAGTTGGAGCATAAAGCGTTGTGGGCTTTGAAATTCTTGAATTTTGATCCGTATGAAACTCAAGGCACACGCAGAAGGCAGATCTTAGAGCTTGAAGAAATGCGATTACATGCATATGATTCATTCAAGGCTTATATAGAAAAAATCAAATTCTATCATGACAGGAAGTTGGTAAATAAAGTTTTTAATCCAGGACAACAGGTACTATTATTCAATTCAAGATTGAAGATATTCCCTGGGAAATTGAAGACAAAATGGTCAGGACCATTTGTAGTAAAAGGAGTGCATCCACATGGACCAATTGAAATATTTAATCCAGCTGCTGATGATCCACAGAAAAGCTGGGTTGTGAATGGTCAACGTCTCAAGCCTTATTTAGGGGGAGAAGTGCAACACTTGTCCACAATGATGCAGTTGGTTGATCCTTGAAATTCTGGGTCAGGCTCGTGACGTTAAACAAGCGCTTACTGGGAGGCAACCCAGTGCTCTGAACTTACTTTTGTTTTTAGAATAGGGTTTGATGTACTCAATTGGAAACTTTGTCTGGTATGATGGTTTGCTTATGATTGTGATTGTTTGATAAGTGATGCTTGATGATACTTTGATATGGATTGATGTTGAGATGTACATTATATGCTTATACAGGTGATTCACAAGCTTTGTGAACAAATGCATGATATTATGGTTGTGATTGTGATATTAAGCAGGATGTTTATGTCAAATATGAATGAGCTTATATGTGAGGTTTTGAGCTTCAGAGTTTTTGTGATTGAATGCTATTCCTTTGGAAACATGAATGACTTTGCCCAGGTTTTCTATGATTGAATTACTTGCTTGTTTGCATCATATGATCAAGGCCATTTGTTGGTAACCCTTATATTAGCCAATTTCATGATTAACCACTAAAAGAGAACACTATGTGTTCTATCATTTGAACCCTTATCCTTGAACATGATTTGAAAACCCTAGTTGAAAAGCTTTACCTTGAGTTAAGTAGAAAATATTTTGTGGTATTGACAAATGTTCAAGTTTGGGGTTGTTGGAAAATAGAAAGGGAAATTGAAAGCATTGAGCTAAGTGCTAAGAAATAAGAATGTGAAAAGAAAAAGAAAAAAAAAGAAAGAAAAGAAAAGAAAAAGCAAAGCTCAATGCAAAAGAAAGTTGGGAATAAATAAAAATGATTGTGTTGATATGATTTTCTTAACTCAAGGGTTTTGTGATCCAGAAAAACCAATTTTCTTGTTAGCCCAACCACATTATAAGCCATTGAAAAAGTCCTTGTGATGATGCATGCTTGTGAATTTATTTGATTGTGTTTAAATGAAAGGCAAAGACGATTCATGTGACATTGTGATAATACAGTGAATGAGTGATTACCTTTTATACACTTGTGTTTGAGTGAAACACTTTACCTAGTGAGGAAATATTCATTGAGCACATGAACATCCATGTTTAGTTGATTGATCATTCATGAAAAATAGCATTTGTTGGATATTAAGTGACTTTGTGAACACCAAAGCATGTGCACGTCTGAAATCTTTGTCATGAGTTTGATTGAAGTCTTTACTTATCTTGAAAAGAAGATTTTTGAATGAGTGAACCATTATAAGGATTGGTAGAAGATTGAGTTACATCTTGTTTGCTTGAGGACAAGCAAAGTTCTAAGTTTGGGGTTGTGATAACAGTTGAAAAACTGTTATTTTCATGCTTAAAATTGATACTAAAAGCAACCTTTAACACTTAGAAACTAGCTTGAAATCATACTTTTGGTTATATTTTTAGAAATAAGAGAGCTGGACAGGTTTATGCTTGATTTCAGTGTTTTTGTGCAGGTTTTAAGATGAATTTGGTGAAAGAAGTGAAGAAGGATAGAGATGGAATCAGAAAAGACATTAAAAAGTGTAAAAGGAGAAGCCGCAACTACCGCTCAGCGGCAGTTTACCGCTGAGCGGCACTCAGAAACCCACGTTGGCTCCGCTGAGGGGTGAAAAGGCCGCTGAGGGGAGAAAAACAACTCACGCACTTACCGTTGAGCGGTAGTTTACCGCTGAGCGGCACTATTTTGGGCTTGGGCCTAATTTTCTGTAATTTTAGAATAGTATATAAGCTTTAGGATGTCCTAGGGTTTGTATCTTTGGCTGAGACGAAGCAAACACTCTCTTTTCCACCCCTTGAAGGAAGATCTTGATACTCAGGCTACCTCCTCATCTGTCTAGGGTTCATTATTGTTCATCTAGTTTCACCATGAATATGGTGAACTAAACCTTGTATTGTTGTTGGGGAATCAATGTAGTCTTGTGAAACTCTCGTATATGGAATTTATTTTAACGTCTTATATTAAGATATATGCTTTCTTTCATCTTTAGCTAGGGTTTTTCCTCTTTGCTTATTGCTTGCTTTGTTTAACTCATTCATTGCCATGATTATTGATTTTGTCGATACGGGAACATACCGGGAAGTCTAGATCCGGGGAATTTTTCCCAATAGCATATTGGTTGCCTTTAAGCTCCTGCACTTTAAGAACTAATTACTAGGAATGCTAGGAATTGTATGAACTCGTAATTAAGGATAGGCCTTCTTGCAAGGTGATTTAGAGAGTGGCATTAGCATTGATGATAAGATGAAATTGATAACCCCAACAACATACTCATCCATCTAATTCATTGAAGTGTTTGTATTCTGTTTTTCTCCATTGATCAAATTCATGCATACATATTTAATTACTATCTCTTGCATTTAAACCTACAATCAATTTGTTCTTAAGTCTTAAATAATTGATAACCCTATCTAACCATGAAGTACCCATCAGAGAGCGGAACCATCTGCACCGTCAGAGAGCTACGCATCAGGATTAAAGCTCCACCCCCGGGTGACGCGAAGACCGACGGTGAGCTCTAAGGTGGCGATGGCCAACCTGGACCCTCTTACAAACACGGATGATCGGATTGAACCAATTGGGGAACTGCGCGAGGTGAAGGTAGGACGTCTTAAAGAACAGACTACCCGCATTGCAGGAGTTACGGGCGATCCTTTGGCACAATCACGACCTATTCGCTTGGGCTGTATCTGACATACGGGACATTCACCCTTCGGTGATGTCGCACAAACTGGCTCTGTTCAAAGACGCCAAGCCGATCGCTTAGAAGAAGAAGAGGCTAGGCGTAGAGAAGAGCGCGACTATTAGCGAAGAAGTGCTTAAGTTGAAAGAGGCCGACTTCATACGAGAAGTGACCTACACCACCTGGCTGGCGAGCATCGTTATGGTCAAGAAGGCTACCGGAAAATGGTGAATGTGTACAGACTACACCGATCTGAACAAAGCATGTCCCAAGGAATCTCATCCGCTTTCTGTTAACCCTCGGCAAGTGTAACCGAATCTTATCAAGTAATAATAAATGGTAAAACCAAGTATCGTTTCCCAAAGGACTCACGGCCTAAACAATTATGTGATTTGTTGATTAAATTAGACTTGTGAATAAATTCTGGTTGGTTTAAATGCAAATACTGAAAATTAAATATGAATGCATGTATAATGACAAATTTATGAACACCGAAAAACGGCGCCAAAAACTTGTTTAACAATCGGCAAGTGTGACCGAATCGTATCAAGTAATAAAACTAGGTAAGACCAAGTATCGTTTTCCCAAAGGACTCACGACCTAGTTAGCTATATGATTTGTTGATTATTTAAGACTTAAGAACAAATTGATTGTAGGTTTAAATGCAAGAGATAGTAATTAAATATGTATCCATGATTGTAGGGTTTAAATGCAAAAGACAATAATTAAACATTGTCGCAACCGGAATCGCGACGGGACGACGATCCAAAAAGAACGGGTTTTGAAAAGAGATTTTGGAGTCGCCACCATAGTTTATTTTGGAAAACTACGGAAAAACCATAAAATGATAAGACACGGTCCGCGAAAACCAGATTCTGGGTTCGGGAGTCGGTTACGCATAGGGAAGGTGTTAGCACCCTACAGCGCCTGCCCTAAGGCAGTACCTTTAACTAAATGCACGAATATGATGTGGTTTTCAAAATGCTTAACTATCCCCTAAAATAAAATTCTAAATAAACAAAATATATTTTTTAGTTTTTTGGGCCCGACAAGGATTGACCTTGCTCCTACGTATTCTCATTCAAAATGAGAAATCAGGGTTACGTAGTTCTTTTAGAAACTGCTTGAAAATTTGGTTTGAGGAATTGTTTAAGAAATTTATTATGGATAAATTTGGATTTTTGGGAAGTGAACCTGACAAGGACTAGCCCTGCTCCTACGTATCTCCACTTTTGATGGAGAATCAAGGATCACGTAGTTTTGGCTTTCAAAAGATTGTTTGTTGCTTGAAAAAGCAGATGTTTTTAATTTCTTGAAGATTTTTTGCTTTTTTAATATTTTCGAGAAAAGAAGGTAATGAGCACTAGGCCGACGCAGACGGTCACACGAGCACTCATACCATTATTTAAATTTATGTAAATAGGAGAGAAAGGTATCGAACACTATGACGATGCGGATGATCTCACGAGTGTTCGACCTTTAAAACATATTTTTGTAAATTTATTTAAGAAAGAAGAAAAGGGTTTTAGCACAAGGACGACGCGAGCGGTCACATGTGTGCTTAACCCTCAAAACGTATTTTTTGTAATTTTACTTTAAAAAAGAAGAAAAGGTTTTTAGCACAAGGACGACGCGAGCGGTCACACGTGTGCTTAACCCTCAAAACGTATTTTTTTGTAATTTTATTTTAAAAAAAGAAGAAAAGGTTTTTAGCACAAGGACGACGCGAGCGGTCACACGTGTGCTTAACCTTTAAAACGTATTTTTTGTAAATTTTATATAAGAAGGGAAGGTTTCTAGCACAAGGACGACGCGGGCGGTCTCACGTGTGCTTAACCTTTAAAGCGTATTTTTGTAAATTCTTTTATTTAAGCTATAAATATTGTATTATTAAATATATATTTTAGGATAAGTAGATATCTAGAATAAATAGATAAAATAAAATAAGACAACAAAAATAAAAAATAAAATAAAAATAAAATACATAAAAAATAAAAGGTTTAATCATTCACTAAGTCCCTATTTTCGCATGGAATCTCAATTTCGTCCCTTTCTTTCTGAAAATATCAATTGGGTCCCAATTTTATGAAAATTGCAACAAATCGATCCTTTCCGTTAAATTGGCTGGACGGCGTTAAAAAAATTGATGAGTGGATGCTGTGATGACGAACGAACGCTCGTCCACCAGAGAACGAACGCTCGTGGACCTCTTACTGCTGGACGACCGTTTGTTCCACACTGGACGACCGTTCGTTCGGTGGTCGACGACCATTTGTTCGCTGGTGGACGAGCGTTCGTTCGCTGGTGAACGAGCGTTCGTTCGCTGGTGGACGAGCGTTCGTTCGTCATCTCAGCATCCACTCATACATTTTTTTTAACGACGTTTGACACTATTTAACGGAAAGGATCGATTTGTTGCAATTTTCATAAAATTGGGACCCAATTGATATTTTCAGAAAGAAAGGGACGAAATTGAGATTCCATGCGAAAATAGGGACTTAGTGAATGATTAAACCAAAATAAAAATAAAATAAATAAATAAAAAATAAAATAAAATAAAAAAACAAATGAAATAAGATAAACAAAATAAATGAAATAAATAAAAAAACAAATAAGTAAATAAAAATAAAGCAAATAATGGGGGGCCAAAATGAGAAAGGGGGTGCAGAACGGTCCGTCGCAGGCTACTGTGCAGTCCGTGGAAGTGGCTGAATGGACGTTGGGAAAGGATTCAGAATAACGAGCATTCGTTGGGGAGATGGTCACCAAACGGTCTGTCCAAGAAGTGGCTGAACAGATGTTGGGAAAGGAGGCTGAATGACGAACGCTCGTTGGGGAGATGGTAACCAAACGGTCCGTCGAAGAAGTGGACGAACGGACGTTGGGAAAGGAGGCTGAATGACGAGTGCTTGTTTGGGAGATGACGAACGGACGTTGGGAAAGGAGGCCGAATAACGAGCATTCGTTGGGGAGATGGTCACCAAACGGTCCGTCCAAGAAGTGGCCGAACGGACGTTGGGAAAGGAGGCTGAATAACTAGCGTTCGAAAAAGGCTTAAGGTTCCCGGTCGTGCGTTTATTTCTGGGCTTGGCCCACCCGGGTGGTTTCTAACCTAGAATCCCCTAGGGGTTCAGCATCTTCCCTCATTCCTCACCCTACTCAGATCAAGCACTCCCCAGAGACCCGAGGTTCCCCGCTTCTCCCGCGAGCCCGCCGTCCGTCTCGGCCAGAGCAGCCACCACGCCTCATCTCCAGCAAAAACCGACCACCGCGAGTAGCAGCCCAAGGCATCGCAAGCGCCTCTGCTCACCACCGAGACCCTCGCCGGCCGCCGCTCCAACTCTTCCTCTCTCGTTTTCAGTCGTTATCTCTTTAATTTGTATAACAGGCTATGTGCGTGTGTGCTGTTTGGTGAGGAAGAAGATGAAGGCGTGGAGATGGTGAGAAGAAAACGGTTAAAGGCTCGACTTTATGCGGGTGTTTGGAGATGAAGATGAGTTATCAGTGAAGACAACCGTGGAAGCTTACCGAGACCATGCTTGGGGGGTTTGAGATTTTAATATCATATTATAATGTGTTTATGCTTTTGTTTTTTTTTTGTTTTCTGTATATGCCTATTCAAATCCTTTGCTTTGCTGGTGATTTGGAAATGAGCAGCTTTGCTGGTAATTGCTTTTGGATAGGGTTTGGTTAAAATGCTTGAGAGGATATGAAAGGGGATGACAATGCAAAGGTTCAGTGGTGGATTAGCGTTTTGCAGGTGAAAGAAATTGGGGATGGTGTTGAAATCACTAGGGAAGGGCGAGGGGTTTGGCTGGATATTGATTTGGTCTCTTTTGTTTGCTTATTTTTTATAGGGTTAAATATGTTTTTAGTCCCTAAAGTATTGGTCGTTTCTGGTTTTCGTCCCTCTTTCAAAGTAAGGTACAATTTGATCCTCATTCTTTTCGAAACATTTGTTTTAGTCCTCGGAATTTTGGTTTTAGTCCTCATTTTGTTGCTAAATGAGGACCAAATTTTTAAACGGTGTTAGTTTTCGAGGACTAAAACGAACGTTTTCGGAAAGAATGAGGACCAAATTGTACCTTACTTTGAAAGAGGGACGAAAACCAAAAACGGCCAATAGTTTAGGGACTAAAAACATATTTAACCCTTTTTTATAATACAAGGAGGATCAGGAGGATGAAACTGATGATATTAGTGGCAAAGTCGTACATGGGAAGTCACATGGTGAATATGGGAGGGTGATTGTACGTGGAAGGATGACGACGGACGGGAATATTCATACATCCAAACACACTTAAACAGAGCAACATCACAGTATAATGCAGTATGACTACGCAAGTGAACGAGGGAATAAGGCGTGCTTACCTCTTGGAGCTTCACTGGCCGCTGTTAGCTATGTGAATCCGGTGACTCCTCCTCTTCTTCCAAGCTGGCTTCCGCGTCTCTTTGCAGGTGCCAAAAATGGTGAATGCCCTCCAGAAGCCCTCACCAATGATCGAAGATGATGGATAAAAAACCAAACAACCCCCCCGCTGTGTGTATATTTTCTCTCTGCTTTTCTGTGTGTTCTCCTGTTAAAATCTCTGTGCCCCGTTGATGGACAAATTTATGAACACCAAAATATGACGTCACAAACTTGTTTTTCAATCGGCAAGTATGACCGAATCGTTCAAGTAATAAACTTGGTAAGACCAAGTATCGTTCTTCCCAAAGGACTCACGGCCTAGTTTAGTTGTGTGGTTTCTTGATTAGCTAAGACTTAAAGACAAAATATTTGGATTTTATATGCAAAAGACGAAAATTAAATATGTATGCATGAAGTTTTGATCAATGGCAAAAAGCAAAAGATAAACACTTTCAATGAAATATATGTATGAATATGTTGTTGGGGTCAATTTAATCTTATCCACTCTAATATATTTTAGGAATTCAACATTCAAATCATCATTGTTAATGCCACTCTCTAAAGTACCTTTCAAGAAGGCTTCTCCCTAATCACGAGTTCATATAATTCCTAGCATTCCTAATGATCAATTCATAAGTGCAGGAGCTTAATGACAACCAATATAATATTGGGAGAAATTCCCCGGATCTAGACTTCCCCGTACGCGCCCGTATCGACAAAACCAATAATCATGCATCGAATGAGTTAAACAATGCAAGCATTAAGCAAAGAGGAAAAACCCTAACTAATGATGAAAGAAAGCATAGATCTTAAATTAAAGATGTAAAAACAGATTCCATATATGAGAGCTTCAAAAGATTACATTGATTCCCCAACAAACATACAGAGTTTAAGCTCCTGAGTGCCGCTCAGCGGTCATTTCGTGTCTCGTTTCTTCCCCTCAGCGGCCATTTTGCCCTTCAGCGAATCTCCCGTAAGCTCCTGAGTGCCGCTCAGCGGTAAACTGCCGCTGAGCGGTGACTTCGGCTTCTCCTTTTGCACTTTTTGATATCTTTTCTAATTCCATATCTCTCCTTCTTCACTTCTTTCACCAAATTCACCTTAAAACCTGCACAAAAACACTGAAATCCAGCATAAACTTGTCCAACTCTCTTATTTCTGAAAATATGAAGAAAAGCATGATTTCAAGCTAGATTCTAAGTATAAAGGTTGCTTTTAGTATCAATTTTAAGCATGAAAATAACAGTTTTTCAACTGTTATCACCCGTATCAAAATCCCCTTGTACCGATCCCGTACGTCCAAAACGTCTCTGCCATCATCCGCGTACTCTGCAAAACGGTTTCTGCTCCCCTTCATTCCAACACCACGACCTTGTCCCCCCAATGAGAAACCTTCTTTTCCCTTTTTCATCATTTTTTACTAAAAGACAAAAATGCCTTTTTCTTCTTGTTTTTTTTTTAGTTATATCATATTAGAACAAAATAAAATATAAAGGAATAAAACTAGAAAAAAAACAAAAATAAAATAAAATAAAAATAATAATAAAAATAAAAAATAGAAGAAAAGAAAAAGAATAAGTAAAGTGAGAAATAAAAATAAAAATAAAGATAAAAATAATATAAGAATAAAATAAAGCATAATAAATAAATACTAAAAAAAAGTCATAAAATAAATAAATCAATAAAAATAAAAGGATAAAAAGCAAAAATAAAGTAAAACAGTAAAAATAAAAATGAAAATAAAAAAAGGAAAATCGACTACAGTAAAAGCCAAAAAAAAAAATCAATCCGGACGAAATTTGGTATTGACAAACATGTATGCATGAATTTGAACAATGGAAAAGAGGAATACAAACACTTTAATGAATTAGATGGATGAGTATGTTGTTGGGGTTATCAATTTCATCTTATCCACTCTCATATACTTTAGGAATTCATCATTCTTTTCATCAATTGCTAATGCCACTCTCTAAATCACCTTGCAAGAAGGCCTATCCTTAATTACGAGTTCATACAATTCCTAGCATCCCTAATAATTAATTCTAAAGTGCAGAAGCTTAACGGCAACCAATATGCTATTGGGAGAAATTCCCCGGATCTAGATTTCCTCGTACGTTCCCATATTGACAAAATCAATAATCATGGCATTGAATGATTTAAACAATGCAAGCTTTAAGCAAAGAGGAAAAACCCTAACTAATGATGAAAGAAAGTTGATGGACAAATTTATGAACACCAAAATATGATGTCACAAACTTGTTTTTCAATCGGCAAGTATGACCGAATCGTTCAAGTAATAAACTTGGTAAGACCAAGTATCGTTCTTCCCAAAGGACTCACGGCCTAGTTTAGTTGTGTGGTTTATTGATTAGCTAAGACTTAAAGACGAAATATTTGGATTTTTATATGCAAAAGACGAAAATTAAATATGTATGCATGAAGTTTTGATCAATGGCAAAAAAAAACAAAAGATAAACACTTTCAATGAAATATATGTATGAATATGTTGTTGGGGGTCAATTTCATCTTATCCACTCTCATATATTTTAGGAATTCAACATTCAAATCATCATTGTTAATGCCACTCTCTAAAGTACCTTTCAAGAAGGCTTCTCCCTAATCACGAGTTCATACAATTCCTAGCATTCCTAATAATTAGTTCATAAGTGCAGGAGCTTAACGACAACCAATATAATATTGGGAGAAATTCCCCAGATCTAGACTTCCCCGTACGTGCCCGTATCGACAAAACCAATAATCATGCATCGAATGAGTTAAACAATGCAAGCATTAAGCAAAGAGGAAAACCCTAACTAATGAGGAAAGAAAGCATAGATCTTAAATAAAAGATGTAAAAACAAATTCCATATATGAGAGCTTCAAAAGATTACATTGATTCCCCAACAAACATACAGAGTTTAGTTCACCATATTCATGGTGAACCTAGATGAATAACAATGAAAGAATGAAAGATAAAACCCTAAAAAAAGTGAAGAGGAAGCCTCAGCATCCAAGATCCTCCTTCAAAGGGGTGGAAGAGAGAGTGTTTGCTTCGTTTCTGCCAAAGATACAAACCCTAGGACGTCCTAAAGCTTATATACTATTCTAAAATTACAAAAAATCTAGGTCCAAGCCCATAAGTGTGCCGCTCAGCGGTAAGTGCGCGTCTCGTTTCTTCCCCTCAGCGGCCATTTTGCCCCTCAGTGGACCTCCCGTGACTTCCTGAGTGCCGCTCAGCGGTAAACTGCCGCTGAGCGGTACTTTCGGCTTCTCCTTTTGCACTTTTTAATGTCTTTTCTGATTCCATCTCTCTCCTTCTTCACTTCTTTCACTAAATTCACCTTAAAACCTGCACAAAAACACTGAAATCAAGCATAAACCTGTCCAGCTCTCTTATTTTTGAAAATATGGATAAAAGCATGATTTGAAGCTAGTTTCTAAGTGTAAAGGTTGCTTTTAGTGTCAATTTTAAGCATGAAAATAACAGGTTTTCAACTGTTATCACAACCCTAAACTTAGAACTTTGCTTGCCCTCAAGCAAACAAGATATAACTCAATCTTCAACCAATTCATATGATGGTTCTCTCATTCAAAAATCCTCTTTTTAGATAAGTAAAAACTTCAATCAAACTTATGACCAAGAGTTCAATCAAGATGTGCACATGCTTTAGTGTTTCACAAAGTCAGTTAATACCCAACAAATGCTCTTTTTCATGAATGACCAATTAATTAAGCATGGATGTTCATGTGCTAATGGAATATTTCCTCACTAGGTATAGTGTTTCACTCAACACACAAGTGTATAAGAGGTAATCACTCATTCACTCCACTATCACAATGTCACATGAATCAACTTTGCCTTTCATTTTACCACAATCAAAAACATTCACAAGCATGCATCATCACAAGGACTTTTCAATCGCTTATAATGTGGCTGGGCTAACAAGAAAATTGGTTTTTCTGGATCACAAAATCCTTGAGTTAAGAGAATCATAACAACACAATTTTTCTTATTCATTCCCAACTTTCTTTTGCATTGAGCTTTGCTTTTTCTTTTCTTTTTCTTTGCATTATCATATTCCTAATTCTTAGCTCTTAGCTCAATGCTTTTCCTTTTTCATGCTTTTCCAACAACCCCAAACTTGAACATTTAACAATACCACACAAGATTTTCTACTTAACTCAAGGTAAAGCTTTTCAATAAGGGTTTTCAATTTACGTTCAAGGCTAAGGGTTCAAAGGATAGAACACAAAGTGTTCTCTTTTAGTGGGCTAACTTTATGAATTAGCCCAATAAAAAGGTTTCCAACAAACGGCCTTGATCACATGATGCAAAACAAGCAATTGATTAAATCATAGAAAACCTGGGCAAAGTCATTCATGCCTTCAAAGTAATAGCATTCAACCAATAAAAACTCTGGAGCTCAAAACCTCACATATAAGCTCATTCACATTTGACATACACATCCTGCTTGATTTCACAATCACAATCATAATATCCTGCATTTGTTCACAAAGCTTGTGAATCACCTGTATAAGCATTTTAATGTGCACATCTATCTCAACATCAATCAATCACTAATCATCATCAAGCATTACTTATCAAACAATCACAGTTAATAGCAAACCATCACACAAACCAGGTGTTCAAAAGAGTACATCAAACCCTAAACAAAAACAAATAAGTTCAGAAAACTTAAACCAACAAATGCATAAGCATATGATAGCATTCATCAGTAAACGCTATCTCAGCTCCTCATCAATCTGAGCTGTCCTCTGTATCTTCCTCTTCCTCCTCATCTTCATCATCTTCAAATGCATCATCATCATCAGCTTCATCTAAAGCTTATATATTATTCGTAAATTACAGAAAATTAGGTCCAAGCCCATATAAGTGTCGCTTAGAGGTAAAGTACCGCTCAGCGGTAAGTGCGTGAGACGTTTCTTCCCCTCAGCGGCCATTTTGCCCCTCAGCGGACCTCCCGTGACTTCCTGAGTGCCGCTCAACGGTAAACTGCCGCTGAGCGGTGACTTCGGCTTCTCCTTTTGCACTTTTTGATGTCTTTTCTGATTCCATCTCTCTCCTTAAAACCTGCACAAAAACACTGAAATCAAGCATAAACCTGTCCAGCTCTCTTATTTCTGAAAATATGAAGAAAACCATGATTTCAAGCTAGTTTCTAAGTATAAAGGTTGCTTTTAGTATCAATTTTAAGCATGAAAATAACAGTTTTTCTACTGTTATCATCCACCCCAGCTATCTTGCAAAGGTGAGTAATCAAGGAGGGATGTCCTAGTGGTGCTTTGTTGTTTGAGGTATTGGCGCACACACTAATCTCATCAGCTATCACCTGCCCAATATTAACATTTAAGTGTCTAATAGCACAGTAGATGAATAGTGCCCTGCTGAGAGTAATATCTGACACATGTGAACATGGCTGAATGTTGGCATGAGAAAACGCCATCCAATACTTTGCAAGAGGAGTCAAATCCGTCCTCCTAATGTTAACCACTGAGCCAGATCAATTCCTTTGGAAGTGTCCTCCAGGTATGCATAGTACTCTCTCCATATCCTCATAATCAACACCTTCCTCCATGCAAAGAGCAAACTGGCACTGCTCACCAGCCCATACAGTGTCTAGGAAGTTATTAATAGAATCAGGATCATACCTGATAGCATGGCCTCTAACATAGCCCAAATAATTCTCAGCTGGATAATCACCAATCTTCTTAGCATTGGTGTAAAATTCCTTTACCACAGCTATGTTGGCAGGTGCAGGATAAGTGGCTAGCTTTCCCTAGTCATTCCCTAACACTTGCTCTCCAAATTGAGGAGCAAAGTTAGGTATCATTCCAACCTTTCTCTCCATCAGAAGTCTCCTGTCCTGAACCACCCTAACATGCTTCTCATGTTTTCTAGAGAGGAACCTGCTAGAGTGGGGTTGCTCTGGTTCCTTTTCCTTTCTCTTGGTTGCCATGGTTTTCAATCTTTTTCCTGAAGAGGATGTCATTCCTACATTCAAACACAAATACAAAACCACAGAACATGATGTTAATCATTAGTAAAACACAGAACACAACTCCTTTCGAAGCTAAACCACCGCTGAGGGCCAGAATTTCTCCTCAGCGCCACCAGTGCCACATTCCAACACGCAAAAATTCAGAAAAACCAAATCTGGCAGAGTGCCGCTCAGCGGCAGTTTACACCTCAGCGTAACTCTGCAGATTTTGGAAAATCTTGTTTTAAAGCTGTCCTAACTCCACCCAAATGCAATTTTCAGTTTTCCAGTTCATAATCATGCAGTTTAATCAGTTCAAACATCAAATATATCATCAAATCATGCATAGAAATCAAAACCCCTAAATATTCATGCTTTGACAATCACATTCAAAATCAAAAACCCTAGAATGAACAAAATGCATTTTACTTACTTAGGTGGAGATACTAGATGCAATGAGAATGTTTCCAATCTAAGATACTCTCTTCCAACCCTAAACTTGAATGGAACACTAGTGAAAAAGTGAGTGGAAGAGAAATTTTCTTAAGAGGAAAGAGTGAAAAGATGTGGAAAACCTTGGAGAAGGTATGTGGAAGTGTTTGTGCAGAGAAAAGCCTGAAAGTATGAGAACTTGCGCAGCTTAGGGTTTAAAAATACCCTAATGGGCTCGGGTCCCGCTAAGGGGAACTAAAGCCCATTCTGCGAGAGTACCGCTCAACGGTAAATTACCGCTCAGCGGCACTTTCGTGATGTGCTCTTCTCCTTCTTTAACCTACGTGCCTCCCATACATGCCCCTCACTGGTTCCCTGCAAGTCAATGTTTAAAATGCTTATGCAAACCCTAACTAAAACAAACAAACAGAAATATTCAATCAACTGGGTTGCCTCCCAGGTAGCGCTTGTTTAACGTCACGAGCCTGACCCAAAATCCACCAACACCCATCAGTAGGTGCAAAATTTTCTTACCAACACCCATGAGTAGGTGTTACAAACATAGTATCCTTCAGTAGATACTTAACCACCTAGCATCCTTTAGTAGATGCTATCTCCAACAAAATAATACAAAAATAATGTTCACAAATTAAAAATTACAAAACTAAATCAAAAGTCTGTAAATCCACTGGGTTGCCTCCCAGCAAGCGCTCTTTTAACGTCATTAGCTTGACCCAATAAAATTCAAGTTCCATCTTCTTTATAGTTGATGTTGTCATTCCACCAACTCCTCAGCTGTTTCCTCTGAACTGTCTTGGTCCTTCTAGAATATGGAGACTCTATCTCTATCATCTCCTTCTCTTTAAAGCCTTTCACAACCCACAACTTGTTCTTGATTCTTACAGGTGAGCCAAGTTGGAGTCTTCTTCTCTCCCAATCACTAGGAATTTCTCCTCCTCTTCCAATATTTTCTTCCTTGGGTACCTGAAACAACAAACAATGGTTACCTGAAACCGTGAGATTTTCAACTTTCCGGCTAGTCATGGGTGCATCTTGAAATGCAGCTTTATAACTAGCTTCTTCCTCCTTTGCTTGCGTCTCATCTTTGAAGACGTCTACCACCACTCTCTCCTCTCTGTCCTAGAGCACCACTATACCTTCATTTACATCAAGAATAGCTCTGGCCGTTTTCATAAACGGTCTTCCAAGTATGATAGGTATCTTCTCTGTCTCCATTTCATCACCACAAAGTCTGCCAAGAACTGAAGTTTGCCAACACAAACTATAATGTCCTCTACAATCCCACATGGCTCCTTTGAAGATCCATCGGCCATTACTATTTTAACCTTTGCAGGTTTTACTTTAACATTGCCGATTTGCTCCAGTAAAGAATAAGGTATCAAGTTAACACTTGAACCTAAATCAAGGAAAGCTTTCTTTACCTTTTTCTTCCCTATGGTACAAGGGATAGAAAAACTGCCTGGATCTGATGCTTTAGGAGGGAATGACTCTTTTTTAACAGTTATACACTCTTTTGCCTCATCATCTCTACGTCTCTTTTTTGTAGAGATTTCTTCATCAGATTTTGTGTAAACTGTGATTTGCTGTAGAATCTACCAATGTGCTTCATTATCCACCATTCTGAATAATTCTGTGAAGTCCATTTGTTTCCCTTCATGGATTGGAAAAGGAAAAGTACTTGTGCTCTCTATGTCTCTTCTCTCTGCTGTATCTAACTCAACTTTATCATCATCAACACTCTTTACCACCTTGCACTCTTCTCTGGGGTTAACCTCAGTATTAGCCCCAAAATTTCTATTTGGCCTTTCTTCCAATTGCTTGGTAATCTGACCAATTTGAATCTCCAAGTTCTTTATAGCAGCTTCAGTGCTCTTTTGAGAAGATTCAGTTTTCTGTATGAATTGCTGAAGAGTTTCTTCCAACCTTGTTGATCTTTCATTAAGCATAGAAACTGTTGCCAAAAGGTTGGTTGCTGCTGCTTATTATATTGACTAGCTTGCCCAGTTTGTCCCTGACCAATGCTTGGGTGTGGTTTCCACCCTTGGTTGTAATTCCCTTGACGGTATGGAAATTGATTGGCCATGAAATTAACGTCCTCTACAGCTTCAACTGGAAAGGCACATTGACCATTGATATGGTCACCTCCACACAATTCGCACAACTGGGTTTGTACCTGTGCAGCAGTTTTCAACTCTTTGGGTAATTGTGCAAGAGTTTTGGTCAGAGTCTCCGGCTGTTGAGTTAGGATTTTGTTTTGAGCTAGCAGGGCATCATGTGTCTGTAATTGGAGAACCCCTTTTTGTTGCATAGGAGCTCCTCTCTCACTGTGCAGCTCATTATCACTAGTAGCCATGTTTTCTATAATTTCTGTTGCTTCCTCTGGAGTTTTCCATTT
Source organism: Vigna reflexopilosa (assembly GCA_027742785.1). Classification (NCBI taxonomy): domain Eukaryota; kingdom Viridiplantae; phylum Streptophyta; class Magnoliopsida; order Fabales; family Fabaceae; genus Vigna; species Vigna reflexopilosa. Next base: position 17,336,483 of record CM050924.1, read on the forward strand.
AATATTGCCTCCTGCTGAGGCGTCCAACATCATCTTGGTTTGTGAACCAAGCCCTCCAAGGAAAGTTAAGACTACTTCCTGTTCTTCAAAGCCATGCGTGGGTGTTTTTCTTAGCAGACTTTTGTATCTATCCCATGCATGTATCAATTTTAAGCATGAAAATAACAATTTTTCAACTGTTATCAATGTATTGATCAATTGGATCAAAAGAAGCAAAAATGATTAAAATTATAGAATGATTATGTTGTTGGGGTTTTCGATTCATCCTATCCACTCTCATGTATTCAAGAATTCATCTTTCTTCATTAATGTTAATGCCACTTTCTAATTTACCTTAAACCCGATGTCTCGGTGAAGAAAGCCTACTCCTAATTACTTGTTTACAATGTCTTGTCTTCCTAGCAATTATTCATGCATTACATTCGCACAGAAGCTTAAAGGCAACCAATCTTCCTATCCCTACGTCTAGGCAATATTGCTCTTGGGAGAATTTCTTCAGTTCTAGATTTAATTATATGTGTCCATACAAATAAAATCAATGATCATGCAATTGAATGAGTTAAACAAAGCATGCATAGAGTATAGAAAAAAAACCCTAACAATTAATTAAATAAAGCATATAGATTAAAGAACCAATTCAATAGATGAGAGTTTCAAAGGATTACATCGGTTCCCCAACAACAATGAAGGTTTAGTTCACCATAGACATGGTGAAACTAGATGAAAAACAATGAAAGAATGAAAGATAGAACCCTAGAAGTTGAAGAATAGAGCTTGAGCATCCAAAATCCTCCTCCAAGGGGTGAAGAAAGTGTGATTTCGCCTCTTTTTGTCCAAAGATACTAACTCTAATTCGGCTAAAACCTTATATAGATTCCTAAAAATTACAGAAAATAGGCCCAAGCCCAAACTAAATGGTGCTCAGCGGTAATTAGCGCTCAGCGGTAAGTGCGATTCTTCTATTTTGACGCTCAGCTACAATTTTGCCCTTTAGCAGTGACTGCGAGACTTCAGAGTACCGTTCAGCAGTAAAAGTGGCGCTGAGCGGTAACTACGGCTCTTCTTTTGTGCACTTTTCCTTCCTTTTTTGAGTCCAACTCCTGGCTACTTCACTTCTTTCATTCAATTCATCTTAAAACCTGCAAAATAAGGAAAACCAAGCAAAACGCAGTGAACGACAGCCGAACGAACATCTGGTTGAATAGATACGTATATACAAAGAAAAAGTCTTTGGTATGAGTCCCCTTTCCATGAAAGAATCGCTCATTAGGGTGACTAACACCGAGACGAAACAAACGGGCATCTTCCCCATCCCTCGCTAGGTACGAACGTTCCGCCCACAACCGTAGTTCCTCTCAGGTAGAAAAATCGGATTCATAGGACCCCACTTCGTGGGAAGCCTAGTCGTATCTCCCGATCACGGGCCAGCCACTGGCCGGTTCAGCCCGTTCAACGTCTATGACTACATCCCTCTGAAGAAGGAAGAGCGATATCCTGTTTATAACCCTCTCGCTGCCACCCGCGGAAGACTTCGGCCTCGATCCCCCCTCTCGCTCGGGCCTTTTAAGATAAGACGAAGACACCGAGATGAGAGACGACGATCGGCTCCCGTTGGATGACTCCTCGCCTCCCCTGCCCATCGACTCATTGGAAGAAGAAACACGAACAGTAGACATTTATTAATTGCCTTGGAAAAAGAATTTTCAACCGAACGATAACAACAGAAGAAAAAGAGTGTGTGTGTGAAAGTGATTGCGTCTCGCGCTCCTATTTATAGTAAAATTTTTGAAACCGCTGATGCACATCCATCGTCCAAATCTTGCACGATCAATGGCTCAGATCAAGCGATGATCCCGCTACTCGAGACAAACGGCCTATGATGGTATGACACGTGTTTTCCTGCTCAAAGTCAATTTCAAAAAGCGCCGACCGGCCACTCGTTACTATAAAACCCAACATCAACTAGTTGTCTAGGGCTTGGGGGGCCTGATGTATCAGATGACCCCCGGACGGTCCAAGACATAACACCCGCTTAAAGTCAATTTTTGTGCTCTTGTCCTTCATAGGTGCATTCTATTTTCTCTCTCATTGTGACGAAACTTTATTTCGACGAACCCACCTTTTGAAGGTTAGTTTTCGTTTTCGTTTTCGTTTTGAAGAACTTATTTGTTGAACTTGTTTGTTGTTTTTTTGTTAAACTTGTTTGTTGTTGTTGTTTAATTGAACTTGTTTGTTGTTGTTGTTTGATTGAACTTGTTTGTTGTTGTATTTTGATTGAACTTGTTTGTTGTTGATACTACACTACATGTTCATAGTTCATGCTTTATAAAATACCAAAAACTCAAATTTGGTATTTTTTTGCTTTTCATGTCTAGTATAGTTATAAAAAAGGATCACAATTAATTAAAAAAAAACAAAAAAAAATTATTAACGTCGAATATTGACAAAATTCGACATAAAATTAATTAACGTCGAATTTCTTAAATTCGACGTAAATTTACGTCTTCTGATATGACGTCATTTGCGAATTCGCCGTTAGAAACACAAAATATTCGACGTTTATGCGATTTTTGTACTAGTGTGAAGTCAAAATAGAGAATTAGTTATTAGAAGCTTTTTCTATTATGATATGTAATGTTATTTCTATACTTAGATACTTTTGAAAAAAAAAATTATTTTTAATTATAGTTCAATTATTATTATTTTTTAATTCGTAAAATGCGAAACCTTTTTTTAAGTACTTATGTAATAATAGATCTGTATGTTTCACGTTTGTGTAAATAATTTTCCAATACACATACAGAAAGTAAGTTATTCAATTTTAATTAAATTCTTTATTGAAACATGTACTTACTTTTTGCACCCGTTCCAATTCTATTAAAATTGCTATTAAAAGAAAATGAAAATATTTTTATATACTCTTTCTTAGTCACACTTCTGTCTTGTGATAGACTTTCATTAAATCAAAATAATTTATTTACACTTTAATTATTTGAGTAACTAAAGGTAATTTTTAGTGTTCATTATTATTTCAACATATACTAAAATCTCTTCGTGGAACCTAAGTTTAACGAGGTACATATACATAAATTATCAGTAAAATAATATGTTGCTAGTTAAATTAATTTATAATATTCAATGTTTAATATATATATATATATATATATATATATATATATATATATATATATATATATACTATTTTAATGGGTAAAACTTACCTATTAATACCATAAATTTTTTCAATCATAAATAAACTAAAGATTTTTTCCAATAAAAAAGTTGTGAATAGTAACTATAAGTTTAACCATAAATAAAATTTTATTTTAATTATTGTGACATCCCCAAATATACGGCGTGTATATATAATAAAGACGTCACCAGATTATAATAATAAAAAGCAGTTGGAAACATATATCTGAATATTAGGATTACAGTCATCCTTAAAATACTAAGAAGCGAAGCAAATGTACTCAAGTTTGCCCACATACCATGAATTTTACATATTACAGTTCTTTTTAAATGCAAAAGTTAAAGTGATAGGCGACACTCCGAGGAGAAAACGAAACTTGAGAGATCTGGACTCCTCGAGGCCTCCTTGACATCGATGCGCAGCGGAAAGAAGCAGATTTACTCGAGAACCCTAGGTTTTGGGGGATTAATCGGTGAAAACTCTAGGGTTGAAGATAAGGAAGGATTTAATCGGTGGAGAAGAAGGATTCAACGATTAAATCAATGAAATGGAAAGAAATCATGATCTGACTTAGTGAGTGGGCGAAGAACAATGGTGGAAGCAATGATAGAGCACCAAACAAAGGTTGAATCGGTGCGAAGGTGAGAAAAGGCAAGGATAAGGCAAATCTGAGATATGGATCGGTGGAGATGACTTACGTGAGGGTTTGTGATGGTAGATCTGTGAGGAAAATGGTTGCTGGATGAGATGCACTGGAAGAAAGACGAACGCGAGAGTGATGGTTTATTCTCTCGAATGATTGACAGAAAAATGATGAGTAGCGTTGGAGCCACAGGCATGCGTGGCAGCGACGTAGGCGTGACGGATGACACAAGGCACGCGGAAGTCAAGGATTGGGAAAGCGTGATATACGGTGGCTGAATGAAAAATCCTATTTGGAAAATGAGAGAATGGATGGTGTAAAGGGAAGGTGGCTAGAGGAGATCCTTTGGGATTCTCTAGCTTGACTTTCAAGGGAATTAAATTCTGGAGTTCTCTCTACAGAAAGTTTAATTCATTATTCTCAAATGTGTCTTACAAGAGGTGGTGGCATGTCTATATATAGGACTAAAAGTCCCTCCTATCCAGCACATGCCTAACACCTTTTACACATGCTTTTAATAAAAGTAAAAGAAATACTACACTAAACTAATTAGCCTTGGTCCCCGCGTTGGAACCACAGGCACGCGTGGCAGCGACGTAGGCGTGACAGATGACACAAGCCACGCGGAAGTCAAGGATTGGGAAAGCGTGATCTACGGTGGCTGAATGAAAAATCCTATTTGGAAAATGAGAGAATGGATGGTGTGAAGGGAAGGTGGCTAGAGGAGATCCTTTGGGATTCTCTAGCTTGACTTTCAAGGGAATTAAATTTTGGAGTTCTCTCTACAGAAAGTTTAATTCATTATTCTCAAAAGTGTCTTACAAGAGGTGGTGGCATGTCTATATATAGGACTAAAAGTCCCTCCTATCCAGCACATGCCTAACACCCTTTACACATGCTTTTAATAAAAGTAAAAGAAATACTACACTAAACTAATTAGCCTTGGTCCCCGCGTATCATCCCCTCCCCCTTGGAAAGGATTTGTCCTCAAATCTGATGGTGCTTTTGAAGACTTATTTTTGTTAGCTTCATAAGGGTTCCTCCTGGGTCAAATATCCATCTGCAATAAGCATCAAACATATCTCTAATTAGTTTTCTTTGACCCAATAAGATATATAAAAGGATATGTGTAGAAGAAGGTTTCCAAATTTTGAAATTTTTATTTTTAATATAACAAAGAAACCTTTCTTCATTTGAAATTTTATTTGTATCTTGAGTTATTGGTAACCATAAAGGTGACCATAACCCAAGTTGGAACTTTGCATGTGTTGAAAGTGATAACATTTTTAAAGATGGAGTGGCCAATTCTTTGAAAGAAAAGTGAAATTTGGAAAATTCAAATATAAATGGATAAAAGTGAGAGGATAGAAAACCTCCCCTTAAGAGTTTAACTTCTAATGTAGGAGGAGATGTTGCCCTTAGTTGCTTTGGTTTCTTTTCTTCCATTTCTATCCTTTCAACTTCTTCCTTTTCTCTTCTAAGTGTTTCTTTTCTCTCTTTTCTTTTATTTCGTTCTTCCTCTTCTCTTCTCTCTTTTTCTCTTCTCTCTATTTCTCTTTTCTCTCTTACTTCTTGCTTTTGTTTTTCTCTTTTTAATCTCTCAATTCTATGTTTGCTTGTCTCTTCCCATAGCCTCCTAAGTTTTTCTAGAAACTCACTTTCCCTACGGGAGAACCCACTTAAATTTTGAATGAATGACTCACCTTCTCTAATAAGCTCTCTCATAAGTTCTAAGTTTCTTTCAATTTCTCGAGGCACAAACTTTCTTCTCATACAAGCTTTCAATTCATTCCAATCATGAATGGGATATTTTCTACCCATCGTAACATGGTATTGCCTATCATCCCACCACTCTCTTGCATGCTTTTTAAAACTAGAAGTGTAAAGATTAAGAATATAAGATTCATTATCTCTAGAATAGAAGGATTCATATTTACTTTTTCTCACCATGAATGAATGCATGTCATTAATTTCCTTTTCCCAAGCTAGGTATGTTAATGCACCAATATCATCACCAAAGAATGGAATATTTTCACTAGCTTGTTTATACAAATCATCTTCAATCCTATCAAATTCATAAGATGAACAAGACTTCCTTCTAACTTTATCATGTTCTCTTTTGATGCCTTTGTAACTAAGTTGCTTATCTAAATTAAAATTCCTAGAAGACCTATATGAATAACAAGACATCTTTGTTTCTAAAAGTTTTTCTAGTGTAAAAGATTTACAAGATTCACACTTAGACAAGTCCCAGATAAGAGAGGTGAGTCATGAAGACTGCTTATTTTAAAACTTATGCTTTCTTTCATCATTAGCTAGGGTTTTTCCTCTTTGCTTAAAGCTTGCTTTGTTTAACTCATTCATTGTGATGATTATTGATTTTGTCGATATGGGAACGTACGGGGAAATCTAGATCCGGGGAATTTCTCCCAATAGCATATTGGTTGCCTTTAAGCTTCTGAACTTCAGAATTAATTACTAGGAATGTTAGGAATTGTATGAACTCGTAATTAAGGATATGCCTTCTTGCAAGGTGATTTAGAGAGTGGCATTAGCATTGATGAAAAGAATGTTGAATTCCTAAAAGTATATGAGAGTGGATAAGATGAAATTGATAACCCCAACAACATACTCATCCATCTAATTCATTAAAGTGTTTGTATTCCTCTTTTCCATTGATCAAATTCATGCATACATTTTTAATTACTGTCTTTTGCATTTAAACCTCAAATCAATTGTTTACAAGTCTTAAATAATCAACAAATCATATAGCTAACTAGGCCGTGAGTCCTTTGGGAGCACGATACTTGGTCTTACCGAGTTTTATTACTTGATACGATCCGGTCACACTTGCCGATTGTTAAACAAATTTGTGGCGCCGTTTTTCGGTGTTCATAAATTTGTCATCAAGTTTTTGGCGCCGTTGCCAGAGACTCGTGGTTTAACTAGTTTATTTGTGTGATTATTGATTATCTTTGACTTGTTTTTGAATTTTGAAATTTGAATTTCTGTTTTTTTATTTTTTTTGTTTTTATTTTATTTTATTTTTTTTTATTTTATTGGTTTAATCCTTTTCGATATCCCTATTTTTGTAGGATTGTCTCAAACAGGTCCTCATATTTTAAAGTCTCTTGGTTAGGTCCTTAATTGTTAAAATTTGAATCAAATTAAACCTTGCCGTTAAATTAGGTAGACGGCGTCAAAAAAATTGATTCGTGGCTTAGTGACTTGACTGAGTGTTGTTGATGTGGCACATATTGGTTATCTGAGTTGGCTTTCTTTTTATTTATTCATTTAAAAAAATTAACTTTAATCAAAACGCAACGTTTTGTCTACAAAAAATGTAGTTTTTAATTGAGTGAAGAACGTTTTAATTATTTGGGGGAATTTGGAAAATTAAAAGGGATTTGAATAAAATCCTAAATTGGAAGGCTGAAATCCCATAAATGAAACGTCTGCCTGAAGAACGAAAGAAGCTTTCACATCTCCACCAGCGAGAACCAAAGGAAGTCGCTCCTCCATGGAAGCACCGGAGAAGAAAGAAAGCAACCAGAAAAAGGAATTTCATGGAGCACCACTTATGAACGCTGAAGAGCATGACGGTTTGAATTTGACTGACGTGCTTGATTTTGAAGAGATATTAGTCAGAAAAAAAAGGAAACAAAATATTTTGCAACGTGAACAAATGGTTTTTGCAGCGTGAACGCGATACCAGATCTGCGAGTGAAAGGGTTTTGCCATTGCCTGCATCTGCACGAGCTGAACCTGGGAAAAGAAGAAGCTTCTCGATGTGGTTCTCCCACACATAGAAGAAGGAAACCTAGAAATTTGATAACTAATTTAGGGTTCTCTGCAAATTTTAAATTAGGGTTCTAAATGGATTCTGATTTAGGAAAGGTTTAATCATTTGTTAATTGTTTTTTATTTAAACGTTGATTTCTTCAATTTAGGGATTCCTTCATTTAAAACGTTCATTTATTCTGTTAAAAATTAAAACGTTGCGTTTTGATTTAAAAATTTAACTTTTTTAAATATAAAAACTCACCATTAAGCCAGGTCAACGATAGTACTGTGCCACGTCAGTACCATTTGGTCATCTCAGCAACCCACGCATCATTTTCTTTAACGTCGTCCAGCCAACTTAACGGGAAGGTCTCCATTGATTTCAATTTCCAAAATTAAGGACCATTTTGACACACTTTAGAAAACGAGGACCTAACTGAGACAATCCTGCACAAATAGGGATGTCGAAAAGGATTAAACCTATTTTATTTTATTTTATTTTATTTTATTTTATTTTTCTGTTTTTATTTTTTTGTTTTCTGTTTTTATTTTCTGTTTTTATTTTTTTTGTTTTTATTTTATCTTCTAATCTCTTATTTTATATCTTCTCTATCTTTTTGCGCTAACAATTGTTTTTAAGGTTTTGTGCCTAATGCCTGCAGGATGCAATTCGGTCAAGAATTTAACTATATAGGCACTCAATTCTTCCAAGGTCAACAAAGGAAAGCAAGAGATCTCATCTTTTAGGCAAGGCATGGACGAATCACTAGGTCACGCATGGGACAGGTACCAAAGCCTATTAAGAAAGACTCCCACGCATGGATTTGATGAAGTAGAAGTAGTCCTAACCTTCTGATGGACAAATTTATGAATACCAAAATATGATGTCACAAACTTGTTTTTCAATCGGCAAGTATGACCGAATCGTTCAAGTAATAAACTTGGTAAGACCAAGTATCGTTCTTCCCAAAGGACTCACGGCCTAGTTTAGTTGTGTGGTTTCTTGATTAGCTAAGACTTTAAGACGAAATATTTGGATTTTATATGCAAAAGACGAAAATTAAATATGTATGCATGAAGTTTTGATCAATGGCAAAAAGCAAAAGATAAACACTTTCAATGAAATTTATGTATGAATATGTTGTTGGGGGTCAATTTCATCTTATCCACTCTCATATATTTTAGGAATTCAACATTCAAATCATCATTGTTAATGCCACCCTCTAAAGTACCTTTCAAGAAGGCTTCTCCCTAATCACGAGTTCATACAATTCCTAGCATTCCTAATGATCAGTTCATAAGTGCAGGAGCTTAACGACAACCAATATAATATTGGGAGAAATTCCCCGGATCTAGACTTCCCCGTACGTGCCCGTATTGACAAAACCAATAATCATGCATAGAATGAGTTAAACAATGCAAGCATTAAACAAAGAGGAAAAACCCTAACTAATGATGAAAGAAAGCATAGATCTTAAATAAAAGATGTAAAAAACAAATTCCATATATGAGAGCTTCAAAAGATTACATTGATTCCCCAACAAACATACAGAGTTTAGTTCACCATATTCATGGTGAACCTAGATGAATAACAATGAAAGAATGAAAGATAAAACCCTAGAAAGGTGAAGAGGAAGCCTCAGCATCCAAGATCCTCCTTCAAAGGGGTGGAAGAGAGAGTGTTTTCTTCGTTTCTGCCAAAGATCCCTAACCCTAGGAAACCCTAAAGCTTATATATTATTCGTAAATTACAGAAAATTAGGTCCAAGCCCATTAAAGTGCCGCTCAGCGGTAAGTGCGTGTCACGTTTCTTCCCCTCAGCGGCCATTTGGCCCCTCAACGGTCCTCCTGTGAGCTCCTAAATGCCGCTCAACGGTAAACTGCCGCTCAGCGGTGACTTCGGTTCTCCTTTTGCACTTTTTGATATCTTTTCTGATTCCATATCTCTCCTTCTTCACTTCTTTCACCAAATTCACCTTAAACCTGCACAAAAACACTGAAATCAAGCATAAACCTGTCCAGCTCTCTTATTTCTGAAAATATGAAGAAAAGCATGATTTCAAGCTAGATTCTAAGTATAAAGGTTGCTTTTAGTGTCAATTTTAAGCATGAAAATAACAGTTTTTCAACTGTTATCACAACCCCAAACTTAGAACTTTGCTTTTCCTCAAGCAAACAAGATGTAACTTAATCTCCAACCAATTCATATGATGGTTCACTCATTCAAAAATCCTCTTTTTCAAGATAAGTAACAACTTCACTCAAACTTATGACCAAGAGTTCAATCAAGATGTGCACATGCTTTAATGTTCACAAAGTCATTTAAATTCCAACAAATGCTATTTTTTTCATGAATTATCAATCAACTAAGCATGGATGTTCATGTGCTTATGGAATATTTCCTCACTAGGTAAACTGTTTCACTCAACACACAAGTGTATAAGAGGTAAAGTGTTTCACTCATTCACTCCACTATCACAATGTTACATGAATCAACTTTGCCTTTCATTTTACCACAATAAAAAACATTCACAAGCATGCATCATCACAAGGACTTTTCAATGGCTTATAATGTGGCTGGGCTAACAAGAAAATTGGTTTTTTCTGGATCACAAAATCCTTGAGTTAAGAGAATCATAACAACACAATCATTCTTATTCATTCCCAACTTTCTTTTGCCTTTGCATTGAGCTTTGCTTCTTTTTCTTTTCTTTTCTTTTTCTTTGCATATTCTTACTTTTTAGCTCTTAGCTCAGTGCTTTTCCTTTTTCATGTTTTCCAAACAACCCCAAACTTGAACATTTAATAATACCATACAAGATCTTCTACTTAACTCAAGGTAAAGATTTTCAATCAAGGGTTTCAGTGTATGTTCAAGGCTAAGGGTTCAAAGGATAGAGCACAAAGTGTTCTCTTTTAGTGGGCTAACTTTATGAATTTGGCCAACAAAAAGGGTTCCAACAAACAGCCTTGATCACATGATGCAAAACAAGCACTTAATTCAATCATAGAAAATCTGGGCAAAATCATTCATGTTTCCAAAGTAATAGCATTCAATCAATAACAACTCTGGAGCTCAAAACCTCACATATAAGCTCATTCACATTTGACATACACATCCTGCTTAATTTCACAATCACAATCATGATATCCTGCATTTGTTCACAAAGCTTGTGAATCACCTGTATAAGCATTTTAATGTGCACATCATCTCAACATCAATTAATCACAAGCATCATTCAGCATTACTTATCACACAATCACAGCTAAGAGCAAACCATCATAACAAACCAGGTGTTCAATAGAGTACATCAAACCCTAATCTAAAAACAAAAACAAATAAGTTCAGAAAACTTAAACCACAAAAACATAAACACATGATAGCATTTATCAGTAAATGCTATCTCAGCTCCTCATCAATCTGAGCTGTCCTCTGTATCTTCCTCTTCCTCCTCATCTTCATCATCTTCAAATGCATCATCATCATCATCTTCATCTTCTTCCATCTCTCTAGCTGAAGCTTCAGCTGCTCCAGCTCCTCCTCCATTCACTGGTTCCTCTGGCCAAGCTACCACATTATGGAATTCATCCATAGTCCACCTATGAGCTGAAGGTGTATCATACATCCCCACAATCATCTCAGTAGTGGCCACCTGCCCTCTGTGAATGGACTGCAACTGAGCACCTATAAGAGACATATACATGTCCCTCATCTGGAATGGTTCTGCTTCATGTGTCTTAGCAGATGTCTGGCTCTGTGCTGGCCCTCTCTCTCTACGAGCACGGCGTGGTGGAACTGGCTGAGCTGCATCCTCACCTCCACAAAACTGTCTGTAATAGGCCTCATCAATAGCTTTTCTTGGCCTCTCAAATGGTGGAACAGAAGTATCCACCCCAGCTAGCTTGCAAAGGTGAGTAATCAAAGAAGGATGTCCTAATGGTGCTTTGTTGTTTGAGGTATTGGCACACACACTAATTTCATTAGCTATCACCTACCCAATATTAACATTTAAATTTCTGATAGCACAGTAGATGAATAGTGCCCTGCTGAGAGTAATATCTGACACATGTGAACATGGCTGAATGTTGGCATGAGAAAACACCATCCAATAGTTTGCAAGAGGAGTCAAATCTGTCCTCCTAATGTTAACCACTGAGCCAGATCGATTCCTTTGGAAGTGTCCTCCAGGTATACACAGTACTCTCTCCACATCCTCATAATCAGCACCTTCCTCCATGCAAAGAGCAAACTGGCACTGCTCACCAGCCCATACAGTGTCCAGGAAGTTATTAATAGAATCAGGATCATACCTGATAGCATGGCCTCTGACATAGCCCAAATAATTCTCAGCTGGATAATCACCAATCTTCTTTGCATTGGTGTAAAATTCCTTTACCACAGCTATGTTGGCAGGTGCAGGATAGGTGGCTAACTTTCCCCAGTCATTCCCTAACACTTGCTCTCCAAATTGAGGAGCAAAGTTAGGTATCATTCCAACCTTTCTCTCCATTAGAAGTCTCCTGTCTTGAACCACCCTAAAGTGCTTCTCATGTTTCCTAGAGAGGAACCTGCTAGAGTGGGGTTGCTCTGGTTCCTTTTCCTTTCTCTTGGTTGCCATGGTTTTCAATCTTTTTCCTGAAGAGGATGCCATTCCTACATTCAAACACAAATACAAAACCACAGAACATGATGTTAATCATTAGTAAAACATAGAACACAACTCCTTTCGAAGCTAAACCACCGCTGAAGGCCAGAATTTCCCCTCAGCGCCACCAGTGCCACATTCAAACACGCAAAAATTCAGAAAAACCAAATCTGGCAGAGTGCCGCTCAGCGGTAACTGCCGCTCAGCGGTAACTCTGCAGATATTTGAAAATCTTGTTTTAAAGCTGTCCAAACTCCACCCAAATGCAATTTTCAGTTTTCCAGTTCATAATCATGCAGTTTAATCGATTCAAACATCAAAGATATCATCAAATCATGCATAAAAATCAAAACCCCTAAATATTCATGCTTTGACAATCACATTCAAAATCAAAAACCCTAGAATGAACAAAATGCATTTCACTTACTTGGGTGGAGATACTTGATGCAATGAGAATGTTTCCAATCTAAGATACTCTCTTCCAACCCCAAACTTGAATGAAACACTAGTGAAAAAGTGAGTGGAAGAGAAATTTTCTTAAGAGGAAAGAGTGAAAAGATGTGGAAAACCTTGGAGAGGGTATGTGGAAGTGTTTGTGCAGAGAAGAGCCTGGATAGAAAACCTAAAACGCAGCTTAGGGTATAAAAATACCCTAATGGGCTCGGTGATGGACAAATTTATGAACACCAAAATATGATGTCACAAACTTGTTTTTCAATCGGTAAGTATGACCGAATCGTTCAAGTAATAAACTTGGTAAGACCAAGTATCGTTCTTCCCAAAGGACTCACGGCCTAGTTTAGTTGTGTGGTTTCTTGATTAGCTAAGACTTAAAGACGAAATATTTGGATTTTACATGCAAAAGACGAAAATTAAATATGTATGCATGAAGTTTTGATCAATGGCAAAAAGCAAAAGATAAACACTTTCAATGAAATATATGTATGAATATGTTGTTGGGGGTCAATTTCATCTTATCCACTCTCATATATTTTAGGAATTCAACATTCAAATCATCATTGTTAATGCCACTCTCTAAAGTACCTTTCAAGAAGGCTTCTCCCTAATCACGAGTTCATACAATTCCTAGCATTCCTAATGATCAGTTCATAAGTGCAGCAGCTTAACGACAACCAATATAATATTGGGAGAAATTCCCCGAATCTAGACTTCCCCGTACGCGCCCGTATCGACAAAACCAATAATCATGCATCGAATGAGTTAAACAATGCAAGCATTAAGCAAAGAGGAAAAACCCTAACTAATGATGAAAGAAAGCATAGATCTTAAACAAAAGATGTAAAAACAGATTCCATATATGAGAGCTTCAAAAGATTACATTGATTCCCCAACAAACATACAAGGTTTAGTCCATCATATTCATGGTGAACCTAGATGAACAACAATGAAAGAATGAAAGATAAAACCCTAGAAAGGTGAAGAGGAAGCCTGAGCATCCAAGATCCTCCTTCAAAGGGGTGGAAGAGAGAGTGTTTGCTTTGTTCCAGCCAAAGATACTAACCCTAGGAAACCCTAAAGCTTATATATTATTCGTAAATTACAGAAAATTAGGTCCAAGCCCATAAAAGTGCCACTCAGCGGTAAACTGCCGCTCAGCGGTAAGTGCGTGTCTCGTTTCTTCCCCTCAGCGGCCATTTTGCCCCTCAGCGGACCTCCCGTGACTTCCTGAGTGCTGCTTAGCAGTAAACTGCCGTTGAGCGGTGACTTCGGCTTCTCCTTTTGCCCTTTTTGATGTCTTTTCTGATTTCATCTCTCTCCTTCTTCACTTCTTTCACTAAATTCACCTTGAAACCTGCACAAAAACACTGAAATCAAGCATAAACCTGTCCAGCTCTCTTATTTCTAAAAATATGAACAAAAGCATGATTTCAAGCTAGTTTCTAAGTGTTAAAGGTTGCTTTTAGTATCAATTTAAGCATGAAAATAACAGTTTTTCAACTGTTATCACAACCCCAAACTTAAAACTTTGCTTGTCCTCAAGCAAATAAGATGTAACTCAATCTTCTGCCAATTCATATGATGGTTCACTCATTCAAAAATCCTCTTTTTCAAGATAAGTAACAACTTCACTCAAACTTATGACCAAGAGTTCAATCAAGATGTGCACATGCTTTAGTGTTCACAAAGTCATTTAAATTCCAACAAATGCTATTTTTCATGAATGATCAATCAATTAAGCATGAAGGTTCATGTGCTCATGGAATATTTCCTCACTAGATAAAGTGTTTCACTAACACACAAGTGTATAAGAGGTAATCACTCATTCACTCTACTATCACAATGTCACATGAATCAACTTTGCCTTTCATTTTATCACAATCAAAAACATTCACAAGCATGCATCATCACAAGGACTTTTCAATGGCTTATAATGTGGCTGGGCTAACAAGAAAATTGGTTTTTCAGGATTGCAAAATCCTTGAGTTAAGAGAATCATAACACACAATTATTCTTATTTTTCCCAACTTGCCTTTGCATTTGCATTGAGCTTTACTTCTTTTTCTTTTCTTTTCTTTTTCTTTGCCTATACTTCCTTTTTGGCTCTTAGCTCAATGCTTTTCCTTTTTCATGTTTTCCCAATAACCCCAAACTTGAACATTTAACAATACCACAAAATATTTTCTACTTAACTCAAGGTAAAGATTTTCAATCAAGGGTTTCAGTGTATGTTCAAGGCTAAGGTTCAAAGGATAGAACAATAAGTGTTCTCTTTTAGTGGGCTAACTTTACAAATCTGGCCAATAAAAAGGGTTCCAACAAATGGCCTTGATCATATGATGCAAAACAAGTAATTGATTCAATCATAGAAAACCTGGGCAAAATCATTCATGCTTTCAAAGTAATAGTATTCAAACATAACAACTCTGGAGCTCAAAATCTCACATATAAGCTCATTCACATTTGACATACACATCCTGCTTAATTTCACAATCACAATCATGATATCCTGCATTTGTTCACAAAGCTTGTGAATCACCTGTAAAAGCATTTTAGTGTGCACATCATCTCAACATCAATTAATCACAAGCATCATTCAGCATTACTTATCACACAATCACAGTTAAGAGCAAACCATCACAACAAACCAGGTGTTCAATAGAGTACATCAAACCCTAATCTAAAAACATAAAATACTTACAAAATACTGGGTTGCCTCCCAGTAAGCGCTTGTTTAACATCACGAGCCTAACCCAAACTTTCAAGGATCAACCAGCAACATCATTGTGGAAAATTGTTGCACCTCTCCCCCTAGATAAGGTTTGAGACGTTGACCATTCACCACCCAACTTCTCTGTGGATCATCAGCAGCTGGATTAAATATTTCAATTGCTCCATGCGGATGCACTTCTTTTATCACAAATGGTCCTGACCATTTTGACTTTAGCTTCTCAGGAAATATCTTCAATCTTGAATTAAACAATAATACCTGTTGTCCTGGATTGAAAACTCTATTCACCAACTTCCTGTCATGATAAAATTTGATCTTGTCTTTGTACGCCTTTGATGAATCATATGCATGTAATCGCATTTCTTCAAGTTCCAAAATCTGCCTTCTGCGTGTGCATTGAGTTTCATAAGGATCAAAATTCAAGAATTTTAAAGCCCATAATGCTTTATGCTCCAATTCCACTGGCAAATGGCATGCTTTCCCATAGACTAATTGAAACGGTGACAATCCCATAGACGTCTTCATTGCTGTCCTATAAGCCCAAAGAGCATCATCCAATTTGAGAGACCAATCCTTTCTTGATGAAGTCACTGTTTTTTCCAGGATCCTTTTTATTTCCCTGTTAGACACCTCAGCTTGTCCATGGGTTTGTGGATGATAAGGTGCAGCTACCTTATGTTTTACTCCATAGTGTTTGAGTACTTTCTCTAGCTGATAATTGCAAAAATGAGATCCTCCATCACTGATCAACACTCTTGGAGTGCCAAAGCGTGAGAATATCTGCCTCTTCAGGAATTTAATTACCGTGCTAGCATCATTTTTAGGACAAGCTAATGCTTCCACCCATTTACTCACATAATCCACTACTACCAGAATATATTCATTGTTGAAAGATGGAGGGAAAGGTCCAACAAAATCAATACCTCAACAATAAAAAATCTCAACCTCTAAAATACCCTGTAAAGGCATCTCATGACGTTTAGTGATTGTCCCTGCTCTTTGACATTTATCACAATTTCTAGCATGATTATGGGCATCTTTAAATAAAGTTGGCCAATAAAACCCAGATTGAAGGACTTTTGCTGCTGTTCTTTCTCCATTAAAATGTCCTCCATAAGGTGAATCATGACAATGCCAGAGAATTCCTTCTGCTTCTTCATTTGTAACACATCTCCTTAGAAGATTATCTGCTCCAATTTTGAACAAATAAGGATCATCCCAAACAAACTGCTTGGCATCATGCCGAAATTTCTTTCTTTGTTGCCAAGTTAAGTCTTCCGGCATGACTCTTGCAGCTTTGAAATTCGCCATATCAGCAAACCAGGGCCTCTGCTGAATATACATGAGTGATTCATCTGAAAAAGATTCCCAGATTTCAGACTCCTTGCTAGTGACCTCATTGTTGACTAACCGTGACAAATGATCAGCAATTAAGTTCTCACTTCCTTTCTTATCACGGATTTCTAAATCAAATTCTTGCAATAGTAGTACCCATCTAATCAAACGTGGCTTAGAATCTGGTTTTGTCAACAAATATTTGATAGTTGCATGATCTGTATAGACAATCACCTTAGACCCAATAAGATAAGGTCTAAATTTCTCTAGAGCATACACAATGGCAAGAAATTCTTTCTCTATGGTAGCATAATTCAATTGAGCATTGTTCAGAACCTTGCTAGCATAATACATTGGATGAAACTTTTGTTCTTTCCGCTGGACAAGGACAACTCCTATTGCATAATCACTTGCATCACACATTAATTCAAAATTTTGATTCCAATCTGGCGCTACAATTACTGGAGTTGACACTAACTTCTTCTTCAATATGTCGAAAGCTTTCAGACAGTCTTCATTCATCATAAAAGGAACATGCTTCATCAAAAGATTACTCAATGGTTTAGCAATTTTTGAGAAATCTTTGATGAATCTTCTATAAAACCCAGCATGACCAAGAAAACTTCTAATTCCCTTTACATTTGTTGGTGGAGGTAGTTTCTCAATGACTTCTACTTTAGCTTTGTCTACCTCAATTCCTTTAGTAGAGATTTTATGCCCCAATACAATTCCTTCAGTTACCATGAAATGACATTTCTCCCAATTAAGAACAAGATTTGTCTGAACACATCTTTTGAGGACAGTGTTCAAATTAGCCAAACATCTTTGGAAAGAATTTCCAAAAACAGAGAAATCATCCATGAATACCTCAATGCATTTTTCTAAGAGATCTGAAAAAATTGCCTGCATACACCTCTGAAACGTAGCTGGAGCATTACATAATCCAAAAGGCATCTTTCTATATGCAAAGATACCAAAAGGACAAGTAAAAGCCGTCTTTTCCTGGTCTTTTGGATCTACCACAATTTGATTGTATCCAGAATATCCATCTAGAAAACAATAGAAAGCCTGCCCTGATAACCTTTCTAACATCTGATCCATGAAAGGAAGAGGAAAATGATCTTTCCTAGTAGCTTTATTCAGCTTCCTGTAATCAATGCACATACGCCAACCAGTGACTGTCCGAGTAGGAATAAGTTCATTCTTATCATTATAAATTACTGTCATCCCACCTTTCTTTGGAACCACCTGTACTGGACTCACCCATTCACTGTCAGAGATTGGATAGATGATACCAGCTTCTAACAGTTTCAACACTTCTTTTCTGACCACCTCCTTCATAACAGGATTTAATCTTCTCTGTGGTTGAGCACTTGGTTTATAATCTTCTTCCATAAAAATTTTGTGCATGCAGTAAGTTGGGCTAATACCTTTAAGATCTGATATTGACCACCCAATTGCTTCTTTGTTGGCTTTCAGAATTTCTATTAATTGCTCTTCTTCTTGTAGAGATAAAGAGTTATTGATGATGACTGGCTTTGTTCCATCTTCTTCTAGAAAAACATATTTCAGATATCAATTGCTCTTCTTCTTGTAGAGATAAAGAGTTATTGATGATGACTGGCTTTGTTCCATCTTCTTCTAGAAAAACATATTTCAGATGTGACGGTAATCTTTTTAATTCTGGTGTCTGTGCTTTGACTGCTTCTTCCTTATCAATTATTTCGAATATTGGATCTTCCTCTGGACTCTTTTTCAATGTTTCCAAGTCCATCAGACATTCATCAATCAATTTCTCTTCTTCTTCATCTAAATCTTTACATGCATCAATGAGAGTTTTTTCCAATGGAGAAATATTTCGCACCATCCTTTCTTGCACCATACAAACTTCATCAAGTTCATCAAACTGAAAACATGCTTTGTCATCATTTGGATATGTCATGGCCTTGGATACGTCAAAAGTGACTTCTTCATCATCAACTCTCAATTTAAGCTTACCATTCTCTACATCAATCAAAACTCTAGCAGTCTTCATAAAAGGTCTCCCAAGAATAAGAGGAACATCACTATTTCCTTCCATCTCCATCACAATAAAATCCACTGGGAATACAAATTTTTCAACCTTCACTAAAACATCTTCAACCACTCCATATGGATATTTAAGAGACCTGTCCGCCAATTGAAGAGCCATTCTGGTTGGTTTAATTTCCAACCCCTGAATTGTTTTGCACATGGATAGCGGCATTAGATTAATGCTAGCTCCCAAATCAATCAATGCTCTTCCAACTTTCACATCTCCTATGGTGCAAGGAATAGTGAAGCTTCTTGGATCTTTAAGTTTAGGAGGTAGTTTCTGTATGATTGCACTGCACTTACCCTGTATATTGATAGTTTCCTTCTCAATGTACTTGTGTTTCTTGGTGAGGAGTTCCTTCAAAAACTTTGCATATGCTGGCATCTGTTGCAATACTTCAGAGAATGGTATAGTGATCTCCAACTTCTTAAACAATTCCATGAATCTTTCCAACTGCTTTTCTTTCTCCTTCCTTGAATAACTCTTTGGATAAGGAAGTGGCTTTTCATACTCTTTTTCTTTCTGTCTCTCCTCTCTCTCTTCTCTCTTTTTTTTTTCTCTCCTCTCCTCTTCTTCTCTTTTCTTTTTCTCTCTCTCAACTCTTTCTTTCCACTCACATGTTTGTTTTTCACTTTTACTCTCATTTTCTTTCTCCTCTCTTTCTTTTTGTCTCTCCTCTAACACTCTACCACTTCTGGTCACAACAGTTTTACACTCCTTTCTGAGATTATCATGTTTCATCTCGTCAACTATTCTCTCAACATAAACCTCCATATTTTTAAATGCAGCATCCACATTATGACAATAGGACGCATTCGTCTTCAAGAATCTTTGGAAAGTCTCTTCAAGCTTTGTTGTTTTCTCAACTGGAGTAAATTGCATCTGCCATTTTTGTTGTTGCACTTGAACCATTGAGACCTGCTGTATTTCCTGTGGTATTTGAGAAAGTTCCATAGTTACCTCTTCAAGCTGTTGATAGATAATTCTATTTTGAATAAGCAAAGCCTCATTTGATTGTAACAACTCCTTCTGACTAAGATCTCCTTTTTCAATGTTGAGTTCGTTGTCACTAGTAGCCATATTTTCAATAATTTCAGTTGCTTCCTCTAGAGTTTTCCATTTAATGTTTCCTCCTGCTGAGGCATGAAGCATCATCTTAGTTTGTGAACCAAGACCTCCAAGGAAACTTAGGACTACTTCTTCTTCTTTGAAACCATGCATAGGAGTTTTTCGTAACAGGCTTTTGTATCTGTCCCATGCATGTCCCAGTGATTCTTCCATGCCCTGCTTAAATGAACATATCTCTTGCTTGCCTTTTGTTACCTTTGATTGTGGAAAGTACTTGTTTAAAAACTTTGTCACCACTGCTTCCCACTCTGTGAAACTTCCTTCTGGGAAAGAATTCAACCAAAGCTTAGCATTGCCTCCCAATGAGAAAGGAAACAAGCTAAGTTTGATTGCTTCATCTGGCACCCCATTAATTTTGACTGTGTTGCAAATCTCATTAAATATAGTAAGGTGCTCATATGGGCTTTCATGAGATAACCCATTAAATTGGTTGCTTTTCACCAGTTGGATCAGTGCTGGTTTGACCTCCATATTAGCTGCATTGACTCTAGGTCTAGCTATGCTGTTAAAGTGCTGAGGTTGATAACAGTTGAAAAACTGTTATTTTCATGCTTAAAATTGATACTAAAAGCAACCTTTATACTTAGAAACTAGGTTGAAATCATGCTTTTCTTCATATTTTCAGAAATAAGAGAGCTGGAGAGGTTTATGCTTGATTTCAGTGTTTTTGTGCAGGTTTTAAGGTGAATTTCGTGAAAGAAGTGAAGAAGGAGAGAGATGGAATCAGAAAAGACATCAAAAAGTGCAAAAGGAGAAGCCGAAATCACCGCTCAGCGGCAGTTTACCGCTGAGCGGCACTCAGGAAGTCACGGGAGGTCCGCTGAGGGGAAGAAACGTCTCACGCACTTACCGCTGAGCGGTACTTTACCGCTGAGCGGTACTTTACCGCTGAGCGGCACTTTTATGGGCTTGGACCTAATTTTCTGTAATTTACAAATAATATATAAGCTTTAGGGTTTCCTAGGGTTTGTATCTTTGGTTGGAACAAAGCAAACACTCTCTCTTCCACCCCTTTGAAGGAGGATCTTGGATGCTGAGGCTTCCTCTTCACCTTTTTAGGGTTTTATCTTTCCTTCTTTCATTGTTATTCATCTAGGTTCACCATGAATATGGTGAACTAAACTCTGTATGTTTGTTGGGGAATCAATGTAATCTTTTGAAGCTCTCATATATGGAATCTGTTTTTACATCTTTTATTTAAGATTTATGCTTTCTTTCATCATTAGTTAGGGTTTTTCCTCTTTGTTTAATGCTTGCATTGTTTAACTCATTCGATGCATGATTATTGGTTTTGTCGATACGGGCGCGTACGGGGAAGTCTAGATCCGGGGAATTTCTCCCAATATTATTTTGGTTGTCGTTAAGCTCCTGCACTTATGAACTGATCATTAGGAATGCTAGGAATTGTATGAACTCGTGAATGGGGAGAAGCCTTCTTGAAAGGTACTTTAGAGAGTGGCATTAACAATGATGATTTGAATGTTGAATTCCTAAAATATGAGAGTGGATAAGATGAAATTGACCCCCAACAACATATTCATACATAAATTTCATTGAAAGTGTTTATCTTTTGCTTTTTGCCATTGATCAAAGCTTCATGCATACATATTTAAGTTTCGTCTTTTGCATATAAAATCTAAATATTTTGTCTTTAAGCCTTAGCTAATCAAGAAACCACACAACTAAACTAGGCCGTGAGTCCTTTGGGAAGAACGATACTTGGTCTTACCAAGTTTATGACTTGAACGATTCGGTCACACTTGCCGATTGAAAAACAAGTTTGTGACATCATAATTTGGTGTTCATAAATTTGTCCATTAGAGGTCCAGCTATATTGGTGTAATCAGCAAGAGTTCTTCTGACATTATTGTTCTCCATATTTTCTGTGCTATGGTCAGAACCTTGTGGTGATGGTTGCAACAGAGTTTCTGGAGGAGGGAAAAGTTCTCTAGATGTTCGGATTCTTCTCCTCCGTCTACTCTCGTCTAGACCTTCAAGAAGAGGTTCTGTTGTAGACGGAGGAGAAGAATCCGAACATCTAGAGAACTTTTCCCTCCTCTGGAAACTCTGTTGCAACCATCACCACAAGGTTCTGACCATAGCACAGAAAATATGGAGAACAATAATATCAGAAGAACTCTTGCTGATTACACCAATACAGCTGGACCTCAGCACTTTAACAGTATAGCTAGACCTAGAGTCAATGCAGCTAACATGGAGGTCAAACCAGCATTGATCCAACTGGTGAAGAGCAATCAATTTAATGGGTTATCTCATGAAAGCCCATATGAGCACCTTACTACATTTAATGAGATCTGCAACATGGTGAAAATCAATGGGGTGCCAGATGAAGCGATCAAACTTAGTTTGTTTCCTTTCTCATTAGGAGGCAATGCTAAGCTTTGGTTAAATTCTTTCCCAGAAGGAAGTTTCACAGAGTGGGAAGTAGTGGTGACAAAGTTTTTAAACAAGTACTTTCCACAATCAAAGGTGACAAAAGGCAAGCAAGAGATTTCTTCATTTAAGCAGGGCATGGAAGAATCACTGGGGCATGCATGGGACAGATACAAAAGCCTGTTACGAAAAACTCCTATGCATGGTTTCAAAGAAGAAGAAGTAGTCCTAACTTTCCTTGGAGGTCTTGGTTCACAAACTAAGATGATGCTTCATGCCTCAGCAGGAGGAAACATTAAATGGAAAACTCCCGAGGAAGCAACTGAAATTATTGAAAATATGGCTACTAGTGACAACGAACTCAACATTGAAAAAGGAGATCTTAGTCAGAAGGAGTTGTTACAATCAAATGAGGCTTTGCTTATTCAAAATAGAATTATCTCTCAACGGCTTGAAGAGGTAACTTTGAAACTTTCTCAAATACCACAGGAAATACAACAGGTTTCAATGGTTCAAGTGCAACAACAAAAATGGCAGATGCAATTTACTCCAGTTGAGAAAACAACAAAGCTTGAAGAGACTTTCCAAAGATTCTTGAAGACGAATGCGTCTTATTGTCATAATGTGGATGCTTCATTTAAAAATATGGAGGTTTATGTTGAGAGAATAGTTGACGAGATGAAACATGATAATCTCAGAAAGGAGTGTAAAACTGTTGTGACCAGAAGTGGTAGAGTGTTAGAGGAGAGACAAAAAGAAAGAGAGGAGAAAGAAAATGAGAGTGAGAGTGAAAAAGAAACATGCGAGTGGAAAGAAAGAGTTGAGAGAGAGAAAAAGAAAAAAAAAAGAAGAGGAGAGGAGAGAAAAGAGAGAGGAAGTGTATGAAAGCCACTTCCTTATCCAAAGAGTTATTCAAGGAAGGAGAAAGAAAAGCAGTTGGAAAGATTCATGGAATTGTTTAAGAAGTTGGAGATCACTATACCATACTCTGAAGCATTGCAACAGATGCCAACATATGCAAAGTTTTTGAAGGAACTCCTCACAAAGAAACACAAGTACATTGAGAAGGAAACTATCAATATACAGGGTAACTGCAGTGCGATCATACAGAAACTACCTCCTAAACTTAAAGATCCAGGAAGCTTCACTATTCCATGCACCATAGGAGATGTGAAAGTTGGAAGAGCATTGATTGATTTGGGAGCTAGCATTAATCTAATGCCGCTATCCATGTGCAAAACAATTCAAGGGTTGGAAATTAAACCAACCAGAATGGCTCTTCAATTGGCGGACAGGTCTCTTAAATATCCATATGGAGTGGTTGAAGATGTTCTAGTGAAGGTTGACAAATTTGTATTCCCAGTGGATTTTATTGTGATGGAGATGGAAGGAAATAGTGATGTTCCTCTTATTCTTGGGAGACCTTTTATGAAGACTGCTAGAATTTTGATTGATGTAGAGAATGGTAAGCTTAAATTGAGAGTTGATGATGAAGAAGTCACTTTTGACGTATCCAAGGCCATGACATATCCAAATTATGACAAAGCATGTTTTCAATTTGATGAACTTGATGAAGTTTGTATGGTGCAAGAAAGGATGGTGCGAAATATTTCTCCATTGGAAAAAACTCTCATTGATGCATGTGAAGATTTAGATGAAGAAGAAGAGAAATTGATTGATGAATGTCTGATGGGCTTGGAAACATTGAAAAAGAGTCCAGAGGAAGATCCAATTTTCGAAATACTTGATAAGGAAGAAGCAGTCAAAGCACAGACACCAGAATTAAAAAGATTACCATCACATCTGAAATATGTCTTTCTAGAAGAAGATGGAACAAAGCCAGTCATCATCAATAATTCTTTATCTCTACAAGAAGAAGAGCAATTGATAGAAATTTTGAAAGCCAACAAAGAAGCAATTGGGTGGTCAATATCAGATCTTAAAGGTATCAACCCAACTTACTGCATGCACAAAATATTTATGGAAGAAGATTATAAACCAAGTGCTCAACCACAGAGAAGATTAAATCCTGTTATGAAGGAGGTGGTCAGAAAAGAAGTGTTGAAACTGTTAGAAGCTGGTATCATCTATCCAATCTCTGACAGTGAATGGGTGAGTCCAGTACAGGTGGTTCCAAAGAAAGGTGGGATGACAGTAATTTATAATGATAAGAATGAACTTATTCCTACTCGGACAGTCACTGGTTGGCGTATGTGCATTGATTACAGGAAGCTGAATAAAGCTACTAGGAAAGATCATTTTCCTCTTCCTTTCATGGATCAGATGTTAGAAAGGTTATCAAGGCAGGCTTTCTATTGTTTTCTAGATGGATATTCTGGATACAATCAAATTGTGGTAGATCCAAAAGACCAGGAGAAGACGGCTTTTACTTGTCCTTTTGGTATCTTTGCATATAGAAAGATGCCTTTTGGATTATGTAATGCTCCAGCTACGTTTCAGAGGTGTATGCAGGCAATTTTTGCAGATCTCTTAGAAAAATGCATTGAGGTATTCATGGATGATTTCTCAGTTTTTGGAAATTCTTTCCAAAGATGTTTGGCTAATTTGAACACTGTCCTCAAAAGATGTGTTCAGACAAATCTTGTCCTTAATTGGGAGAAATGTCATTTCATGGTAACTGAAGGAATTGTATTGGGGCATAAAATCTCTACTAAAGGAATTGAGGTAGACAAAGCTAAAGTAGAAGTCATTGAGAAACTACCTCCACCAACAAATGTAAAGGGAATTAGAAGTTTTCTTGGTCATGCTGGGTTTTATAGAAGATTCATCAAAGATTTCTCAAAAATTGCTAAACCATTGAGTAATCTTTTGATGAAGGATGTTCCTTTTGTGATGAATGAAGATTGTCTGAAAGCTTTCGACATATTGAAGAAGAAGTTAGTATCAACTCCAGTAATTGTAGCGCCAGATTGGAATCAAAATTTTGAATTAATGTGTGATGCAAGTGATTATGCAATAGGAGTTGTCCTTGGCCAGCGGAAAGAACAAAAGTTTCATCCAATCTATTATGCTAGCAAGGTTCTGAACAATGCTCAATTGAATTATGCTACCACAGAGAAAGAATTTCTTGCCATTGTGTATGCTCTAGAGAAATTTAGACCTTATCTTATTGGGTCTAAGGTGATTGTCTATACAGATCATGCAACTATCAAATATTTGTTGACAAAACCAGATTCTAAGCCACGGTTGATTAGGTGGGTACTACTATTGCAAGAATTTGATGTAGAAATCCGTGATAAGAAAGGAAGTGAGAACTTAATTGCTGATCATTTGTCACGGTTAGTCAACAATGAGGTCACTAGCAAGGAGTCTGAAATCTGGGAATCTTTTTCAGATGAATCACTCATGTATATTCAGCAGAGGCCCTGGTTTGTTGATATGGCAAATTTCAAAGCTGCAAGAGTCATGCCGGAAGACTTAACTTGGCAACAAAGAAAGAAATTTCTGCATGATGCCAAGCAGTTTGCTTGGGATGATCCTTATTTGTTCAAAATTGGAGCAGATAATCTTCTAAGGAGATGTGTTACAAATGAAGAAGCAGAAGGAATTCTCTGGCATTGTCATGATTCACCTTATGGAGGACATTTTAATGGAGAAAGAACAATAGCAAAAGTCCTTCAATCTGGGTTTTATTGGCCAACTTTATTTAAGGATGCCCATAATCATGCTAGAAATTGTGATAAATGTCAAAGAGCAGGGACAATCACTAAACGTCATGAGATGCCTTTACAGGGTATTTTAGAGGTTGAGATTTTTTGTTGTTGGGGTATTGATTTTGTTGGACCTTTCCTTCCATCTTTCAACAATGAATATATTCTGGTAGCAGTGGATTATGTGAGTAAATGGGTGGAAGCATTAGCTTGTCCTAAAAATGATGCTAGCACAGTAATTAAATTCCTGAAGAGGCAGATATTCTCACGCTTTGGCACTCCAAGAGTGTTGATCAGTGATGGAGGATCTCATTTTTGCAATTATCAGCTAGAGAAAGTACTCAAACACTATGGAGTAAAACATAAGGTAGCTGCACCTTATCATCCACAAACCAATGGACAAGCTGAGGTGTCTAACAGGGAAATAAAAAGGATCCTAGAAAAAACAGTGACTTCATCAAGAAAGGATTGGTCTCTTAAATTGGATGATGCTCTTTGGGCTTATAGGATAGCAATGAAGACGTCTATGGGATTGTCACCGTTTCAATTAGTCTATGGGAAAGCATGCCATTTGCCAGTAGAATTGGAGCATAAAGCATTATGGGCTTTAAAATTCTTGAATTTTGATCCTTATGAAACTCAATGCACACGCAGAAGGCAGATTTTGGAACTTGAAGAAATGCGATTACATGCATATGATTCATCAAAGGCGTACAAAGACAAGATTAAATTTTATCATGACAGGAAGTTGGTGAATAGAGTTTTCAATCAAGGACAACAGGTATTATTGTTTAATTCAAGATTGAAGATATTTCCTGGGAAGCTAAAGTCAAAATGGTCAGGACCATTTGTGATAAAAGAAGTGCATCCGCATGGAGCAATTGAAATATTTAATCCAGCTGTTGATGATCCACAAAGAAGTTGGGTGGTGAATGGTCAACGTCTCAAACCCTATCTAGGGGGAGAGGTGCAACAATTTTCTACAATGATGTTGTTGGTTGATCCTTGAAAGTTTGGGTCAGGCTCGTGACGTTAAACAAGCGCTTACTGGGAGGCAACCCAGTATTTTGTAAGTATTTTATGTTTTTAGATTAGGGTTGATGTACTCTATTGAACACCTGGTTTGTGTGATGGTTTGCTATTAACTGTGATTGTTTGATAAGTAATGCTTGATGATGATTAGTGATTGATTTATGTTGAGATGATGTGCACATTAAAATGCTTATACAGGTGATTCACAAGCTTTGTGAACAAATGCAGGATATCATGATTGTGATTGTGAAATTAAGCAGGATGTGTATGTCAAATGTGAATGAGCTTATATGTGAGGTTTTGAGCTTCAGAGTTTTGATTGAATGTTATTACTTTGAAGGCATGAATGACTTTGCCCAGGTCTTCTAGGATTGAATCAATTGCTTGTTTTGCATCATATGATCAAGGCCATTTGTTGATAACCCTTCTATTGGCCTAAATTCATAAAGTTAGCCCACTAAAAGAGAACACTTATTGTTCTATCCTTTGAACCCTTAGCCTTGAACTTACACTGAAAACTCTTGATTGAAAATCTTTACTTTGAGTTAAGTAGCAGATCTTATGTGGTATTGTTAAATGTTCAAGTTTGGGGTTGTTGGGAAACATGAAAAAGGAAAAGTATTGAGCTAAGAGCTAAAAAGTAAGAATATGCAAAGAAAGAAAAGAAAAAGAAGCAAAGCTCAATGCAAATGCAAAGGCAAGTTGGGAAGAATAAGAAAAATTGTGTTGTTATGATTCTCTAAACTCAAGGATTTTGTGATCCAGAAAAACCAATTTTCTTGTCAGCCTAGCCACATTATAAGCCATTGAAAAGTCCTTGTGATGATGCATACTTGTAAATGTTTTTGATTGTGGTAAAATGAAAGGCAAAGTTGATTCACGTGACATTGTGATAGTAGAGTGAATGAGTGATTACCTTTTATACACTTGTGTGTTGAGTGAAACACTTTACCTAGTGAGGAAATATTCCATTAGCACATGAACATGCATGCTTAATTGATTGATCATTCATGAAAAATAGCATTTGTTGGAATTTAAATGACTTTGTGAACACTAAAGCATGTGCACATCTTGATTGAACTGTTGGTCATAAGTTTGAGTGAAGTTGTTACTTATCTTGAAAAAGAGGATTTTTGAATGAGTGAACCATCATATGAATTGGTTGAAGATGGAGTTACATCTTGTTTGCTTGAGGACAAGCAAAGTTCTAAGTTTGGGGTTGTGATAAAAGTTGAAAAACTGTTATTTTCATGCTTAAAATTGATACTAAAAGCAACCTTTATACTTAGAAACTAGCTTGAAATCATGCTTTTCTTCATATTTTCAGAAATAAGAGAGTTGGACAGGTTTATGCTTGATTTCAGTGTTTTTGTGCAGGTTTTAAGGTGAATTTGGTGAAAGAAGTGAAGAAGGAGAGAGATGGAATCAGAAAAGACATCAAAAAGTGCAAAAGGAGAAGCCGAGATCACCGCTCAGCGGCAGTTT
The DNA here is from genome assembly GCA_027742785.1 of Vigna reflexopilosa. Lineage (NCBI taxonomy): Eukaryota > Viridiplantae > Streptophyta > Magnoliopsida > Fabales > Fabaceae > Vigna > Vigna reflexopilosa. Next base: position 17,365,057 of record CM050924.1, read on the forward strand.
ACCGCTGAGCGGCACTCAGGAAGTCACGGGAGGTCCGCTGAGGGGCAAAATGGCCGCTGAGGGGAAGAAACGTCTCACGCACTTACCGCTGCGCGGTACTTTACCGCTGAGTGGCACTTTTATGGGCTTGGTCCTAATTTTCTGTAATTTACGAATAATATATAAGCTTTAGGGTTTCCTAGGGTTTGTAACTTTGGCTGGAACGAAGCAAACACTCTCTCTTCCACCCCTTTGAAGGAGGATCTTGGATGCTGAGGCTTCCTCTTCACCTTTTTAGGGTTTTATCTTTCTTTCTTTCATTGTTATTCATCTAGGTTCACCATGAATATGGTGAACTAAACTCTGTATGTTTGTTGGGGAATCAATGTAATCTTTTAAAGCTCTCGTATATGGAATCTGTTTTTACATCTTTTATTTAAGATTTATGCTTTCTTTCATCATTAGTTAGGGTTTTTCCTCTTTGTTTAATGCTTGCATTGTTTAACTCATTCGATGCATGATTATTGGTTTTGTCGATACGGGCGCGTACGGGGAAGTCTAGATCCGGGGAATTTCTCCCAATATTATTTTGGTTGTCGTTAAGCTCCTGCACTTATGAACTGATCATTAGGAATGCTAGGAATTGTATGAACTCGTGATTGGGGAGAAGCCTTCTTGAAAGGTACTTTGGAGAGTGGCATTAACAATGATGATTTGAATGTTGAATTCCTAAAATATATGAGAGTGGATAAGATGAAATTGACCCCCAACAACATATTCATACATAAATTTCATTGAAAGTGTTTATCTTTTGCTTTTTGCCATTGATCAAAACTTCATGCATACATATTTAATTTTCGTCTTTTGCATATAAAATCCAAATATTTTGTCTTTAAGTCTTAGCTAATCAAGAAACCACACAACTAAACTAGGCCGCGAGTCCTTTGGGAAGAACGATACTTGGTCTTACCAAGTTTATTACTTGAAGGATTCGGTCACACTTGCCGATTGAAAAACAAGTTTGTGACATCATAATTTGGTGTTCATAAATTTGTCCATCAGAGGTCCAGCTATATTGGTGTAATCAGCAAGAGTTCTTCTGACATTATTGTTCTCCATATTTTCTGTGCTATGGTCAGAACCTTGTGGTGATGGTTGCAACAGAGTTTCCGGAGGAGGGAAAAGTTCTCTAGTTGTTCGGATTCTTCTCCTCCGTCTACTCTCGTCTAGACCTTCAAGAAGAGATTCTGTTGTTTTCTTGCTCCTAGTTCGAATTGCCTCCTGCATACACAAGAACACAAAACTGTAGAATATTGGGTTAGCACTAAAAGATATAGGAGAAGATAAAAACAGAAAATAGAAAATAAAATAAAATAAAATAAAAACCAAAAAAATAAAAACAGAAAATAAAAACAGAAATTCAAAATTAAAGTCAAAGATAATCAATAATCACACAAATTAACCAGTTAAACCAGAGTCCCCGGCAACGGCGCCAAAAACTTTGATACAAGAAGCCCTAGCACCATTGGACCTATCACAAGAGGGATGATCAAGAAAATACAAGATGAGTACTCTCCCAAAGGCCAAACCCTCTTTGCTATTTTTGGATGGAAAATTGGAGAACAAGAAGATGCTACAAATTTGCCAAAACATGGAGAAGGGTAAAGTGGACATTTCCACACAAGAAGGGGTGTGCTTATCCTTCTATGGGGTAGCATTAGTAATTGTTTTCTCCACATGTTAAAACTCATTTGGCATGCTTACTGGAAGCTACACATTTAGCACATGGTTAGTAATAGCATTTCACAATTAAAACGTGTAAAAAGGCTTGCTCACGCTGGGAGATTGATCTATAAAATCTCATGGGCAAAGCTTGTATCTCACGTTTGAATACATTGAGTTTTACTATGCTGATGCAATTTTCCAGCAACCAGAACTCTTCCAAAAGTCACCTATTATTGAGCTTTCCTTCTCCTTCTAGCTTCCTTCCAGTGAAGGCCTTCTGAGTTAGAGTATCCACTCACCATAGAGCTCTTCCTCCATCTCTGCAGCCACTAAATTCACACTGCCACTGCTGTTAAACCTCACTTCTTTCCGCTGCTACTGCATCTCGTGATCTATATGCAACTCTGCTCATGATTCCATTCATCATTCTACTGCCTTCAAACCACAACTCTGCTGGAGCAACTTCATCAAGTGGTATTCAGAGCCTAGGTTCTGCATCACGCTCCAACTAAGTGTTCTTTCCATTCCATATATACTGTCATCAACATTCCCTTCGTGTCTTCATTCTGTGCACACTGTTTCATTGAAATTTTAATTCCAGTAGATTCCAATGTTGGATTTCTTTGTTCCAGCTTTTAATTGCTTTATTGTTAATCATTTTAATCGGTTCATTCCATTGCTTTTGAGTCTTTTAATTTGGAAATCCAATTCTGTCATGTCTAGTACTGTGTTGTGGTTTATTTTGTCAAATTTCTGAGTTGAAACTGGTTTGTGATAAATTTGCTGTGTTGATTGGATTTTCAATAGAAGCACATGAGATGAGCAATGATGAATGAGCTTGTGCATCTTGAATTCCATCACAGTGCAGTTCCCGTTAATGCAGAATTTAAATGTAGTTTGAATCTGATTTAAAATGTATTTTCTGAACTACACCATGTGGAAATTTGCTTTCTGGTTGTGTTTGAATTCTTGGACTGCGTTGTGTGCATACAATATGAATATTGTATTGTCTAAGACAATAAAAACTGGTTGCATCAGTCAGCAGAATCCAGAATTCATTGCTAAAGCAGTTGGACCGAGCTGCAGACACTTTGATTGAGTCATTTTCCTGTTTTTGAATCTGTCCAGATTAGAACTCACTTCTGGACATCTCTTAATGAATTTCTAGAGTCTTTTTCAGGTTTAATTTGCTGTCTTGGAGTCATAAAAGTTGCTTACAGTTTCGTTTGAATCCTCTGCTGAAGTTTGGTTGGTGATTTGGTTTGATTTTGGTGTTAAATAGCAACTGAAGTAGTGAAAATCGGAATTCCAAGTTTTTAGCCTCTGCTGGCAGTTTGAACAAGTCACATTTGGTTAAACAAAGTTGCTCAAATCATAAAATTAAGTGTGCAAACGTGTTTGCGAAAAATTGCCATTCAAACCACCAAATTTTCAACATTTTTTCTGATATAAGTTGCAGATTTCGAAATTCAGAGTTTGGTATGATTAATGCATCAGATTCAGTGTTAGATTGGTAGCAAAAGCTTGGTTCAATTGAATTAAAAGAAGTGCACAATTCAAATCTTACCATAAACTGCATTGTAAAAAGCTGTGTGAACCAGTGCCAAGCAAAATTTAAAAATCTGATGCACAATTTTTTTCAGCTTTCTTCTAGGCATTTTATCAAACACTTTGCCTAGTTTTACATTTGATTTCGAAATTGATCAAAGCTGCAACTTATCTTTGTTTCTTGCTTTTCAAATCTACTCTAGAGCCTTTCCTAAGTTCATTTTGAGTGCCACCAGTCATTGGAAACCGATTAATTGATTGATTTAAGTTGTTTGAAAATCCTGCACATAAGCTGTTTGATAAAACTACAGTTGTGCATTCTGGTTTAACAGTTTTTGGCAGCAGCAGTGTTGATTTTCTGGCTTAACAATTGATTATTGGTGGTCTGTATGAGCTCTTTGCTGGGTGCAGAATCATCTCAGGTGGTCCTACAACACTGGTAGCATCTTAGGGAGTGGATTGGAGCAAGAAAAGATCAACATTGGGGCTGATTTTTGGTGCAGCAGAATCATAATTTCATTGGTCTGCATCAAACTAGTTGCTGCAACAGCAACATAACTCACTTGCAGCTGAGAGGATTGGTGTGAATTAAGCATAGTTCACTCTTTGTTTTTGAGAAGCCAAAGCTGCACACATATTTCCCTTAGCCATTTCGCATTTTTTCTTACAATTTACCAAATTTCTTTGTAATTTCCATTGGTTTTCTTTGGTTGTAAGTTCCAAATCCAAGCAAGTGAGGTGCTAGAGTTCACAAGTGCTCTTCCCTCATTTGTAACTTGACTTAAAGTCTCATCATTTTAAAATTGGTAGACGGTGAGTGTGTCTTAGATCCAAAATCTAAGCCTCACCTAGGAGACCTCACTTTAATTGCTTGTCCCATTCTCGACTAGATAGTATATATCTTGTGCGAATAGGAAGCTCTCTTAGGGGTCCGAATTTAGAGTTAGGTTGTGTTCTTTCTTTGCTTTGTGTTTTCTTTGTTGTCTTTAAGACTTAAGTGGATTTAAGAGTGATTTTGATCTAAGGACTCTAGTAAGTAGCAAGAAGCATATTTGGCAAGGAAAAGGCTTGGTACTTAAGCATTCCTAGTGAATCACCTCCCTTACCTGGAATATTGCTTCAAGTGAAAATCTATAGTCTTTACTTCAAGAGTAACATTTAAGTCCATCATAATGTCTAGAAGGCATTCTCCTAGGATTAGTGATAGTGAAAAAGAACATTTTTCTCTTCAAACTTTAGTTAATGAATTCAAGGAAATAAGAAGAGAAATGAATGAAGAGAAAGTCAATAGAGAGCTTCAAAATGTTGTTATTCAAGATGAGTTGAGAATGATAAGGAAAAGTAAATCTAGGGGAAGTCAGAGTGACAACTCTCAAGAGGGAGGGATGACCATGAGTCTGGGTGATTATTACCCTCATCAGCCTTCTACTTCTAGAAGGCATAGGAGAAACTCTCATGCACCCCCACCTCCTAAAGAAGTCAATGTTGTGTTGCCTCACTTCCATGGGAAGGACAATGTAGAGGCTTATCTTGATTGGGAGATGAAGGTGGAACAATTATTTGAATGCCACCAAGTGAGTGAAGAGAGGAAGGTCTCTCTAGCTACCCTAAGCTTTCAAGGGTATGCAATGTATTGGTGGACTGCCTTGGTCAAAGAGAGGCTTAGACATCAAGCCCCTCCCATCCACTATTGGAATGATCTCAAGTCTGCCCTTAGGAGGAGACACATTCCCTCCTACTACAATAGAGAACTCATGGATAAACTCCAAAGGTTACAACAAAGATCCATGACAGTTGAGGAATATAGACAAAAAATGGAGTTGTATATGATGAGGGCAGGCATAGTGGAGGGTCCAGAAATTACTTTAGCTAGATTTTTAAGTGGGCTCAATTTTGACATAAGAGATAGGGTTGAACTTCTACCTTATAGAGATTTGAATGATCTTGTTCAAATGTGTATAAAGGTAGAACAACAAAACTTGAGAAAATCTTCTTCTAAAAGAATTCAAGTTCAACCTACTTTTGAAAAGAAAATTTTTAAAGAAAAAGAGCCATTTAAACCTCTAGCCAAAATAGAAGAGAGACCCAAGAAAGAAACACCCTCACACACCAGAACAAGTGAAATCAAATGCTTCAAATGTCTAGGAAGGGGTCATGTAGCTACTCAATGTCCTACAAAAAGAAACATTATTTTGAAAGGCAAGGACATTTATAGTAGTGAAAGTGACACCCCAACTAGTACAAGTGAGAGTGAGGAAGAAGAGAGGGAAGAGGAAATATATGCTGATGATGGGCAACTTCTCATGGTGAGAAGGATACTTAGCAACCAACCAAGTCTTGAACACATATCACAAAGAGAGAACATCTTTCACACAAGATGTAAAATTCAAGAAAATCATTGTTCTCTCATTGTTGATAGTGGATCTTGTTGCAATTGTTGTAGTACAAGGTTGGTTGAGAAGTTGAAGCTTGATATTATACCCCATCCAAAACCTTATAAACTTCATTGGTTAAATGAAGATGGGGATATAATAGTCAAGAATCAAGTGAAGTTGGCATTTTCCATTGGGAACTTCAAAGATGAAGTTTTATGTGATATAGTTCCCATGGAAGCATGTCATGTGTTATTGGGGAGACCATGGCAATTTGATCATCAAACTATCCATCATGGTCTAACCAATACCATCACTATCCATCAAAAAGACAATAAGTTTGTGCTTCATCCTTTGACTCCTACCCAAGTGGCTAAGGATCAAGCACAAATGAAGTCTTTAGGAAAGCAAGAACATAAACAAAAGAAAAAGTCAAAAAGAAAGGAGGGTATAGAAACAAGTGTGCCACCTAAGGTCACTCAACATGAAGTCCTTTTAAACAAAAAGACTTTAATCAATACACTTCAAGTTGAGCAACCTTCATATCTTCTTCTTTGTCAAGGGACACTTACATGCACATCTAGTGATTCAAAGACTTCAACTCTTTCTCCAACCATTCAAAAACTTTTGAAAGAATTTGATGATCTATTCCCACAAGAAATTCCAAAAGGGCTTCCACCCATAAGAGGAATAGAACATCAAATTGATTTCATTCCAGGGGCAGTTCTTCCTAATAGGCCAGCCTATAGGACAAATCCCCAAGAAACTAAGGAGATTGAGACACAAGTCCAAGAGCTACTAGATAAAGGTGTAGTTCAAAAGAGTCTAAGTCCCTCTGCTGTACCAGTGTTACTTGTACCAAAAAAAGATGGGAAGTGGCGCATGTGTTGTGATTGTAGAGCTATCAACAACATCACAATCAAGTATAGACATCCCATTCCTAGGCTTGATGATATGTTGGATGAATTGCATGGAGCACAAATATTTTCAAAGGTAGATTTAAAAAGTGGCTATCACCAAATAAGAATTAAAGAAGGTGATGAATGGAAAACTGCCTTTAAGACCAAGTTTGGATTATATGAATGGCTAGTTATGCCTTTTGGTCTTACAAATGCTCCAAGCACATTCATGAGACTTATGAATCATGTCCTTAGGGATTGCATTGGGAAGTTTGTAGTTGTTTACTTTGATGACATCTTGGTATATAGTCAAAATTTGCAAACTCATGAAAATCATTTGAGAGTTGTTTTAACAATTCTTAGAACACACAAATTGTTTGCAAACTTTGACAAGTGTACCTTTTGTGTTGATAGTGTCATATTTCTTGGATTTGTGGTCACCAAAAATGGGGTTCATGTGGACCCAGAAAAAATAAAGGCCATCCAAGATTGGCCTCCTCCAAAGAATGTAGGAGAAGTAAGGAGCTTCCATGGGTTGGCAAGCTTTTACAGAAGATTTGTTTCTAACTTCTCTAGTCTTGCTTCACCCCTCAATGAGTTGGTGAAAAAAGATGTTACATTCCATTGGGGGGATAAACAACAAAAAGCTTTTGAGCTACTCAAAGAGAAGCTCATACAAGCACCCATTCTAGCTTTGCCAAATTTTTCCAAAACTTTTGAGCTAGAATGTGATGCTTCAGGATTTGGCATAGGTGCAGTATTATTACAAAAAGGACACCCAATTGCATACTTTAGTGAAAAACTTCATGGTGCCTCTTGTAATTATCCCACCTATGACAAAGAACTCTATGCACTTGTGAGGGCTCTTCAAGCTTGGGAACATTACCTTGTTGCCAAGGAGTTCATCATTCATAGTGATCATGAATCACTTAAGTATTTGAAGAGTCAACACAAGTTACAAAAGAGGCATGCTAAGTGGTTGGAATTCATTGAACAATTCACTTATGTTATTAAATACAAGAAAGGAAAATCCAATGTGGTGGCTGATGCTTTGTCAAGAAAAATTAATCTATTAGCCACATTGGGAGCTCAAATTCTTGGATTTAATAACATTCTTGAATTATATTCACAAGATCTTAATTTTGCTCAAATCTATGAGGAATGTCTCAATAAGTCTCAAGGAGGATTTTATGTGAAAGAGGGGTATCTTTTTAAAGAAGGAAAAATTTGCATTCCCCAAGGTTCACATAGAAAACTCCTTGTTAAAGAAACACATGAGGGAGGATTAATGGGACATTTTGGGGTAGAAAAGACCCTTGGCATGTTGAAAGAAAAATTCTTTTGGCCTCACATGAGAAGGGATGTTCAAAGGCATTGTTTTAAGTGTATAACTTGTTTAGAAGCTAAATCTAAATCAATGCCTCATGGACTGTATACTCCTTTGAATGTTGCTTCCACCCCTTGGGAAGAGATAAGTATGGATTTTGTGTTAGGTCTTCCTAAAACTTCTAGGGGTTTTGATTCTATCTTTGTGGTGGTAGATAGATTTAGCAAAATGGCTCATTTTATACCTTGCCACAAAGTAGATGATGCAAGCAACATTGCAAAGTTATTCTTTAGAGATGTGGTTAAACTTCATGGTCTACCTAAAGTAATAGTTTCGGATAGAGATACAAAATTTCTTAGTCACTTTTGGAGGACCTTATGGTCTAAATTAGGGACTAAGTTATCTTTTTCTACTACTTGCCATCCTCAAACAGATGGTCAAACTGAAGTAGTCAATAGATCTCTTTCCACTTTACTAAGGGTAGTTCTTAAAGGAAATCACAAATCTTGGGATGAGTACCTACCTCATGTTGAGTTTGCTTACAATAGAGTAGTTCATGGAACTACTAAATTGTCTCCTTTTTAAGTTGTTTATGGTTTTAATCCTTTGACACCCATGGATTTAATACCCCTTCCAAATGCTATTGATTTTGTTCATCAAGATGGGGTATCTAAATCCAAGTTTATCAAAGAATTACATCACAAGGTTAAAAATCAAATTCAACAACAAAATGAGAAATATGCCAAGCAACACAACAAGGGCAAGAAAGAGTTAATCTTCAATGAAGGTGATCTAGTTTGGGTTCATCTTAGAAAGGAAAGATTTCCTCAACTAAGAAAATCCAAACTCAATCCTAGAGGAGATGGACCTTTTAGAGTGATAAGGAGGATAAATAACAATGCCTATCAAATTGATCTTCCTCCTGAATACGGTGTTCATGCTACCTTCAATGTATCTGACCTTAAACCTTTTGCAGGTTATGCAAGTGAAGATGAAGACCCTATGGATTTGAGGGCAACTCCCTCTCAAGAGGGAGGGGATGATACAAGAAGGCCTAGCACCATTGGACCTATCACAAGAGGGATGATCAAGAAAATACAAGATGAGTACTCTCCCAAAGGCCAAACCCTCTTTGCTATTTTTGGATGGAAAATTGGAGAACAAGAAGATGCTACAAATTTGCCAAAACATGGAGAAGGGTAAAGTGGACATTTCCACACAAGAAGGGGTGTGCTTATCCTTCTATGGGGTAGCATTAGTAATTGTTTTCTCCACATGTTAAAACTCATTTGGCACGCTTACTGGAAGCTACACATTTAGCACATGGTTAGTAATAGCATTTCACAATTAAAACGTGTAAAAAGGCTTGCTCACGCTGGGAGATTGATCTATAAAATCTCATGGGCAAAGCTTGTATCTCACTTTTGAATACATTGAGTTTTACTATGCTGATGCAATTTTCCAGCAACCAGAACTCTTCCAAAAGTCACCTATTATTGAGCTTTCCTTCTCCTTCTAGCTTCCTTCCAGTGAAGGCCTTCTGAGTTAGAGTATCCACTCACCATAGAGCTCTTCCTCCATCTCTGCAGCCACTAAATTCACACTGCCACTACTGTTAAACCTCACTTCTTTTCGCTGCTACTGCATCTCGTGATCTATATGCAACTCTGCTCATGATTCCATTCATCATTCTACTGCCTTCAAACCACAACTCTGCTGGAGCAACTTCATCAAGTGGTATTCAGAGCCTAGGTTCTGCATCACGCTCCAGCTAAGTGTTCTTTCCATTCCATATATACTGTCATCAACATTCCCTTCGTGTCTTCATTCTGTGCACACTGTTTCATTGAAATTTTAATTCTAGTAGATTCCAATGTTGGATTTCTTTGTTCCAGCTTTTAATTGCTTTATTGTTAATCATTTTAATCGGTTCATTCCATTCATCATTCTACTGCCTTCAAACCACAACTCTGCTGGAGCAACTTCATCAAACTTGATGGACAAATTTATGAACACCAAAATATGATGTCACAAACTTGTTTTTCAATTGGCAAGTATGACCGAATCGTTCAAGTAATAAACTTGGTAAGACCAAGTATCGTTCTTCCCAAAGGACTCACGGCCTAGTTTAGTTGTGTGGTTTCTTGATTAGCTAAGACTTAAAGACGAAATATTTGGATTTTATATGCAAAAGACGAAAATTAAATATGTATGCATGAAGTTTTGATCAATGGCAAAAAGCAAAAGATAAACACTTTCAATGAAATATATGTATGAATATGTTATTGGGGGTCAATTTCATCTTATCCACTCTCATATATTTTAGGAATTCAACATTTAAATCATCATTGTTAATGCCACTCTCTAAAGTACCTTTTAAGAAGGCTTCTCCCTAATCACGAGTTCATACAATTCCTAGCATTCCTAATGATCAGTTCATAAGTGCAGCAGCTTAACGACAACCAATATAATATTGGGAGAAATTCCCCGGATCTAGACTTCCCCGTACGTGCCCGTATCGACAAAACCAATAATCATGCATCGAATGAGTTAAACAATACAAGCATTAAGCAAAGAGGAAAAACCCTAACTAATGATGAAAGAAAGCATAGATCTTAAATAAAAGATGTAAAAACAGATTCAATATATGAGAGCTTCAAAAGATTACATTGATTCCCCAACAAACATACAAGGTTTAGTTCACCATATTCATGGTGAACCTAGATGAACAACAATGAAAGAATGAAAGATAAAACCCTAGAAAGGTGAAGAGGAAGCCTGAGCATCCAAGATCCTCCTTCAAAGGGGTGGAAGAGAGAGTGTTTGCTTCGTTCCAGCCAAAGATACTAACCCTAGGAAACCCTAAAGCTTATATATTATTCGTAAAGTATAGAAAATTAGGTCCAAGCCCATAAAAGTGCCGCTCAGTGGTAAACTGCCGCTCAGCGGTAAGTGCGTGTCTCGTTTCTTCCCCTCAGCGGCCATTTTGCCCCTCAACGGACCTCCCGTGACTTCCTGAGTGCCGCTCAACGGTAAGCTGCCGCTGAGCGGTGACTTCGGCTTCTCCTTTTGCACTTTTTGATGTCTTTTCTGATTTCATCTCTCTCCTTCTTCACTTCTTTCACTAAATTCACCTTGAAACCTGCACAAAAACACTGAAATCAAGCATAAACCTGTCCAGCTCTCTTATTTCTGAAAATATGAACAAAAGCATGATTTCAAGGTAGTTTCTAAGTGTTAAAGGTTGCTTTTAGTATCAATTTAAGCATGAAAATAACAGTTTTTCAACTGTTATCACTCGGGTCCCACTAAGGGGAAACTAAAGCCCATCTGCGAGAGTACCGCTCAGCGGCACTTTCGTGATGTGCTCTTCTCCTTCTTTTGTTAACCTACGTGCCTCCCAAACATGCCTCTCATTGGTTCCCTGCAATTCAATGTTTAAAATGCTTATGCAAACCCTAACTAAAATAAACAAACAGAAAGATTCAATCAACTGGGTTGCCTCCCAGGTAGCGCTTGTTTAACGTCACGAGCCTGACCCAAAATCCACTAACACCCATCAGTAGGTGCTTCAAACTTATCAACACCCATCAGTAGGTGTTACCACTTAGCATCCTTCAGTAGATGCTATGTTCAGCAATATAATGTTCAACAGGTTTAATGATTACAAACCAGAGTAAAATTTAAAAGTTCTAAAATCACTGGGTTGCCTCCCAGCAAGCGCTCTTTTAACGTCATTAGCTTGACCCAGTAAAGTTCAAGTTCCTTCTTCTTTTTCTTCTTTCTACTGAACTTCTTTAGAAATTTAATCAAACTAGGAACCTGTTGCAGTGTCTCAGTCATAGGAACTTTAATCTCCAATTTCTTGAAGATTTCCATAAAGCACTTAAATTTCTTTTCCTTCCTATGATTCTTCTTTAGATGAGGATGGGATTTTTCATATGATTCCTTCTTCTTTCCTCTCATCTTCTTTTTCTTACGCTTTCTCTCCCCAAATTTTCTCTTTTTCTTTTCTTTTATTTTTTTCTTCCCTTCTCTTTTTCTCCTCAACTTCTTTATTTTCACACAAATTTTCTTTCTCTCTTCTCTCTCAACCACTTCTTTTTCTTTTTCTTCATCTTTATCTTTCTCACTCAACTCTTCTTTCTCTTTTCTCTCTACCCTTTCCTCATCTCCCTCTAATTTTTCCTCATCAAGAATCTTGTCACTTTCAGTGATAATGACTTGCCCTTCCTTCTTAAGGTTAACTTTAGTATTAACATCATCATTCAATCTCTGACTGATGTAACGAAGTTGCATCTCCATTCTTTTACATGATTCTTCAATGCTTTTCTGAGTAGAGTCGGAATTTTTCAAAAATCGTTGAAGGGTGTCCTCCAACCTATTCAAACTTCCTGATAGAAAGGGTTGTTGCTGCCATTGTTGTTGTGGTTGGTTCTCAAATTGTCCAGCAGCTTGCCAAAATTGGCTTTGATCCATGCTTGAGTGAGGTTCCCACCAGTGGTTGAGATTACTTTGGTAGAATTGAGTGCCCATATGGTTAAATTCTTGACCAAATTGCATTCTGCAGACATTAGGCACAAAACCCTAAAAACAATTGTTAGCACAAAAAGATATAAAAGAAGATATAAGATCAGAGATAAGAAGATGAAATAAAAACAGAAAACAGAAAAATAAAAACAGAAAAATAAAATAAAATAAAATAACCAAAAAATAAAATAAAATACAAACTGAAAAATATAAACAGAAAATAAAAATTCGAAATTTAAATTAAAAATTCAAAAACAAGTCAAAGATAATCAATAATCACACAAATTAACCAGTTAAACCACGAGTCCCCGGCAACGACGCCAAAAACTTGATGGACAAATTTATGAACACCAAAATATGATGTCACAAACTTGTTTTTCAATCGGCAAGTATGACCGAATCGTTCAAGTAATAAACTTGGTAAGACCAAGTATCGTTCTTCCCAAAGGATTCACGGCCTAGTTTAGTTGTGTGGTTTCTTGATTAGCTAAGACTAAAAGACGAAAATTAAATATGTATGCATGAAGTTTTGATCAATGGCAAAAAGCAAAAGATAAACACTTTCAATGAAATTTATGTATGAATATGTTGTTGGGGGTCAATTTCATCTTATCCAGTCTCATATATTTTAGGAATTCAACATTCAAATCATCATTGTTAATGCCATTCTCTAAAGTACCTTTCAAGAAGGCTTCTCCCTAATCACGAGTTCATACAATTCCTAGCATTCCTAATGATCAGTTCATAAGTGTAGGAGCTTAACGACAACCAATATAATATTGGGAGAAATTCCCGGGATCTAGACTTCCCCGTACGTGCCCGTATCGACAAAACCAATAATCATGCATCGAATGAGTTAAACAATGCAAGCATTAAACAAAGAGGAAAAACCCTAACTAATGATGAAAGAAAGCATAGATCTTAAATAAAAGATGTCAAAAACAAATTCCATATATGAGAGCTTTAAAAGATTACATTGATTCCCCAACAAACATACAGAGTTTAGTTCACCATATTCATGGTGAACCTAGATGAATAACAATGAAAGAATGAAAGATAAAACCCTAGAAAGGTGAAGAGGAAGCCTCAGCATCCAAGATCCTCCTTCAAAGGGGTGGAAGAGAGAGTGTTTTCTTCGTTTCTGCCAAAGATCCCTAACCCTAGGAAACCCTAAAGCTTATATATTATTCGTAAATTACAGAAAATTAGGTCCAAGCCCATTAAAGTGTCGCTCAGCGGTAAGTGCGTGTCACGTTTCTTCCCCTCAGCGGCCATTTTGCCCCTCAGCGGTCCTCCCGTGAGCTCCTAAATGCCGCTCAGCGGTAAACTGCCGTTGAGCGGTGACTTCGGCTTCTCCTTTTGCACTTTTTGATATCTTTTCTGATTCCATATCTCTCCTTCTTCACTTCTTTCACCAAATTCACCTTAAACCTGCACAAAAACACTGAAATCAAGCATAAACCTGTCCAGCTCTCTTATTTCTGAAAATATGAAGAAAAGCATGATTTCAAGCTAGATTCTAAGTATAAAGGTTGCTTTTAGTGTCAATTTTAAGCATGAAAATAACAGTTTTTCAACTGTTATCACCTTCCTTGGAGGTCTTGGTTCACAAACCAAGATGATGCTTGACGCCTCAGCTGGAGGCAATATCAAATGGAAGACTCCAGAGGAAGCCACAAAAATAATTGAAAACATGGCTACTAATGATAATGAGCTGAACAGTGAAAGAGGAGCTCCTATTCAACAAAAAGGAGTTCTACAGTTGCAATCCAATGATGCATTGCTAGGTCAGAACAAGATACTAACTCAACAATTAGAGAATCTCACAAAGATACTTGCACAACTGCCAAAAGAGTTAAAGACTGTTGCACAGGTTCAACCACAGATGTGTGAATTATGTGGTGGTGATCATATTAATGGTCAATGCGCCTTTCCAGTGGAAGCTTTAGAGGATGTTAACTTCATGGCCAATCAATTTCCATACTGTCAGGGGAACTTCAATCAAGGGTGAAAACCACACCCAAGTATTGGTCAAGGACAAAGTGGGCAAGCTGGACAATCAGGGAAATTTCACAAGCAACAGCAACAACCAACCTTATGGCAACAAATTTCTATACTTAATGAAAGATCAATAAGGATGGAAGAAACTCTTCATCAGTTCATACAGAAAACTGAATCTACTCAAAAGAGCACTGAAGCTGCTATTAAGAATTTGGAGATTCAAATGGGTCAAATTACTAAGCAGTTGGAAGAAAGGCTTGACAAGAATTGTGGGGCTAATACTGAGGTTAACCCCAGGGAAGATTCTAAAGTGCTAGTGAGTGTAAATGTTGAAAAAGTTGAGTTGGAAAAAGAAGAGAGAAAAGAGAGGGAAGAGAAAGAAGAAGAGAAAATTTGAGTGAAGATTGAGAAAGTGAGTAGAAAAAGAAAAGAAAAAAAGAAAGTGAGAGAAAAGAGAAAGAGGACGAGAGGAAGAGAGAAAGAGAATCATATGAAAAACCTCTTCCTCATCCAAAGAAGTATCATAGGAAGAAGGAATTTGAGCGCTTTATGAAAATCTTCAAGAAATTGGAGATTAAAGTTCCTATGATTCAGACACTGCAACAGGTTCCTGGTTTAATTAAATTTCTGAAGAAGTTCAGTAGAAAGAAGAAAAAGAAGATGGAACATGAGCTTTATTGGGTCAAGCTAGTTACGTTAAAAGAGCGCTTGCTGGGAGGCAACCCAGTGATTTAAGAATTTTTAATTTTTGGTTTGGTGATGTAATTTTGAACTTTTGGGTATTTTTGTTTTTGTTATAAGTTTGTTACAGGGTTTACATCTACTGATGGATGTTAGGCGAAAGAGTATCTATTGAAGGATACTATCTTTGTATACACTTACTGATGGATGTTGGTAAGAAAGATTTGCATCTACTGAAGGGTGCTGGAGGATTTTGGGTCAGGCTCGTGACGTTAAACAAGCGCTACCTGGGAGGCAACCCAGTTGATTGATTTTATCTGTATTGTTTGTTTTGATTCTGCTTTAGTTGCATGATGGGGATTGAATGTTTGAGTGATCTGAGAACTTAATTACAGGGAGCAAGTATGGGGCATGAGTAGGAGGCACCTAGGTTAAGCTAGGAAGAAGAAGAGCACTTCACGAAAGTGCCGCTGAGCGGTAGTGTCGCAGAATGGGCTTAGGTTGCCCCTTAGCGGAACCCGAGCCCATTAGGGTATTTTTATACCCTAAGTCACACTTTGGCCTCTATTTTCAGATTCTTCTATGCACACACACTCCTAAACACTTTTCCAAAGGTTCTCTACATTTTTCCTTTCATTCCTCTTTAGAAAATCTCCCTTCCACTCACTTTCTCACTAGTTTTCCATCTAAGTTTGGGGTTGGGAGAGAGCATCATTGATGGGGCTGAGTTTTTCAAAGCACTAGAGTAGGATTTGTTTTATCAATCACTTTTGTTTTTAGAATAGGATTTGATGTACTCAATTGGAAACTTTGTCTGTTATGATGGTTTGCTTATGATTGTTGTTTGATAAGTAATGCTTGATGATGCTTTGATATTGATTGATGTTGAGAATGTGCACATTATATGCTTATACAGGTGGTACACAAGCATTGCGAACAAATGCAAGATGTTGTGATTGTGATTATGATTCTAAGCAGGATGTTATGTGTGGAATGTGAATGAGCTTATTGTGAGGTTTTGAGCTCCAGAGTTGTTATTGTTGAATACTATTACTGTGAAAGCATGAATGACTTTGCCCAGGTTTTCTATGATTGAATTACTTGCTTGTTTGCATCATATGATCAAGGCCATTTGTTGGTAACCCTTTTATTAACCAAATTCATAAATTTATCCCATTAAAAGAGAGAACTATGTGTTCTATCATTTGAACCCGTAGCCTTGAACATAATTTGAAAACCCCTTGTGAAAAGCTTTACCTTGAGTTAAGTAGAAAATATTTTGTGGTATTGAGAAATGTCCAAGTTTGGGGTTGCTGGGAAGTTATGAAAGGAAAATTGAAAGCATTGAGCTAAGAGCTAAGAACTAAGTATGTGAAAAGAAAAAGAAAAAGAGAAAGAAAAGAGAAGAAAAAGCAAAGCTCAATGCAAAGGAAAGTTGGGAATAAGTAAGAATGGTTGTGTTTATATGATTCTCTTAACTCAAGGGTTTTGTGATCTAGAAAAACCAATTTTCTTGTTAGCACAGCCACATTACAAGCCATTGAAAAGTCCTTGTGATGATGTGTGCTTGTAAGTGTTTTTTATTATGGTTAAATGAAAGGCAAAGTTGATTCATGTGACATTGTAATAATAGAGTGAATGAGTGAATATCTCCTATACACTTGTGTGTTTAAGTGAAACACTTTATCTAGTGAGGATAGTTTCCATGAACACATAAGAACATCTTTGCTTAGTTAATTGATCATTCATGAAAATAGCATTTATTGGATAGTATGTGTTTGAGTGATCACTAAAAGCATGTGCACATCTTGATTGAAGTCTTGATGATGAGCTAAATTGAGTATTTACTTGTCTTGAAAGAAGGATATTTGAATGTGGTGAACCATTATATGGATTGATGGAAGATTGAGTTACATCTTGTTTGCTTGAGGGCAAGCAAAGTTTTAAGTTTGGGGTTGTGATAACGGTTGAAAAACCGTTATTTTTATGGTTAAAATTGATACCAAAAGCAACCGTTAAGACTTAGAAACTAGCTTGAACTCATATTTTTGCTTTAGTTTTGTGAATAAGAGAGTTAAAGGTGAATTTAATGGTTTTGTGCAATATTCCCTTGATTTTGTAGGCTAATTGAATGATTTGAAAGAAGAATTGAAGTACCGAATGATTGGAATGTTGAAAAGTCAACCAGAAACCAGAAAAGTCAACCAGTCAACTAGTCAACCAGAATGCTGAAAAGTCAACCAGAATACAGAAAAAGTTCCACTGAGCGGTAAAATACCGCTGAGCGGCACTTTTCCGGTGCCAAAATCACCGCGGAGGGGCAAAAACAGCAGTTGGGGGCAAAATGGATCATGGACTATTACCGCTCAGCGGTAAAATACCGCTGATCGCCATTCTAAGTGGGCTTGTGATGACTTAAGGCAAGGACCCATTACTAGAAGTATGACTAGAAGAATCCAAGAAGAGCTTGAAGATATGGACACAACAGGGCACGTCTTTTTCTTCATTTTAAGTGGAAATTGGAGACACCAAGAGAAAGGGCAAATCTGTCCATAGGAATGTCCAAGTTGCTAGTTGCACCACCACTCTTTGCTAAGCACACCATAGCAACATCAACACCAACAGAACACGTGCTGATTTGGTTTTTTTTAGCACATTTTTCACATGATTCACCACATGGCAGATCCATCTTTCTCTGTACATTACTTCCACGCTGCAGCTCCATGATTGGCCTATAAAATCATGGTAGCTACCTTTGTAAAGACACTTTTGAAGAATCTTGAGTTTTACTCTGCTGATGCATTTTTCCAGCAACCAGAACTCTGCACAAAAGTCACCTCTTATTGAGCTTTCCTTCTCCATCTAGCTTCCTTCCAGTGAAGGCCGCCTGAGCTAGAGAATCCACTCACCATAGAGCTCTTCCTCCATCTCTGCATCCACTGAATTCACTCTTACGCTACTGCCAAATCACAATTCATTCCGCTGCCAGTTGCTTCTCGTGAGCCAACTTCGACACTGCTCACGATCCAATTCATCATTCCACTACCTTCAACCCACACCTCTTCTGGAGCAACTCATCAAGTGGTATTCAGAGCCTAGGTTCTGCATCACGCTCCAGCTAAGTGTTCTTTCCATTCCATATATACTGTCATCAACATTCCCTTCGTATTTTTCTTGAATCTGTGCACTGTTACCTTAAGTTTTTCAATTCCAGTAGATTCCATTGTGTTGATTCGTTTGTCTAGCTTTTAATTGCTTTATTGTTCATCATTTTAATCGGATCAATTCATTAATTTGAGTCTTTTAATTTTTTTTAATCTGCATTGTTTTGTCTAGTCATGTGATTTTCTTGAATTTTTGTCAAAAATCCTGAGTAATTTTGGTGCCTGGATAAATCTGTGAAACTGGATGTGTTTTTCAATAGAAGCACATCAGATGAGCAATGATTAAAGAGCTCAAGTGCATCTTGAATTCCATCACAGTGCAGTGCCAATTAATGTAGTTTTTGAATCTGCTTTAAATTTTCTGAACTACACCGTGTGGAAATTTGCTTTCTGGTTGTGTTTGAATTCTTGGACTGCGTTGTGTGCATACCATATGAACATTGTATTGTTTAAGACAATAAAAAATGGTTGCATCAGTCAGCAGAATCCAGAATTCATTGCTAGAGCAGTTGGACCGAGCTGCAGACACTTTGATTGAGTCTTTTTCCTGATGTTGAATTTGTCCAGATTAGAACTCACTTCTGGACATCTCTTAATGAATTTCTAGAGTCTTTGTCAAGTTTAATTTGCTGTCTTGGAGTCATAAAAGTTGTTTACAGTTTCGTTTGAATCCTCTACTGAAGTTTGGTTGGTGATTTGGTTTAATTTTGGTGCTAAATAGCAACTGAAGTAGTGAAAATCGGAATTCCAAGTTTTTAGCCTCTGCTGGCAGTTTGAACAAGTCACATTTGGTTAAACAAAGTTGCTCAAATCATAAAATTAAGTGTGCAAACGTGTTTGTGTAAAAATTGCCATTCAAACCACCAAATTTTCAACACTTTTTCTGATATAAGTTGCAGATTTCGAAAATTCAGAGTTTGGTATGATTAATGCATCAGATTCAATGTTAGATTGGTAGCAAAAGCTTGGTTCAATTGAATTAAAAGAAATGCACAATTCAAATCTCACCATAAACTGCAATGTAAAAAGCTGTTTGAACCTGTACTCAACAAATTGTATAATTCTGATGCACAATTTTCAGCCATTCTCCTAGGCATTTTGTCAAACACTTTGCCTAGTTTAAATTTGGTTTCGAATTGATCATAGCTGCAACTTATCTTTGTTTCTTGCTTTTCAAATCCACTCTAGATCCTTTCCTAAGTTCATTTTGAGTGCCACCATTCATTGGAAACCGATTAATTGATTGATTTAAGTTGTTTGAAAATCCTGCACATAAGCTGTTTGATAAAACTACAGTTGTGCATTCTGGTTTAACAGTTTTCTGGCAGCAGCAGTATTGATTTTCTGGCTTAATAATTGATTATTGGTGGTCTGTATGAGCTCTTTGTTGGGTGCAGAATTATCTCAAGTGGTCCTACAACATTGGTAGCATCTTAGGGAGTGGATTGGAGCAAGGAAAGATCAACATTGGGGCTGATTTTTGGTGCAGCAGAACCACATTCTTCACTGGTCTACATCAAACTGGTTGCTGCCACAGCATCATAATTCTCTCTACAGAAAGTTTAGTTCACTTGGAAGCTGTGAGATTAGTGTGAATCAAACAAATTCACTTCCTTTGAGAGAAGCCAGAGCTGCACATCACTTCTAATTTCTATTCTCTTGTTTCATTTCTTTTCTTGCAAAAATACTTGTAATTGGCCATTAAGTAAGTGACTTGGTAGAATTCACAAGTGTTCTTCCATCACTTGCAAACTTTGCTTTTAATTGTTCATATAAAATTGGTAGACAGTGAGTGTGTCTTGGATACAAAGTTCCAAGCCTCACTTAGGAGATCTCACTTCTTTCAATTTTTGCAAGCGCATAGGCCAAGTTTAGAAGTCCGCATTTGGGGTCTAGTTTTCTTTGAGTTTGAGTGTGTCTTTAAATATTTAATGAATCTAGAGGTAATTTTGATTTAAAGACTTTTAGTAAGTAACTAGGAATATATTTGGCAAGGCAAGACTTGGTATTTAAGCAACCTATACGGTTCTCCTCTCTTACCTGGAATGTTGTCCTCAAGTGAAAAACTACTAGTCTTTACCTCAAGAAAACTTTTAAGTTCATCAAAATGTCTGGAAGACAATCACCTAGAATTAGTGATCCTCCCAAAGATCAATTTTCATTCCAAACTCTAGTCAATCAACTCCATGAGATTGAGAGAAAAATAAGTCAAGAAAAAGTCCAAAGAGAGCTACATAGTGCCATGGTTGAAAATGAGTTGAAACTTTTGAGAGAAGAACAAATCCAAAATAGGGAGAGAAGTTATAGTGGAGAGTCCCAATATCAACAAGAGGCCTTAAGAGTAGGAGAATATTATCATCAACCCTCTTCATCAAGAAGACACAGGAGGGAATTTGAAAATCCTCCTCCTCACTAGTGTAGAAAGGGCTATAGACGTCCGTTCTTTAGGCTTTTTGACGTCCGACGTTCGACCGACGTCTTTGCGGGTGACGTCTATGTAGACGTCCGTTGTGTCAGGCCGGACGTCTATATAGACGTCTGCTGTGAACCTCTAGGACGTCTATACACTACTGCAGAAAGGGCTTTATTAGACGGGTTATTTAGGGTTATTTACGGGTTATCTAGGATTACAGGGTTTGGACGTTTGTTTGTGCACTGCAACACGTCTGAAGAGCAGATTCGAAATGAAAATGGAGGGAGATGGAGGAGTAAACGACCTAAAACGTAGGCCAAAAACGCCGCCCAAGAACACGCTACAAACTGCACAAAAATGCACAGAAAACGACTTTTAATCGGTCCAAATGAAAGATATTTCATCACTGAACAATTTAATCGGAATAAAAGTAAGATTAAATGGTCCAAAACAGATAAAAACCAACCTAGAAATGCAAGGCGCAGAGGGAACTCTCACGGGTTTGCATAACTCCTCGCGGGTTCGCGTTTTGGTTAGTAAGTCCTTATTTTAAACGTCTTTTGAACGTCCGTCCTGGTGGGGGACGGACGTTTAATATATATAGACGTCCGTCCCCCTCCAGGACGGACGTTCAAGAGACTGATGGATTGAACTATACTGTCAGTCTGTTGAACGTCCGTCCTGGAGGGGGACAGACGTCTATATATATTAAACGTCCCTACCCCTCCAGGACGGACGTTCAAGGGGCTGACTGGTTCAACTACTCTGTCAGCCTCTTGAACGTCCGTCCTGGAGGGGGACGGACGTCTATATATCTTAAACGTCCGTCCCCCTCCAGGACGGACGTTCAAGAGATTGATGGGTTGAACTACTGTCAGTCTTCTGAACGTCCGTCCTGGAGGGGGACGGACGTTTACGATATATAGACGTCCGTCCCCCTCTAGGACGGACGTTCAAGAGACTGATTGGTTCAACTACCCTGTCAGCCTCTTGAACGTCCGTCCTGAAGGAGGACGGACGTCTATATATCGTAAACGTCCGTCCCTCTCCAGGACGGACGTTCAGGAGACTGACAGTAGTTCAACCCATCAATCTCTTGAACGTCCGTCCTAGAGTGGGACAGACGTTTAATATATATAGACGTCTGTCCCCCTCCAGGACGGTCGTTCAAAAGGCTGAATCTTCAACTCTCCCGTCAGGCTTTTGAACGTCCGTTAGAGGGGTCGGACGTCTACTGTATTATAGACGTCCGACCCCGTTTAGGACGGACGTCTCCACACTCAATTATTTACATTTATGCCACCGGTCAATTATTTACGTTAGGGTTTTGATGGACGGACGTCTATAAGGTGACGTTAAAGATCAATTTTGCACTAGTGCCTCCTAAGGAAGTTAATATGGTATTGCCTCATTTTCATGGAAAAGATAATGTTGAGGCTTACCTAGATTGGGAAATGAAGGTCGAGCAAATTTTTGCTTGCCATCAAGTAGGAGAAGAAAGAAAATTATCTCTTGCTACCCTAAGTTTTCAAGGGTATGCCATGTACTGGTGGACTGCTACAGTCCAAGAGAGACTAAGACAACGACTTCCTCCAATAAAATATTGGAATGAGCTTACAAATGCCCTTCGGAAAAGGCACATACCCTCCTACTACAAAAGAGAACTCATGGATAAGCTCCAAAGATTGCAACAACAGTCTATGTCTGTTGAAGAATACAGACAAAAGATGGAGCTATACATGATGAGGGCAGGAATAACAGAGGGCAAGGAAACTACCTTGGCCAGATTTTTGAGTGGGTTGAATCTTGATATCAGGGATACACTAGTGCAGCGAGGGGCTTTTACCGCGGTTCATTTTCACTATACGTCGCGGTTTCAGAACCGCGGCATATTCAGCCGCGGTAGTAAGTCAGAACTTTCGGCCGCGGTTATAACCGCGGTATATACCTCGAAATATTTCAAATAAATATTAAATTAATTTCAGATAGGAGAATATGTCGCGGTTGCTCGTAGAACCGCGGTATATACCCCTGTAACGTGCTGAACACAACTGTCTCCCCAACTGCCTTTTGGGGAATTTCAATATATGAGAGGGGTATATGCCGCGGTTGTCCGAGAACCGCGGCATATACCCCCTGTAACTTCTGAAATTCTCTGACTGGCGGAGAAGTTGAGAAGTTACTGCGGTATATGCCGCGGTTGTCCAGAGAACCGCGGCATATACCCTTGTAACTTTTGAAATTCTCTGACCCAATCAGCACCTGCAATAAATTGGTAGGGGTATATGCCGCGGTTCTCTTGACAACCGCGGCATATACGCTGTTATTTAATTTTTTATTCATACGTGGCGTCAGAGGCAATGGTTGACTGGAGTATATGCCGCGGTTCGGAGCAGAACCGCGGCATATATGTTCGATTTATTTACAAAACTGCCACCGCGCACCATTATGCTGCGGTTTCCGTTGAACCGTGGCATAATGTGCGCTGTAAAAACCCATTTTTTTACTAGTGATAGGGTTGAACTCCTACCTTATAGAGATTTGAATGATCTTGTTCAAATGTGTATAAAGGTAGAACAACAAAATTTGAGAAAAGCTTCTGTTAAAAGATTTCAATCCCCTTTTGAACAGAAGATTGTAAAAGAAAAAGAACCCCTCAAACCTCTAGCCAATATAGTTGAAAAACCCAAACAGGAATCCTCTTCACACATTCGCACTAGTGAGATCAAGTGTTTTAAATGTTTGGGTAGGGGTCACATAGCTGCTCAATGTCCTACCAAAAGAACAATCATTTTAAGAGGTAGTGACACATATAGCAGTGAAAGTGAAAACCCTAGTGAAAGTGAGAATGAGCAAGAAAGAGGTAATGAAGAGAAAGTATATCCTTGTGAGGGTCCACTTCTCATGGTGAGAAAGGTGCTTAATAGTCAACCAAGTCCAGAACACTTATCACAAAGAGAGAACATCTTTCACACAAGGTGTCAAATTGCAGAAAAATATTGTTCTCTCATTATTGATAGTGGATCTTGTTGTAACTGTTGTAGCACAAGGCTAGTTGAAAAACTGAATCTTACTGTGATACTCCATCCAAAACCTTACAAACTTCATTGGCTAAATCAAGATGGGGATATAACAGTCAAGAATCAAGTTAAATTGGCAATTTCCATAGGAAACTTCAAAGATGATGTTATTTGTGATGTAGTTCCTATGGAAGCTTGCCATGTCCTATTAGGAAGACCATGGCAATTTGATAATGACACTACACACCATGGTCGCACTAATACCATAACTGTTCACAAAAATGATAAGAAATTTGTGCTTCATCCTCTGTCACCTACCCAGGTGGCCAAAGATCAAACACAAATGAAGCTCAACAAGGAGCAAGGAAAAGAAGAAATAGAGAGAAGAAAAAGAGAGCAAGAGGAAAGAAAAGAAGAAGAGAAAAGAGAACAAGAAAAACGAGGGCAAGAGCAAAGAGAAGAGAAAAGAAGAAAAGAAGGGAAAATAGAACCTCTGTCCATACTCCTCATAGAACCAAGACTCTTAAGGGGAGGTTTTCTATCCTTTAATTTTCTTTCATCTATCCTTAAGTTTTCAAAAGTCTACTTTTCTTTCCAAGAATTTACCACTCCATCTTTAACAATGTTACAATTTGAACAATGTGGAAATTCACTTGAGTTATTGTTACCTTTGTGGTTACAACTAACTCAAGACAAAAATAAAATTTCAAAAGAAGTAAGGTTTCTTTATTGTATCGAAATTGAAATTTTCAAAACTAGGAAACCTTCTTCTAAACATATTTTTTTATTGGTTCAAATAAATCTAATTCGAGCAATGTTTGATGATTATGCAGATTCATATTTGACCCGGGAGGAACTTTGATGGATCCTACAAAAATAAGTCCTCACAAAGACAAACCAACAGATTTGAGGACAAATCTTCTTCAAGGGGAAGGAGATGATGACTTAAGGAAAGGACCCATTACTAGAAGTATGACTAGAAGAATCCAAGAAGAGCTTGAAGATATGGACACAACAGGGCACGTCTTTTTCTTCATTTTAAGTGGAAATTGGAGACACCAAGAGAAGGGGCAAATTTGTCCATAGGAATGTCCAAGTTGCTAGCTGCACCACCACTCTTTGCTAAGCACACCATAGCAACATCAACACCAACAGAACACGTGCTGATTTGGTTTTTTTTAGCACATTTTTCACATGATTCACCACATGGCAGATCCATCTTTCTCTGTACATTACTTCCACGCTGCAGCTCCATGATTGGCCTATAAAATCATGGTAGCTACCTTTGTAAAGACACTTTTGAAGAATCTTGAGTTTTACTCTGCTGATGCATTTTTCCAGCAACCAGAACTCTGCACAAAAGTCACCTCTTATTGAGCTTTCCTTCTCCATCTAGCTTCCTTCCAGTGAAGGCCGCCTGAGCTAGAGAATCCACTCACCATAGAGCTCTTCCTCCATCTCTGCATCCACTGAATTCACTCTTACGCTGCTGCCAAACCACAATTCATTCCGTTGCCAGTTGCTTCTCGTGAGCCAACTTCGACACTACTCACGATCCAATTCATCATTCCACTGCCTTCAACCCACACCTCTTCTGGAGCAACTCATCAGCTTGGACCAGTTTTCTTTTGTTCTTATGGGCTTGGACTTGTTTTATGTTATTTTTATGCCCTATTTAAGGACTTGCACGTCCTAGGGTTTGTATCT
Organism: Vigna reflexopilosa; assembly: GCA_027742785.1. Taxonomy (NCBI): domain Eukaryota; kingdom Viridiplantae; phylum Streptophyta; class Magnoliopsida; order Fabales; family Fabaceae; genus Vigna; species Vigna reflexopilosa. Next base: position 17,390,423 of record CM050924.1, read on the forward strand.
TTGGCTGAGACGAAGCAAACACTCTCTTTTCCACCCCTTGAAGGAAGATCTTGGATGCTCAGGCTACCTCCTCATCTTTCTAGGGTTCTATCTTTCATTCTTTCATTATTGTTCATCTAGTTTCACCACGAATATGGTGAACTAAACCTTGTATTGTTGTTGGGGAATCAATGTAGTCTTGTGAAACTCTCATATATGGAATTTATTTCAACGTCTTATATTAAGATATATGCTTTCTTTCATCTTTAGCTAGGGTTTTTCCTCTTTGCTTATTGCTTGCTTTGTTTAACTCATTCATTGCCATGATTATTGATTTTGTCGATACGGGAACGTACGGGGAAGTCTAGATCCGGGGAATTTCTCCCAATAGCATATTGGTTGCCTTTAAGCTCCTTCACTTTAAGAACTAATTACTAGGAATGCTAGGAATTGTATGAACTCGTAATTAAGGATAGGCCTTCTTGCAAGGTGATTTAGAGAGTGACATTAGCAATTGATGAAAAGAATGATGAATTCCTAAAAGTATATGAGAGTGGATAAGATGAAATTGATAATCCCAACAACATACTCATCCATCTAATTCATTAAAGTGTTTGTTTTCCTCTTTTCCATTGATCAAATTCATGCATGCATGTTTAATTACTATCTTTTGCATTTAAACCATACAATCAATCGTTAACAAGTCTTAAATAATCAACAAATCATATAGCTAACTAGGCCGTGAGTCCTTTGGGAAAACGATACTTGGTCTTACCTAGTTTTATTACTTGATACGATTTGGTCACACTTGCCGATTGTTAAACAAGTTTGTGGCGCCGTTTTTCGGTGTTCATAAATTTGTCATCAAAAACCTTTCTAGATTATTCACAATAAATTCAACCAAAGTACATTCTCAATCAAATTTTATTGTGTTTAATCATGTCTATTCTTAAATCTCCTAACCAAATTTAAAGCTAATGAATCAAAGTAAATTCTCAATTGATTATAGTTGAAATTATTACTAATCAACCAAAGTACATTCTAAATTGATAGTAAAAACCATTTAATCATATGAAAGTTCCTAAATTAAATCAAAGTAAATTCTCAATTAAACCTAGAAACCCTAGAACTCATATAATCAATATGCAAGTAGATTCAAACACATTATGATGCAAAAATCTTTATTTTTAACAAGATAGAGAGATGAAAGACATAGAGAGAACAACTTAAATCAATAATCAAAGTAAACAATTGCATTAACTAAACGTAAGCTCAAAATCCGTCATGGAATTATAGCAGAATAGCCCTAGATGCTGAGCTCTCCATGAATGGAGTTGAATACAAGATGAAATAAGAGAGAGAGAAGTGGTGAATGAATTAAGTGAAGTCCCTTTTTCTGCCTCCCTTGAGTCTCTTTATATAAGCTTGATTGGGCTTGGACTCTGAATAGTTTGTTGATAAGATATTTTCTGTTGATATTCCCAAATTAAATTCAACAACTGAATTTTATCTTTTAGATTTTCTGACTTTCCAAAATTACACAAATACCCTGAAATTTCGTCTATTTGCACTTTAGCCCTTTCTGAATTTTCCAAATAAAATCTGATTTTGGGCCTTGAATTGTCATTTGGACCAATAAAACTTATATTCTCAGCTGCATAAATAAACATTAGAACATCCAAGAATAATTTATGCGCTAAAACTCACTTTTTACGTCTCTTTATTTCCCAAACCCAACAATTCCAATCATCACAAATTCACTTAAAATAAACCATTTAAGCACAATTATCCCATCAAAAATTTGAATTTTAAAGCATAAATGTGGGCATAAATATGCACTCATCACACCCCCACACTTATCCTTTTGTACTCCTGGGCAAAATTGATTAATTCCAAGACTTTGTTCTGAGTCATTTTATTCCATATTTGCATTTGGATCAAAAGAATGAGTAGCACTAGACATAGATCAATCATCTAGACATTACTTTGTCATGAACATGCAAATGAAATCACTCTATTCTTCGCACATAAGTTGACCTTTTTGAATTCCCAAGAAAATAAAATATGAAAGATAACACTCAAGTCAATATGTATTTATTCCTCTCCAACTCTCTCAAGTGTTTTTGGCTTGTGTTTACACTCAAAATACCCATGTAAGTAGACACCCTTGATATTAACAAGACTCTATCATTCACATACTTCAGAAAACATGCAATTATTGATCATGAGGGCTTTTTAAAGGGTGTATTGAGGCCAACGCAAAGGTAGGAAATTTTCTTGGAATTTCTGAGCTTTTGAAATTGATATAGAAAGAGTAATGACACTTGATTTCAAAAACAACTCTATTTCTTGCTCTTTTAAGGAAGATTTTTTTTCTTTTTTTTTTTTTTTAAAAAAAACTTCAATTTTCATCTTCCGTTTTACCCTTTTTATTGTAAAAACAAACAAAATAGGGAACAAAATTAATTGTTTCCGACACCCCCACACTTAAACTATGCATTGTGTAACATCCCAAAAATACAGCAATAAACTATATAATAGAATAATTACATTTAATAATATTTCAGTTCAGTCTTACACTAGAAAAACCTACGGTTCTGGCCGAACGGCCTTACAGAAAGATTACAGCTAAAATTGCACAGGATAAGCAAAACTGACCGAACGGTTCACAAAAGTTTACCCGAACGATTAAATGAAATCAAAAGAGAAGTGATCAAACGACTACCTTACTATAACTAGACTACTGACCGAACGTCCTACTGTTCGGTCTTAACTTCAACTTCTACCAAATTTTCTTCTTCCAGCGTATCTTCCAACAGCGCGTCCCCTTCTGCTCACATCCACACGGATGATCATTGCAACGCCAAGACGAACGTACAAAACAAGATATGACAGGAAACACAGGGTAAGCTTATGTAATTTAATTCATGCATAACATACATTTCAAACAATCCAACACACAAGATACATATCATCATACATATCATACAAAGCCTATTACTGGACTGACTGTCCGGACTGTATGAAATCTGTGTAGCTACAGGCGTTCGTGCACTCGGGTGATGTAGTAACTGGGATGCCTTCAACAGCTGCCACCCGAGGTTAGTCCTATCTGTCCAAAGTACCCCTAAGAACTAGGACCTCCTCCCGTTCCCACACATGACATACCCTCCTCTACGTGAGGACGAGTACTCACTGAACATCAGGATGAACAACTAGCTTAGCATGCCCACAGTCATACTTTACAAATTCCAATATTCATACATGAGTCGTCCCTTCCCGGAACGCTCGTCCATAATCCACAACACTTCCATATCACATTTCCTTCATCTTTCATTAATAAACATCTCATTTAGCCACCTCGTACAAAGATTCATGAGATTTCAAAAGAACGAACGTTCAACCCGAGCTCAGAACTAGACCGAAAACGTAGAGCGAGACCGAGAGAGATCTCACATTTAAGAATAGATTAGGGCAAAGGGGGTTGACATCGGGTTGAGAAAGATAACGAGTACAATCATAAATCATCAGAACTAATGGAACGAGCGTCAATTTCAACATTGAGCCAATTAGATGAACTGACTCTTGATAACTCCAATTGAACATCAAAAAGACCAGACCAAGAACGAAGACTCCAGAATGAGACCAATGAATAAGGAGATTTCAAGGCCTTCAAAACTAATACTTAGAATGATTCACATGAAGAAACCGAACACTTGTGAATACTTAGTTTAATTGAATTTAGTATCAAGAAATCCAAATGCCAGTCAAAGACTGAACACTATAGTGAGTGAACCCTAGGGGGCTTGAACGAACGCTCGTATTAGGAAGTTTAACTTAAGGAGACAAAACGAGTGCCTGGTATAAGACCAAACACTTACTTAGTACGAACACTTGGTATAAGCCCAGGTGCTACTAACTTATAGAAAAGAGGCTTGATAAATATATTGAGATACTATTGAAGTAGTATTTAAGAATAACCATTTCATACATACATATATATATATATATATATATATATATATATATATATAAATACTCAAGTTTATAACCGAATATCAAGACAGAACTATGCTTGGCTGAACGCTCAAGCACGGTATTTCGAAGTGACTGCGCTCGTCCTCAAATAGGATTCTTCCCAAATGAAAGAATCCACTACTAACCAAATTCACTAGAAAAACCGAACGGTCAAGGACCGTTCAGTAACGAACGTACATTTTGTTAGAGGAATTCACATCAGGATCATTTATATTCCAACTCATTTATTAACATATAGTTTCACATCTTTATAATTTATATCATAATCAATTTTCATAAGATCAAACACGCATAACATAGCAATTAATCATACTTCATATAATTCATCAATTCAACAAATGTACATGGCATTCAAACATCATGCAAATTAAATCATATAAGCTTCCCTTACCTCTAGTGTTAACGATCGTCCTAGAGACAGAAAACGCTTCGTCTGACTACAGATCTTTCTAAACTCAACATTCAATGACTCTTCAAACAAGAATCAAACAACAGAACAAAATGGTTCAGAATAAGGATATGAATTCATGCAACCAGAACTTGGTTTGCATGTGTCCGAGAACGATCGGCTAAGGATAAGAAGAACTTACCCGTTCAGAACTCAAAACTGATCGGTTCAAATTGAAGCTTGGGACGCCGGAAGTGCTTCTACGGTGCCTGAATGGAGATCGGAGTACAGAAATGGTGAGTTTCGGTAGAAAGAAGCGAGAGCTTTTTAGAGAGAAGAAGGTGAAATGGAAGATCAGAGATTTGGAGAAGAAGGTGCATGCAGCGAGAGTGTGACGTAACTTTCAAACACTCAATTTTACTTAAAAGGAACGTCCGCTCAGCTGCTGACACTTGCATTCCACTATCTGATTTTGGATCCTCGTTGCTTGACACCTGGCGTCCGTTCAGAGGGGTTTTGGGTGCGTTTTTAATGATTCTGACATTCCCCCTAACTACAAAAATTTTTGTCCTCGAAAATTAAGACTTACCCGAAAATAGATAGGGATACAAGTCCCTCATGGCATCCTCCACTTCCCACGTAGAGTCGCCAGTCTTCTCATCCCACATCACTTTCACTAATCTGATGGCTTTCCCTTTGTAGTACTTGGTGTGGCTGTCTTCAACACGAACAGGTTGCATCTCCAACGTTCGGTCTTGACGAAGACGAACGTCCTCTAACTCCAGTACATGAGTAGGATCTGCTATGTACTTCCGAAGTTGAGAAACGTGGAAGACTGGATGAAGGTTGGACAGCTGAGGAGGCAAGGATAACTCGTACGCCACTGGTCCAATTCTCCTTAGGATTTGATAAGGCCCAACGAACTTGGGAGATAGCTTCTTGGGGCGAACGGCTCTTCCTACTCCAATGGTTGGGTTTAGTCTAAGGAAGACGTGATCTCCTGCAGCGAACTCCAAAGGTCTTCTTCTCTTGTCAACGTAGGACTTTTGTCTGCTCCTCGACGTCTTTAACCTCTCTTGGATCAACTTCACCCTCTCGGTCGTCTGTTGAATAAGCTCAGGTCTAGTCAACATCTTCTCCCCTTCTTGGAACCAACAAAGTGGCGTTCGGCACTTCCTTCCGTAGAAAGCTTCAAATGGAGCCATTCCGATGCTAGACTGGAAACTGTTGTTGTAGGTGAATTCCACTAGTGGTAATACTTCATCCCATACGCCCACGTGATCTAGGACGCACGTCCTCAGTAAGTCTTCAAGCGTCTGGATGGTCCTCTTGGATTGACCGTCCGTTTGAGGATGATAGGCTGAACTCATCTACAGTTTGCTACCCAATTCACTTTGCAGGGACTGCCAAAACCTAGACGTAAATCTTGTGTCTCGGTCAGAGATGATACCGGACGGAACTCCATGCAACCGAACGATCTCATTGATGTAGAGTTGTGCAAGTTTCGTCATGGACATCTTCAAGTTGACGGCTAAGAAGTGTGCACTCTTCGTCAGCCGATCCACTATCACCCAGATGGAGTCATGATTCTTCACCGTGCGGGCTAAGTGGGTCACGAAGTCCATGGAAATGATGTCCCACTTCCATTCAAGAATCTCAAGTTGTTGTAGTAGACCGCCTGGTCTCTGATGCTCCGCCTTGGCTCGTTGACAAGTTAAGCATGATGCCACAAAACGAGCGACATCACTCTTCATTCCCGGCCACCAGAAGGACTTCCTGAGGTCTTGATACATCTTAGTCATGCCAGGATGAATGCTAAGACGACTATGATGTCCTTCCTCAAGAATGATCCTCTTTAGCTCGCCATCGTTTGGAACGCACGTCCTATCTTTGTAGCGTAAGAGACCGTCCGTTCCAGTGTTGAAGTACTTTGCTTGGTCTGTACCGAGCGCGCCCAAAATTTTCACCAAGTCTTCATCCGCTGACTGCTTCTCTCTGATTCGGTCAAAAACGTTACTGGATATTCTAAGGTTACAACATCTGATACTGTTCGATTCCAAGTCGAACTGTAACCTTAGATCTCTAAAGGTCTCAACCAGACTGAGTTCTCTTACAATCATAATCGAGACATGAACTGCTTTTCTGCTTAAGGCGTCCGCCACCACATTAGCCTTTCCCGGATGATAAAGCAGTTCAAAATCATAATCCTTCAAGAACTCCAGCAAACACCTCTGCCTCATATTCAACTCTTTCTGATCAAAGAGGTACTTGAGACTCTTGTGATCACTAAAGACTTGGAATGTAGATCCATACAAATAGTGTCTCTAAATCTTCAATGCAAAGACGACCGCTGTCAATTCCAAGTCGTGCGTAGGATAATTCTTCTCGTGAATCTTTAGTTGTCGAGAAGTGTACGCGACCGCCCTTCTTTCTTGCACAAGCACACAACCCAAACCTTGATGAGAAGCATCGCAGTAGACTTCAAATGGTTTGGCCGTGTCAGGAATGACCAAAACTGGAGCGCTCGTCAACTTCTGTTTCAGTTCTTGGAAACTAGCTTCACACCGATCGGTCCACGCGAACGGGTGATCTTTTCTGGTCAGCTGAGTTAAAGGAGCTACTATCTTAGAGAATCCTTCAATAAAGCGCCTATAGTAGCCCGCGAGCCCCACGAAACATCGGACCTCAGTGACAGAACGCGGACTTTCCCCTTCCAATACAGCTCGTACCTTGGCCGGATCCACTGAGATCCCTCCAGCAGAGACTACGTGCCCCAAGAATTGCACTTCCTTCATCCAAAATTCACACTTAGACAGCTTAGCGTACAACTCCTTTTCTCTTAATACACTAAGCACTATCCTCAAGTGTTCTTCATGCTCTTCACAGCTCTTGGAGTAGATGGGGATATCATCAATGAAGACGACTACAAACTTGTCAAGGTACGGCCTGAAGATGCGATTCATGTAGTCCATGAATACCGCTGGTGCGTTCGTTACACCGAACGGCATTACTACATACTCGTAGTGTCCATAACGAGACCGGAAGGCTGTCTTCTGGACCTCCCCTTCCTGAACCCGAATTTGATGATAATCGGACCTCAGATCAATCTTCGAGAATATGGTAGCACCGTGTAGTTGGTCCAGCAGATCGTCAATCCTAGGCAGGGGATACTTGTTCTTGATGGTCAGCTTGTTCAACTGTCTGTAGTCAATACAAAGCCGAGAGCTGCCATCCTTCTTCTTCACTAAGAGAACAGGCGCTCCCCAAGGTGATGCGCTCAGCCTGATGAATTTCTTATCCATTAGGTCTTCAATTTACTTCTTTAGTTCAGTCAACTCTGCTGGTGACATATGATACGGTGCAACAGAAATGGGTCGTGCTATAGACACTAAATCAATTGTGAACTCTACCTCGCGAGGAGGAGGTAGTCCAGGTATTTCATCCGAAAAGACGTCCGGAAATTCGTCCACAACCGATCGTTCTCCACTCAGCTTGCTACTGGACGATCGTTCATGTCTTAATTCTCCAAACTCCTTGTCTACGTGCTTCATTATCAGAAAACAGCTGGCGTCTTCCATGATGTCCTCCTTTAGCTCACCGAGCGTCACGGATAACTCTTCTCCTTCTTCTTCTGGAAATACCAACTGCTTCACACCACAGTCTATGAGAATGTGATTGGTAGCCAACCAATCCATTCCTAAAATCACCTCTAACTCCTTTAGAGGTAAACAAATGAGGTTTACCATATATCTACGCCCTTCCACCTCAATAGGACATCTAATGCACATAGTAGATGTCCTAACCTCACCAGCCGCTGGGGTTGACACCACCAAGTCAAACTGCATCTCGCTCTCAGCTAACCCTAGTTTCTCAACGCACTTCTTCGAGATGAAGGAGTGTGTTGCCCCCGAGTCATACAACACACAGCAAGATATTCCAAACAATAAGCAAGTGCTGGTGATAAGTGTACCTGAGCTTGCTGCTTCAGCGCTCGTTATAGCATACACTCGTGATAACAGTTGAAAAACCGTTATTTTTATGCTTAAAATTGATACCAAAAGCAACCTTTAAGACTTAGAAACTAGATTGAACTCATATTTTTACGTTAGTTTTGTGAATAAGAGAGTTGAAAGTGAATTTAATGGTTTTGTGCAAGATTCCCTTGATTTTGTAGGCTAATTGAATGATTTGAAAGAAGAATCGAAGTATCGAATGATTTGAGTGCTGAAAAGTCAATCAGTCAACCAGAAAAGTCAACCAGTCAACCAGAAAAGTCAACCAGTCAACCAGAATGCTGAAAAACCAACCAGAACGCAGAAAAAGTGTGACCGAGTGGCGCTGAGCGGTAAAACACCGCTGAGCGGCACTTTTCAGGTGCCAAAATCATCGCTGAGGGGCAAAAACAGCAGCTGAGGGCAAAATGGATCATGCGGTATTACCGCTCAACGGTAAAATACTACTGAGCGCCATTCTAAGTGGGCTTGGACCGATTTTCTTTTGTTTTTATGGGCTTGGACTTGTTTTATGTTATTTTTATGCGCTATTTAAGGACTTGCACGTCCTAGGGTTTGTATCTTTGGCTGGGAGAAGCAGAAACACACTTTTCACCCCTTGGGGGTAGATATGGAGATGGTGACAGCTCTCCTCTTCTCTTTCTAGGGTTTTTCTATCTCTTTCATTCTTTCATTATTGTTCATCTAGTTTCACCATGAATATGGTGAACTAAACCTTGTATTGTTGTTGGGGAATCAATGTAGTCTTGTTTAACTCTCATATATGGAATTTGTTTTAACATCTTATTTTAAGACTTATGCTTTCTTTCATCATTAGTTAGGGTTTTTCCTCTTCGCTTAATGCTTGCTTTGTTTAACTCATTCATTGCCATGATTATTGATTTTGTCGATATGGGAACGTACGGGGAAATCTAGATCCGGGGAATTTCTCCCAATAGCATATTGGTTGCCTTTAAGCTCCTGCACTTCAGAACTAATTGTATGAACTAGTAATTAAGGATATGCCTTCTTGCAAGGTGATTTAGAGAGTGGCATTAGCATTAATGAAAAGAATGATGAATTCCTAAAAGTATGTGAGAGTGGATAAGATGAAATTGATAACCCCAACAACATACTCATCCATCTAATTCATTAAAGTGTTTGTTTTCCTCTTTTCCATTGATCAAATTCATGCATACATGTTTAATTACTGTCTTTTGCATTTAAAACCTACAATCAATTGTTCACAAGTCTCAAATAATCAACAAATCATATAACTAACTAAGCCGTGAGTCCTTTGGGAGAACGATACTTGGTCTTACTGAGTTTATTACTTGATACGATTCGGTCACACTTGCCGATTGTTAAACAAGTTTGTGGCGCCGTTTTTTCAGTGTTCATAAATTTGTCATCAAGTTTTTGGCGCCGTTGCTGGGGACTCGTGGTTTAACTAGTTCATTTGTGTGATTATTGATTATCTTTGACTTGAATTTTGAATTTTGAAATTTGAATTTCTGTTTTTATTTTTTCTGTTTTTATTTTATTTTATTTTATTTTATTATATTATATCTTATTTTATTTTATTTTATTTTATTTTATTTTATTTTATTTTATTTTATTTTTCTGTTTTTATTTTTTCTGTTTTCTGTTTTTATTTTTTCTCTGTTTTTATTTTATCTTCTTATCTTTGATCTTATATCTTCTTCTATATCTTTTTGTGCTAACCAATTTTTCTAGGGTTTTGTTTTCTTGTGTATGTAGGAGACAATCCGAACTAGGAGCAAGAAAACTGCAGAACCTCTTCTTGAAGGGTTAGAAGAATCCGTACATCTAGAGAACTTTTTCCTCCTCCGGAAACTTTGTTACAACCATCACCACAAGGTTCTGACGATAGCATTGAGAATATGGAGAATAATAATGTCAGAAGAACTCTTGCAGATTACACTAATATAGCTGGACCTCAGCATTTCAATAGCATAGCAAGACCAAGAGTCAATGCAGCCAACATGGAGGTGAAACCAGCATTAATCCAACTGGTGAAGAGTAATCAATTTAATGGGTTGTCTCACGAAAGCCCATATGAGCACCTCACAACTTTTAATGAGATCTGCAACACGGTGAAAATAAATGGGGTGCCGGACGAAGCAATCAAACTTAGCTTGTTTCCATTCTCATTAGGAGGCAACGCTAAGCTTTGGTTAAATTTTTTTCCAGAAGGAAGCTTTAGAGAGTGGGAAGCAGTGGTGACCAAGTTCCTAAACAAATACTTTCCACAATCAAAGGTGAATAAAGGAAAGCAACAGATTTCATCATTCAGGCAAGGCATGGAGGAATCACTGGGGCATGCATGGGACAGGTATACAAGCTTATTAAGAAAGACACCCATGCATGGATTTGATGAAGTGAAAGTAGTCCTAATCTTCCTTGGAGGTCTTGGTTCACAAACCAAGATGATGCTTGACGCCTCAGCAGGAGGAAATATCAAATGGAAAACTCCAGAGGAAGCTACAAAAATCATTGACAATATGGCTACTAGTGATAATGAACTAAACAGTGAAAGAGGAGCTCCTATTCAACAAAAAGGAGTTCTACAGTTACAAACCCATGATGCCTTGCTAGCACAGAACAAGATACTAACTCAACAACTTGAGACGCCTACAAAAACACTTGCACAACTGCCAAAAGAGTTAAAGACTGTTGCACAGGTTCAATCACAATTGTGTGAATTATGTGGAGGTGACCATATCAATGGTCAATGCGCTTTTCCAGCAGAAGCCTTAGAGGATGTTAACTTCATGGCCAATCAATACCGTCAGGGGAATTTTAATCAAGGGTGGAAACCATACCCAAGCATTGGTCACGGACAAACTGGGCAAGTCGGACAAACTAGGCAATTTAAAAGGCAACAGCAACAACCAACCTTATGGCAACAGTTTTCTATACTTAATGAAAGATCAATAAGGATGGAAGAAACTCTTCATCAGTTCATACAGAAAACTGATTTTACTCAAAAGAGCACTGAAGCTGCTATTAAGAACTTGGAGATTCAAATGGGTTAGATTACTAAGCCGTTGGAAAAAAGGCCTGACAAGAATTGTGGGGCTAATACTGAGGTTAACCCCGGGGAAGATTGTAAAGTGCTAGTGAATGTAAATATTGAAAAAGTTGAGTTGGAAAAAGAAGAGAGAAAAGAGGGAGAAGAGAAAGAAGAGGAGAAAATATGTGTGAAGATTGAGAAAGTGAGTAAAAAAAGAAAAGAAAAAAAGGAAAGTGAGAGAAAAGAAAAAGAGGACGAGAGAAAAAAAAGAAAGAATCATATGAAAAACCTCTTCCTCATCCAAAGAAGTATCATAGGAAGGAAAAGAAATTTAAGTGCTTCATGGAAATCTTCAAGAAATTGGAGATTAGAGTTCCTATGATTGAGACATTGGAACAGGTTCCTGGTTTGATCAAATTTCTGAAGAAGTTCAGTAGAAAGAAGAAGAAAATTAGAAGGAACTTGAGCTTTATTGGGTCAAGCTAGTGACGTTGAAAGAGCGCTTGCTGAGAGGCAACCCAGTGATTTAAGAACTTTTAATTTTTGGTTTGGTGATGTAATTTTGAACTTTTGGGTATTTTTGTTTTTGTTATAAGTTTGTTACAGGGTTTACATCTACTGATGGATGTTAGGCGGAAGAGTGTCTACTGAAGGATACTATGTTTGTATACACCTACTGATGGGTGTTGGTAAGAAAGATTTGCATCTACTGAAGGGTGCTGTAGGATTTTGGGTCAGGCTCGTGACATTAAACAAGCGCTACCTGGGAGGCAACCCAGTTGATTGATTTCATCTGTATTGTTTGTTTTGATTATGCTTTAGTTGCATGATAGAGATTGAATGTTTGAGTGATCTGAGAACTTAATTGCAGGGAGCAAGTGAGGGGCATGAGTAGAAGGCACCTAGGGTATGCTAGGAAGAAGAAAAGCACAACACGAAAGTACTGAGCGGTGGTATCATAAAATGGGCTTAGGTTGCCCCTTAGCGGAACCCGAGCCCATTAGGGTATTTTTATACCCTAAGTCATGCTTTGGCCTCTATTTTCATATTCTTCTCTGCACACACACTCCTACACACTGATACAAGAAGGCCTAGCACCATAGGACCCATCACAAGAGGGATGGCCAAAAAGCTCCAAGATGAGTATTCTCCCCAAGGTCAAATACTATTTGCTATTTTTGGATGGAAAATTGGAGAACAAGAAGATGTTACAAATTTGCCAAAACATGGAGCAGGGTAAAGTGGACATTTCTACACAAGAAGGGGTGTGCTTATCCTTCTATGGGGCGGCATTAGTAATTGTTTTTCCTCCACGTGTAAAACTCATTTGTCACGTGCTTCATAAAGCTTTCTAGAAGCCACACATTTAGCACATGGGTAGTTATTAGCATTTCAGATCTGAAACGTGTAATATGCTTGCTTAAGCCTTGAGATTGATCTATAAAATCTCATAGGCAAAGCTTGTAGCTCACTTTTGGATTGTAGTAAAGAATTTCTGCTGAAATGTATAGCAAATTCCTTCTCCAAGAGTCACTTCTTAGCTTGATTTCCATTGCAACTTTCTTCCACTCTAGGAAGCCTTCTGAGTTGTGAATCACCTCTCCAAGCTAGCCTCCATCTCCACTCACCATAAACACCAACAATCTGCTGCCACACCTCCAAAGCTCCCAGCCAATCTGATCCAGAAATAGCCTACTAAAAGAGAACACTTTGTGTTCTATCCTTTTGAACCCTTAGCCTTGAACATACACTAAAACCCTTGATTGAAAATCTTTACCTTGAGTTAAGTAGAAAATCTTGTGTGATATTGTTAAATGTTCAAGTTTGGGGTTGTTGGGAAAACATGAAAAGCATTGAGCTAAGAGCTAAAAAGTAAGAATATGCAAAGAAAAAGAAAAGAAAAGAAAAAGAAGCAAAGTTCAATGCAAAGGCAAAAGAAAGTTGGGAAAGAATAAGATGATTGTGTTGTATGATTCTCTTAACTCAAGGGTTTTGTGATCTAGAAAAACCAATTTTCTTGTTAGCCCAGCCACATTATAAGCCATAGAAAAGTCCTTGTGATGATGCATGCTTGTGAATGTTTTTGATTGTGGTAAAATGAAAGGCAAAGTTGATTCATGTGACATTGTGATAGTAGAGTGAATGAGTGATCATCTCTTATACACTTGAGTGTGAGTGAAACACTTGACTTAGTGAGGAAATATTACATGAACACATGAACATCCATGCTTAATTGATTGATCATTCATGAAAATAGCATTTGTTGGAATTTAAATGACTTTGTGAACACTAAAGCATGTGCACATCTTGATTGAACTCTTGGTCATAAGTTTGAGTGAAGTTGTTACTTATCTTGAAAAAGAGGATTTTTGAATGAGTGAACCATCATATGAATTGGTTGAAGATTGAGTTACATCTTATTTGCTTGAGGACAAGCAAAGTTTTAAGTTTGGGGTTGTGATAACAGTTGAAAAACTGTTATTTTTATGATTAAAATTGACACTAAAAGCAACCTTTACACTTAGAAACTAGCTTGAAATCATGCTTTTCTTTATATTTTTGGAAATAAGAGAGCTGGACAGGTTTATGCTTGATTTCAGTGTTTTTGTGTAGGTTTTAAGGTGAATTTGGTGAAAGAAGTGAAGAAGGAGAGAGATGAAATCAGAAAAGACATCAAAAAGTGCAAAAGGAGAAGCCGACGTCACCGCTCAGCGGCAGTTTACCGCTGAGCGGCACTCAGGCACTCACGGGAGATCCGCTGAGGGGCAAAATGGCCGCTGAGGGGAGAAAGCAAGACACGCACTTACCGTTGAGCGGTAGTTTACCGCTGAGCGGCACTTTAATGGGCTTGGACCTAATTTTTTGTAATTTACGAATGGTATTTAAGCTTTAGGGATTCCTAGGGTTAGGTATCTTTGGCAGAAACGAAGCAAACACTCTCTCTTCCACCCCTTTGAAGGAGGATCTTGGATGCTGAGGCTTCCTCTTCACCTTTTTAGGGTTTATTCTTTCATTCTTTCATTGTAATTCATCTAGGTTTACCATGAATATGGTGAACTAAACTCTGTATGTTTGTTGGGGAATCAATGTAATCTTGTGAAGCTCTCATATATGGAATCTGTTTTAACATCTTTTGATTAAGACTTATGCTTTCTTTCATCATTAGTTAGGGTTTTTCCTCTTTGCTTAATGCTTGCATTGTTTAACTCATTCGATGCATGATTATTGGTTTTGTCGATACGGGCACGTACGGGGAAGTCTAGATCCGGGGAATTTCTCCCAATATGATATTGGTTGTCGTTAAGCTCCTGCACTTATGAACTGATCATTAGGAATGCTAGGAATTGTATGAACTCGTGATTAGGTAGAAGCCTTCTAGAAAGGTACTTTAGAGAGTGGCATTAAGATTGATGATTTGAATGTTGAATTCCTAAAATATATGAGAGTGGATAAGATGAAATTGACCCCCAACAACATATTCATACATTAATATCATTGAAAATGTTTATCTTTTGATTTTTGCCATTGATCAAAACTTCATGCATACATGTTTATTTTCTGTCTTGCATATTAAACTCCAAATATTTCGTTTTTAAGTCTTAGCTAATCAAGAAACCACATAACTAAACTAGGCCGTGAGTCCTTTGGGAAGAACGATACTTGGTCTTACCAAGTTTATTACTTGAACGATTCGGTCACACTTGCCGATTGAAAAACAAGTTTGTAACATCATAATTTGGTGTTCATAAATTTGTCCATCACTACCACCACAAAGATAGAATCAAAACCCCTAGAAGTTTTGGGAAGACCTAACACAAAATCCATACTTATCTCTTCCCAAGGAGTGGAAGCAACATTCAAAGGAGTATACAGTCCATGAGGCATTGATTTAGATTTAGCTTCTAAACAAGTTATACACTTAAAGCAATGCCTTTGAACATCCCTTCTCATGTGAGGCCAAAAGAATTTTTCTTTCAACATGCCAAGGGTCTTTTCTACCCCAAAATGTCCCATTAATCCTCCCTCATGTGTCTCTTTAACAAGGAGTTTTCTATGTGAACTTTGAGGAATGCAAATTTTTCCTTCTTTAAAAAGATACCCTTCTTTCACATAGAATCCTCCTTGAGGCTTATGGAGACATTCCTCATAGATATGAGCAAAATCAAGATCTTGTGAATATAATTCAAGAATGTTATTAAATCCAAGAATTTGAGCTCCCAATGTGGCTAATAGATTAATTTTTCTTGACAAAGCATCAGCCACCACATTGGATTTTCCTTTCTTGTATTGAATAACATAAGTGAATTGTTCAATGAATTCCAACCACTTAGCATGCCTCTTTTGTAACTTGTGTTGACTCTTCAGATACTTAAGTGATTCATGATCACTATGAATGATAAACTCCTTGGCAACAAGGTAATGTTCCCAAGTTTGAAGAGCCCTCACAAGTGCATAGAGTTCTTTGTCATAGGTGGGGTAATTACAAGAGGCACCATGAAGTTTTTCACTAAAGTATGCAATTGGGTGTCCTTCTTGTAATAATACTGCACCTATGCCAAATCCTGAAGCATCACATTTTAGCTCAAAAGTTTTGGAAAAATTTGGCAAAGCTAGAATGGGTGCTTGTGTGAGCTTCTCTTTGAGTAGCTCAAAAGCTTTTTGTTGTTTATCCCCCCAATGGAATGTAACATCTTTTTTCACCAACTCATTGAGGGGTGAAGCAAGACTAGAGAAGTTAGGAACAAATCTTCTATAAAAGCTTGCCAACCCATGAAAGCTCCTTACTTCTCCTACATTCTTTGGAGGAGGCCAATCTTGGATGGCCTTTATTTTTTCTGGGTCCACATGAACCCCATTTTTGGTGACCACAAAACCAAGAAATATGACACTATCAACACAAAAGGTACACTTGTCAAAGTTTGCAAACAATTGGTGTGTTCTAAGAATTGTTAAAACAACTCTTAAATGATTTTCATGAGTTTGCAAATTTTGACTATATACCAAGATGTCATCAAAGTAGACAACTACAAACTTCCCAATGCAATCCCTAAGGACATGATTCATAAGTCTCATGATTGTGCTTGGAGCATTTGTAAGACCAAAAGGCATAACTAGCCATTCATATAATCCAAACTTGGTCTTAAAGGCAGTTTTCCATTCATCACCTTCTTTAATTCTTATTTGGTGATAGCCACTTTTTAAATCTACCTTTGAAAATATTTGTGCTCCATGCAATTCATCCAACATATTCATCCAAGATATCATCAAGATTGTGTGGAGCTTCTTCATAAGGCGATTGCCAGATTTGAGGACAAATCTTTTTTTAAGAGGGAGGGTATGATGGAATCGTACTTGACGTAGTCCTCTTTTTGTATTTTTACCTTTCATAGTTTAGCTCTTAAGGAGCATGGGTTACTATAAATACCCAGTTCCTCTCTTGTATTGGTACTTTTGGGATTAATGAGAATTGAATTTTCTGAAATCAGAAATTATTCTCTCTTGAAAGTCATAGGCTAGAGAGTCCAAAGACTCCCTCTAGCCACCTTCCCAGCACCTCTCTCACTTTCATTTTCAATTCCACCGTTCTTCTCTCTCATGATAGTGGCATCAACACCTCTTGGCCATGCATCCTCCTTTCTCTGACGCACATCATTTACAACCGTGCACGCGTCAGCGTTCCTTTCCTCCACCTCTTCATTCAGCCACGCGTGACATCTTTCACGCTTCACTTTCAATTCTCTCCCGTAGAACTTCACCACATTTCTCTCATTTTCCACTTCGAAGAAACCTCATTAGATAGGGTTTTCTTCTTGAGTGCATCACCATCACAGATCCACGTCTCCTCCTTCGTAAGTTTCATTTCTCTTCACGAATATACGTCTCCTTCCATATCCGCGCCTCATCTTCACCGTTCCTTCGATTTCCACCGATTAAAAACTTTGTTTCCCGATTAAATCCATTTTCCACCGATTCAACTTTGATTTCCACCGAACAATCGGTCCAGTTTAGTGATTCCTCACCATTCTAGGGTTCTTCGTGTCCGATTAGTGTTTCCACCGTTCGATTTAGGGTTTATCCATTACTTGGGTTTTTCTCGAGTTTTCTTTCGATTAGCTCCAGATTTAGAGCTTCCTCTCCATTCCGCTGCGTCTTCACTCGTCGGAGAAGCTTCGAGGAGTCTGAATCGTGCTCGCACAATTTCTATCGTCATCTCCTCGGGCGCGCGTCCATCACATTGGTAGTGTGGTGTGTACGACCGAGAGTGGGATTCGGAAGAAAGAGTGGAGATAGTGACGGTGCAAGCTGCTGGAACGGTGATGGAGTTTGAAAGGAGGTGTCACTGTTTGGTTGGGAGAAGCACATTTCATTCTTACGTGTTATGCTGATTTATTTTGTTTCTGGCCCACATTAGTGATGCATTTTAACGTGGAGCAAGGCAGGAAGAGTGGTGTCACGGCTGGAATGATGAGCACCTTGCTGCAGCAAATTGATTGAAGAATGAGAAATGAAGAAGTGATTAGGTGAGAGTTGGTGGGAAGTCACGTCCAGCTAGGAGTAATGGCTGATTGACTTTTCCTTGAAGAAGATGAATTCATCCTTTATTGTAGAAGAAGGGCACAACATTACGGCCTTGATGCAGAGCAAAGTCTTCACTTTTATTTCATTTAGAAAGAAAAGAAAACATTGTCCCACCACGAAAGAAGCTGCCACGTTTAGCACTTTTGGAGAGGAATATTTTGTTTTAATTTTAATAGGAGGTTGGGAAGAAGGAGTACGTTGATTTAATGAAGAAGTAGCACGATCTGCCACATGTAGATACTTTGGCTTGTGAACGTTTTGAGCTGGAAGAAGGCATGGTGATGGCTGGAAGCAAGAAGAGAAGTGGTGTCACGGAAGGGGTTTAAGTTTTCTTTACTTATTCAAGCAAGCATTTAATGTTAAATCTCTTTAAGCATTCATTTAAATTGCCCGCCATTCTCAGTTTGCATTTAAATTGTTTAGCTCAATGTTGCACTTTTAATTTGGTTAAAGCGCTTTTAAATTTGATGTTCTCTAATTTTTCGTGGTTGTGATATTTTAGTTACGATGTCAGCTTAAGTGACCAATCATTTTAATTTTGTGTTTATATCTGTGTTTACATCCGTGTTTATGTTCGTATTTTAATTTAGTTCACTCGCATTCACAAAATCTTCACAAACCCCCCCTACGTGTTTGACCTGAGACTCGAGTCACATTTGGTCCTTGAGAGACGACCTAGGAGTCACTTCCTACCACTGTACTACATTAATTTTGCATTCAACTTTTGTGTGAGGTGCGACCCTCTCAACATGGAGGAAGTGGAGGAAGTGGACGAAGTAGAAGAAGTGGACGAAGTGGACGAAGTGAGGGAAGTGGTCGCACTGGAGGAAATGGAGGAAGTGGAGGAAGTGGAGGAAGTGGACGAAGTGAACGAAGTTGACGAAGTTGACAAAGCTGACGAAGTTGACGACGTGGACGAAGTGGACAAAGTTGACGAGGTTGACGAAGTTGACGAAGTGGGCGAAGTGCACGAATTGGAGGAAGTTGACGAACATGACGAAGTTGACGAAGTGAACGAAGTGGACCAAGTGGACGAAGTTGACGAAGTGGACGAAGTTGACGAAGTTGACGAAGTGGAGGAAGTTGACAAAGTGGATGAATTGCACGAAGTGAATGAAGTTGACGAAGTGGAGGAAGTGGAGGAAGTGGACGAAGTGCCCGAAGTGGAAGCAGTTGACGAAGTGGACGAGGTTCACGAAGTTGACGAAGTGGAGGAAGTGGACGAAGTGGAGGAAGTGGACGAAGTGGAAGAAGTTGACGAAGTGGAGGAAGTGGAGGAAGTGGACGAAGTTGACGAAGTTGACGAAGTGGAGGAAGTGGACGAAGTAGAGGAAGTTGACGAAGTGGAGGAAGTGGAGGAAGTGGACGTAGTGGACGAAGTAGAAGAAGTGGAAGAAGTGGACGAAGTGGACTAAGTTGACGAAGTTAACGAAGTGGACGAAGTTGACGAAATGGACGAAGTGGAGGAAGTGGAGGAAGTGGTATGTGGACGAAGGTGACAAAGTTGACGAAGTTGATGAAGTGGAGGAAGTGGAGGAAGTGGACGAAGTGGACGAAGTTGACGAATCTAACGAAGTGGACGAAGTTGACGAAATGGACGAAGTGGAGGAAGTGGTAAGTGGACGAAATTGACAAAGTTGACGAAGTGGAGGAAGTGGAGGAACTGGAGGAAGTGGACGAAGTTGATGATGTGGACGAAGTGGACCATGTGGACGAAGTGGATGACGTTGACGATATACACGGAGTGGACGAAGTTGACGAAGTTAACAAAGTGGACGAAGTTGACGAAGTGGACAAAGTTGACGAAGTTGACGAAGTGGAGGAAGTGGACGAAGTAGAGGAAGTTGACGAAGTGGAGGAAGTGGAGGAAGTGGACGTAGTGGACAAAGTAGAAGAAGTGGAAGAAGTGGACGAAGTGGACTAAGTTGACGAAGTTAACGAAGTGGACGAAGTTGACGAAATGGACGAAGTGGAGGAAGTGGAGGAAGTGGTATGTGGACGAAGTTGACAAAGTTGACGAAGTTGATGAAGTGGAGGAAGTGGAGGAAGTGGACGAAGTGGACGAAGTTGACGAATCTAACGAAGTGGACGAAGTTGACGAAATGGACGAAGTGGAGGAAGTGGAGGAAGTGGTAAGTGGACGAAGTTGACAAAGTTGACGAAGTGGAGGAAGTGGACGAAGTTGATGATGTGGACGAAGTGGACCATGTGGACGAAGTGGACGACGTTGACGATATACACGGAGTGGACGAAGTTGACGAAGTTAACAAAGTGGATGAAGTTGACGAAGTGGACGAAGTTGACGAAGTTAACGAAGTTGACGAAGTGGAGTAAGTTGAGGAAGTGCACGAAGTGAACGAAGTTGAGGAAGTGGAGGAAGTGGAGGAAGTCGACGAAGTGGACGAAGTTCACAAAGTTGACAAAGTTGACAAAGTTGACAAAGCTGACAAAGTTGACGAAGTTGACGAAGTCGACGAAGTGGACAAAGTTAACGAGGTTGACGAAATTGAGAAAGTGGATGAAGTGCACGAATTTGACGAAGTTGACGAAGATGACGAAGTTGACGAAGTGAAGGAAGTGGAGGAAGTGGATGAAGTGGATGAAGTGGAGGAAGTGGACGAAGTGACGAAGTGGACGAAGTTCACGAAGTTGACAAAGCTGACGAAGTTGACGACGTGGACGAAGTGGACAAAGTGTACGAGGTTGACGAAGTTGACGAAGTGGACGAACTGGACAAAGTTAACGAAGTGGACGAAGTGAAGGAAGTGGACGAAGTTGACGAAGTGCACGAAGTTGACGAAGTTCACGAAGTTGACGAAGTGGAGGAAGTGGAGGAAGTGGACGAAGTTGACGAAGTGGACGAGGTGGACAAAGTTGACGAAGTGGAGGAAGTGGACGAAGTGGACGAAGTTGACGAAGTTGACGAAGTGAATGAAGTTGACGAAGTGGACGAATTAGACGAAGTGGACTAAGTGGACGAAGTGGACGAAGTTGACAAACTGGACGAAGTTGACGAAGTGAAGGAAGTGGAGGAAGTGGAGGAAGTGGACTAAGTGGACGAAGTTGACGAAGTAGAGGAAGTGGAAGAAGTGGAGGAAGTGGACGAAGTTAACAAAGTGGACGAAGTGGAGGAACTGGACGAACTAGAGGAAGTAGAGGAAGTGGAGGAGCTGGAGGAAGTGGACGAAGTGGACAAAGTTGACGAGGTTGATGAAGTTGACGAAGTGGACGAAGTGGACGAATTGGACGATGTTAACGAAGTCGACGAAGTTGACAAAGCTGACGAATTGGACGAAGTTGACGAAGTTGATGAAGTTGACAAAGAGCACGAATTGGATGAAGTTGACGAAGTGGACGAAATGGACGAAGTTGACGAACTAGAGGAAGTTGAAAAAGTGGAGGAAGTGGAGGAAGTGGAGGAAGTAGACTAAGTGGAAAAAGTTGACGAAGTTGACGAAGTGGAGGAAGTGGAGGAAGTGGACGAAGTGGACGAAGTTGAAGAAGTGGACGAAGTTGATGAAGTTGACGAAGTGGAGGAAGTTGACGAAGTGGACGAAGTGAGGAAGTGGAGGAAGTGGATAAGTTGACGAAGTTGACGAAGTGGAGGAAATGGAGGAAGTGGAGGAAATGGACGAAGTTCACGAAGTTGACGAAGTTGACAAAGTTGAGGAAGTTGACGAAGCGGACGAAGTAGAAGAAGTGGAGGAAGTAGAGGAAATGGAGGAAACGGAAGAAGTGGAGGAAGTGGAGGACGTGGACGAAGTGGACGAAGTTGACAAACTGGACGAAGTTGACGAAGTGGAGGAAGTGGAGGAAGTGGAGGAAGTGGACTAAGTGGACGAAGTTGACGAAGTAGAGGAAGTGGAGGAAGTGGAGGAAGTGGACGAAGTTAACAAAGTGGACGAAGTGGAGGAACTGGACGAACTAGAGGAAGTGGAGGAAGTGGAGGAGCTGGAGGAAGTGGACGAAGTGGACAAAGTTGACGAGGTTGATGAAGTTGACGAAGTGGACGAAGTGGACGAATTGGACGAAGTGGACGAAGTTGACGAATTCGACGAAGTTGACAAAGCTGACGAATTGGACGAAGTTGACGAAGTTGATGAAGTTGACAAAGAGCACGAATTGGATGAAGTTGACGAAGTGGACGAAATGGACGAAGTTGACGAACTAGAGGAAGTTGAAAAAGTGGAGGAAGTGGAGGAAGTAGACTAAGTGGAAAAAGTTGACGAAGTTGACGAAGTGGAGGAAGTGGAGGAAGTGGAGGAAGTGGACGAAGTGGACGAAGTTGAAGAAGTGGACGAAGTTGATGAAGTTGACGAAGTGGAGGAAGTTGACGAAGTGGACGAAGTGAGGAAGTGGAGGAAGTGGATAAGTTGACGAAGTTGACGAAGTGGAGGAAATGGAGGAAGTGGAGGAAATGGACGAAGTTCACGAAGTTGACAAAGTTGAGGAAGTTGACGAAGCGGACGAAGTAGAAGAAGTGGAGGAAGTAGAGGAAATGGAGGAAACGGAAGAAGTGGAGGAAGTGGAGGACGTGGACGAAGTGGACGAAGTTGACGAAGTGGACGAAGGGCACGAATGGGACGAAGTTGATGAAGATAAGGAAGTTGACGAAGTGAAGGAAGTGGATGAAGTGGAGGAAGTGGACGAAGTTGACGAAGGGAGGAAGTGGAGGAAGTGGACGAAGTAGAAGAAGTGGAGGAAGTGGACGAAGTAGAAGAAGTGGACGAAGTGGAGGAAGTGGTCGAAGTGGAGGAAATGGAGGAAGTCGAGGAAGTGGACGAAGTGGACAAAGTTGACAAAGTTGACGAAGTGGACGAATTGGACGAAGTTGACGAAGATGAGGAAGTTGACGAAGTGAAGGAAGTGGAGGAAGTGGATGAAGTGGAGGAAGTGGACGAAGTGGACGAAGTGAACGAAGTGGACGAAGTTCACGAAGTTGACGAAGTTCACGAAGCTGACGAAGTTGACGACGTGGAGGAAGTGGACAAAGTTGACGAGGTTGACGAAGTTGACGAAGTGGACGAAGTGCACGAATTGGAGGAAGTTGACGAAGATGACGAAGTGAAGGAAGTGGACGAAGTTGACGAAGTGGACGAAGTTGACGAAGTGGAGGAAGTTGACAAAGTGGACGAAGTGGAGAAAGTTAACGAAGTGGACGAAGTGGAGGAACTGGACGAAGTGGACGAAGTGGACGAAGTGAACGAAGTGGAAGAAGTGGACGAGGTTGACGAAGTGGAGGAAGTGGACGAGGTTGACGAAGTGGAGGAAGTGGACGAAGTGGAGGAAGTGGACGAAGTGGACGAAGTTGACGAAGTGGAGGAAGTGGAGGAAGTGAAGGAAGTGGAAGAAGTTGACGAAGTGGAGGAAGTAGACTAAGTGGAGGAAGTTGATGAAGTTGACAAAGTGGAGGAAGTGGACGTAGTGGACGAAGTAGAAGAAGTGGACGAAGTGGAGGAAGTGGAGGAAATGGAGGAAGTGGAGGAAGTGCAGGAAGTGGAGGAAGTGGAAGAAGTGGACGATGTGTACGAAGTGAACAAAGTGGACGAAGTTGACGAAGTGGACGAAGTTGACGAAGTGGAGGAAGTGGAGGAAGTGGAGGAAGTGGTATGTGGACGAAGTTGACGAAGTGGAGGAAGTGGACGAAGTTGATGATGTGGTCGAAGTGGACGATGTGGATGAAGTGGACGACGTTGACGATATGCACGAAGTGGACGAAGTTGACGAAGTTAACGAAGTTGACGAAGTTAACGAAGTTAACGAAGTTGACGAAGTGGAGTAAGTTGAGGACGTGCACGAAGTGAACGAAGTTGAGGAAGTGGAGGAAGTGGAGGAAGTGGATCAAGTGAACGAAGTGGACGAAGTTCAGGAAGTTGAAGAAGTTGGACGAAGTGGAGGAAATGGAGGAAGTGGACGAAGTGGAGGAAGTGGAGGAAGTGGAGGAAGTAGACCAAGTGAACGAACTGGACAAAGTTGGCGAAGTTGACGAAGTGGACGAAGTGCACGAATTGGACGAAGTTGACGAAGATGACGAAGTTGACGAAGTGAAGGAAGTGGAGGAAGTGGATGAAGTGGAGGAAGTGGACGAAGTGGACGAAATGGACGAAGTGAACCAAGTGGACGAAGTTCACGAAGTTGACGAAGTTGACAAAGCTGACGAAGTTGACGACGTGGATGAAATGGAGAAAGTGTACGAGGTTGACGAAGTGGACGAAGTGCACGAAATGGAAAAAGTTGACGAAGATGACGAAGTGAAGGAAGTGGACGAAGTGGACAAAGTTCACGAAGTGGACGAAGTTGACGAAGTTCACGGAGTTGACGAAGTGGAGGAAGTGGACGAAGTGGACGAAGCGGAAGAAGTGGACGAAGTTGACGAAGTGGAGGAAGTGGACGAAGTTGACGAAGTGGACGAAGTTGACCAAGTGGACGAATTAGACGAAGTGGACTAAGTGGACGAAGTTGACAAACTGGACGAAGTTACGAAGTGTACGAAGTGGAGGAAGTGGAGGAAGTGGACGAAGTGCACGAAGTGGAGGAAGTGGACGAAGTTGATGAATTTGACGAAGTTGACGAAGTGGAGGAAGTGGAGCAAGTTGACGAAGTGGACGAAGTGGAGGAGGTGGACAAAGTTGGCGAAGTGGACGAAGTAGACGAAGTGGAGTATGGGAGGAGGTGGACTAAGTGGACGAATTGGACGAAGTGGAGGAAGTAGAGGAAGTGGAGGAAGTGGACGAAGTAGATGAAGTTGACGAAGTGGACGAAGTTAACGAAGTGGACGTTGTGAACGAAGTGGAGGAAGTGGACTAAGTGGACGAAGTTGACGAAGTGGACGAAGTTGAGGAAGTGGACGAAGTGGAGGAAGTGGATGAAGTGGACGAAGTTGAGGAAGTGGAGGGAGTGGAGGAAGTGGACGAAGTGGACGAAGTGGATGATGTGGACGAAGTTGACGATGTGCACGAAGTGGAAAAAGTTGACGAAGTGGACGAAGTTGACGAAGTTAACGAAGTTGACGAAGTTGATGAAGTTGACGAAGCTGAGGAAGT
The DNA here is from genome assembly GCA_027742785.1 of Vigna reflexopilosa. Lineage (NCBI taxonomy): Eukaryota > Viridiplantae > Streptophyta > Magnoliopsida > Fabales > Fabaceae > Vigna > Vigna reflexopilosa. The sequence goes on from CM050924.1 coordinate 17,415,479, forward strand.
TGACGAAGTGGACGAAGCTGAAGAAGTTGACGAAGTGGACGAAGTGCACGAAGTGAACGAAGTTGAGGATGTGGAGGAAGTGGACGAAGTGAACAAGTGGACAAAGTTGACGAAGTGGACGAAGTTGATTAAGTGGACGACGTTGACGAAGTTAACAAAGTGGAGGAAGTGGAGGATGTGAAGTAAGTGGACGAAGTTGATGATGTGGACGAAGTTGACGAAGTGGACGAAGTTCATGAAGTTGACGAAGTTGACGACGTGGACGAAGTGGACAAAGTTGACGAAGTGGACGAACTGGACGAATTGGATGAAATTAACGAAGATGACGAAGTTGACGAAGTGAAGGAAGTGGGGGAAGTGGATAAAGGGGAAGAAGTGGACGAACTGGATGAAGTGGAAGAAGTTCACGAAGTTGACGAAGTTGACAGAGCTGACGAAGTTGACGATGTGGACGTAGTGGACAAAGTTGACGAGGTTGACGAATTGGATGAAGTGCACGAATTGGAGGAAGTTGACGAAGATGACGAAGTTGACGAAGTGAAGGAAGAGGACGAAGTTCACGAAGTGGAGGAAGTTGACGAAGTGGACGAATTGCACGAAGTGAACGAAGTTGACGAAGTGGAGAAAGTGGAGGAAGTGGACGAAGTGGAGGAAGTGGACGAAGTGAACTTAGTGGAAGAAGTGGACGAAGTTGACTAAGTGGAAGAAGTGGACGAAGTTGACGAAGTGGAGGAAGTGGAGGAAGTGGACGAAGTGGAGGAAGTGGACTAAGTGGAGGAAGTTGACGAAGTTGACGAAGTGGAGGAAGTGGAGGAAGTGGACGTAGTGGACGAAGTAGAAGAAGTGGAGGAAGTGGAGGAAGTGAAGGAAATGGAAGAAGTGGACGAAGTGAACGAAGTGGACGAAGTTGACGAAGTGGACGAAGTTAACGAAGTGGACGAAGTGGAGGAAGTCGAGGAAGTGGTAAGTGGACGAAGTTGACGAAGTGGAGGAACTGGAGGATGTGGAGGAAGTGGAGGAAGTGGACGAAGTTGATGATGTGGACGAAGTGGACGATGTTGATGACTTGGTGTTGAGAGGGTCGCACCTCACACAAAAGTTGTTTGCAAAATTAATGCAGTATAAACTAGGAAAGTGACTCCTAGGTCGTTTCTCAAGGACCAAATTGCGGTTCAATCTCAGATCAAACACGTAGTGGGGGGTTTTGTGAAAGTTTTGTTGAATGCAATCAAAATAAATTAAACTGAAATTAAATACGACCAAACATAATTGACTATATTAACAGAAATGAACAAAGCATGAAGACGGAACGATCCTACAAATCTAACGGTTCTACATTGAGACCGAACGGCCTCTAAGTCAAATGAGGAAATTGGAAATGCAAGAAAATAAAGAAGCCGAATAGAATAAATAGCATAATGAACGGAAACATTAAACTGAAATAATAGACATCACAGTGAATTGAAAAGTAAACTAAACAATGCAAGAGATGAATATCCAAATACAACTAAAACTATTAAATTGCAACACTTAAACTGAAACATTAAATGCACAATCTTGTAACTTGGAATAAAAATTCAAAGAAACATGATGTTAACCAATTGAAACACACAAAGTCGTTGGAATAAAAGAAACAAAGTTTAGCTGATAATTGAAATGCTCATTGCAGTGGAAATAAAGAAACACACTTAGCTAATAAACTTCAATTCAAATTTAAATGCATTGGGTATAAACGAACTGCCAAAGTGCACGACACATTGAAATGCAATTAATTCACGGAATGACTTCTAGCAAAATGAAAACTAGATGTGCTTTTCAAATGAAAATTAAATGAAACTCCAGTTCGTGTGTGTCTCTTCTCCCCGTGACAGCACCTTGCAGTTAATGAAAAACATAAAAGCCAATCCTAATAATTCCAATCTCAATATAACAAAATAAAATCTGCTCTCCCCTCTACCACGCACTACATCTTTTCAAAGCCAAAAATATGCTTCATAAGTGGCGGTTGGAACCCCTTCACTCCCATCCATTCTCCGCATGTGCTCTCTAAGGTGGCTCTTTCCAGAATATCCAAGTCATTCTCTCCCCTCCGTTTCAGCTACTCCTACTCTCCTTTCTCTCGGTGGTTCCCTTAACATCCAGCCCCCTAGGTCGCGGCTGCTCTTATTCCCCCCAAGAGAGTCCGCTGGAGCCCTCCAAGTGTGCTGGAACGCTTTTCTTTTTGACACTTCTCCATGTGTTTCCTCATTTCCGTCACAGCCCCCTATCCTAGGTTGCACCTGGAGCTTGAAGGCTTCTACTAGACCGTGGGCGTGAAGGTGCAGCCCCCTTTTTTTCACCGTCACACCACTTCAATGTTAGCTGGAAACGTGAAGCCTTCCTCTGCTGGGATGCATGTTGGACACACCCCCTCTGCTTCCCAATCACGTGCTGCTGGAAACGTGAATTTAATCATGGGCTGCCTCCCTTTCTCTCCAAGCACACACCTGCTTTTTACGTAACAACACCTCCTGGACGTTGTCGCTGCCGGGCTTCTCTACGCTCTATTTACCAATTAGAAAATCCAAAAGCTTTGTGTATGTGGGCCGTGAACTTTGACCCAAGTGGTGGCAACTTTATTGGTTTTCTTCCAATGTGCACACCCATCTTTGCTGGATAAGGTGTGGGCCGTGATGTGCATGTGGCTGCTTTTTTTCTTTGCTATTCAATAAAGCCAAGCTGTTGTATGCCTCTTGAAGGAAACCATGAGCTTCCACTTTCTCAATGTGGTGGCCCCCTTCTCCATAACATGTGCTGGATGCTTGCCAAATTGAATTGGCAATGAATCCTCTCTTCTTTCACGTGGCAGCTATTCCCTCATGTGTGCCAACTCCTCTTTCATTCAAACAATTGCTTCTTTCCATTTTCACGTAAGCTTCAAAGTGGTGGCCCCTCTATTATGTGCTTCCTCCAAAACGTATTGCTTAAGGTCGTGAGTGCCTCCCAAGCTGTTGGATTCCTTGTTTAAGAGTGTTGGGAGGTTTTAGCACTGTCCAATTATCAATTCCTAGCCACCACAAGTACCCAACAGCAAGCAAATGCAAACAGATTAGAAATCACTCAAACAGTAAGCATTGGACTGACATAGGGGAGTAAAAAAAATACTGGGAACAACACAGAACGAATTTGAACAAAATAAAAACTATACGTGAAAATAGACATCCATATGAAACTATGAAAAAAAAAATTCATAGAAAACAGATAAGAATTGAACTCGAACGAAGACACACAAGTTTACACAACATTCACGCAGCACTGTGCGAAAATTGAAATAGCTGAGATGTATTGGGCTCAATTGCCATTTCTCAATTAACCTTAAAATGTCCCAAAATATTATCCAACAATTTTCCCTGCAATTACTAATGTAAATAATTACCTCAGATAATTCAAATTAATTAAAATAAGAATTTCTGATCGAATTAAGCACAATCAAGAAAAATGGGAAAATATTGGACAATTAAGCATAATTTCCTGATTAATTATAGTACAATAAACTAAGTGAAGTGAGGGAAATATTGGTTCATCACTTGGGCTGAAGCCCAATTAGTTCAGTGCAGGATTTCTTTACTTTTATTAAAGCATGTGTAAACGGTGTTAGGCATGTGTTAGATAGGAGAGACTTTTAGTCCTATATATAGACATGTCACCACCTCTTGTAAGAAACTTTTGAGAATAATGAATTAAACTTTCTGTAGAGAGAACTCCAGAATTTAATTACCTTGAAAGTCAAGGCTAGAGAATCCCAAAGGATCTCCTCTAGCCACCTTCCATCTGACTTTATCATTCTCTCATTTTCCATTAGCAGATTCTCTCTCCTCCGTAGCATCCATCTCACGCCACTATCACCAATTACTAGCTTCCTCGTGGCTTGCGTCAGGTCTACTGCCACGCGTGCCTTTTTTCTCACGAGATTCCATCAGCGTAGCTTCCATATTCTTATTTCGCGTTCTCACTACGTTTTCTCTCCCGAAAGCTCTTCAACCACAAACCTCATCCTCATCTTCGCTGAATCTTCACCGTGGTGACTCTCATCACCAATCAGGTTCCTCGCTTCATCCATTCGAGCCACTTCACCGATCATCATCATGATGCCTAGGGTTTCTTCCGCCTCTAGGTTATTTCTTAGGTTTCCTTCAGTTCCATCGGTTAGATCTTCTTCTCCACCGATTAAATCCTCCCTTACCTTCAACCCTAGAGTTTTCACCCATTAAACCTCCAAACCTAGGGTTCTTAGTTCTTCTGCTGTTTCCGCTGCTTCATTTGGTTCCTCTGCTTCTTTCCGCTGCGCCTCACTGTCAAGGATGCCTCGAGGAGTCCAAATCTCTCAAGTTTCGTCTTCTCCTCGGAGCGTCGCTTATCAGATGTGGACGAAGTCGACGAAGTTGACGATATGCACGAAGTGGACGAAGTTGACGAAGTGGAGGAAGTTGACGAAGTGGAGGAAGTTCAGGAAGTGGAGGAAGTGCACGAAGTGAACGAAGTTGAGGAAGTAGAAGAAGTGGATGAAGTAAACGATGTGGACGAAGTTCATGAAGTTGACGAAGTTGAAAAAGTTGACAAAGTTGACGAAGTTGACAACGTGGACGAAGTGGACAAAGTTGACGAGGTTGACGAAATTGACGAAGTGCACGAATTGGACGAAGTTGACGAAGATGACGAAGTTGACGAAGTGAAGGAAATGGAGGAAGTGGACGAAGTAGAGGAAATGGAGGAAGTGGACGAAGTGAACGAAGTGGACAAAGTGAACGAAGTGGACGAAGTTCACGAAGTTGACGAAGTTGGCAAAGCTAACGAAGTTGACGACGTGGACGAAGTGGACAAAGTGTAGGAGGTTGACGAAGTTAACGAAGTCGACGAAGCGCACGAATTGGACAAAGTTGACGAAGATGACGAAGTTGACAAAGGGAAGGAAGTGGACGAAGTGGACGAAGTTGAGGAAGTTGACGAAGTGGACGAACAAAGTGGTCGAAGTGAAAGAAGTGGAGGAAGTGGAGGAAGTGGAGGAAGTGGACGAAGTGGAAGAAGTGGACGAAGTGAACGAAGTGGACGAAGTTGACGAAGTGGACGAAGTTAACGAAGTGGACGAAGTGGAGGAAGTCGAGGAAGTGGTAAGTGGACGAAGTTGACGAAGTGGACGAAGTTGACAAAGTGGAGGGAGTGGAGGAAGTGGAGGAAGTAGACAAAGTTGATGATGTGGACGATGTGGACGAAGTTGACGATGTGCTCGAAGTGGACAAAGTTGACGAAGTGGAGGAAGTTAACGAAGTGAACGAAGTTGAGGAAGTGGAGGAAGTGGACAAAGTTGACGAAGTGGAGGAAGTGGACAAAGTAGAGGAAGTGGACGAAGTGGAGGAAGTGGACGAAGTGGACTAACTGGACGAAGTTGACGAAGTGGAGTAAGTGGAGGAAGTGGAGGATGTGGAGGAAGTGGACGAAGTTGATGAAGTGGAGTAAGTGGAGGAAGTGGAGGATGTGGAGGAAGTGGACGAAGTTGATGATGTGGACGAAGTGGAAGATGTGGACGAAGTTGACGAAGTGGACGAAGTTGACGAAGTTGACAAAGCTTACGAAGTTGATAAAGTGGACGAAGTGGACGAAGTTGATGATGTCGACGATGTGGACAAAGTGGACGAAGTTGACGATGTGCACGAAGTGGACGAAGTTGACGAAGTGGAGGAAGTTGACGAAGTGGACGAAGTGAACGAAGTTGAGGAAGTGGAGGAAATGGACGAAGTGGACGAAGTTGACAAAGTTGAAGAAGTGGAGGAAGTGGAGGAAGTGGAGGAAGTGAACGAATTAGAAGAAGGGGAGGAAGTGGAGGAAGTGGAGGAAGTGGAGGAAGTGGACGAAGTGGACGAAGTGGACGAAGTGAACGAAGTCAACGAAGTGGACGATGTGGAGGAAGTGGAGGAAGTGGTCAAAGTGGAGGAAGTGGACGAAGTTGACGAAGTGGACGAAGTTGACGATGTGGACGATGTGGACGAAGTTGACGATGTGCTCGAAGTGGACAAAGTTGACGAAGTGGAGGAAATTAACGAAGTGAACGAAGTTGAGGAAGTGGAGGAAGTCGACAAAGTTGACGAAGTGGAGGAAGTGGACAAAGTAGAGGAAGTGGACGAAGTGGAGGAAGTGGACGAAGTGGACTAACTGGACGAAGTTGACGAAGTGGAGTAAGTGGAGGAAGTGGAGCATGTGGAGGAAGTGGACGAAGTTGATGATGTGGACGAAGTGGACGATGTGGACGAAGTTGACGAAGTGGACGAAGTTGACGAAGTTGACAAAGCTTACGAAGTTGATAAAGTGGACGAAGTGGACGAAGTTGATGATGTCGACGATGTGGACGAAGTGGACGAAGTTGACGATGTGCACGAAGTGGACGAAGTTGACGAAGTGGAGGAAGTTGACGAAGTGGACGAAGTGAACGAAGTTGAGGAAGTGGAGGAAATGGACGAAGTGGACGAAGTTGACAAAGTTGACGAAGTTGAAGAAGTGGAGGAAGTGGAGGAAGTGGACGAAGTGAACGAATTAGAAGAAGTGGAGGAAGTGGAGGAAGTGGAGGAAGTGGAGGAAGTGGACGAAGTGAACGAAGTGAACGAAGTGGACGATGTTGAGGAAGTGGAGGAAGTGGTCAAAGTGGAGGAAGTGGACGAAGTTGACGAAGTGGACGAAGTTGACGAAGTGGACGAACGAAGTGGACAAAGTGAACGAAGGTGACGAAGTTGACAACGTGGACAAAGTGGAAAAGTTGACGAGGTTGACGAAGTTGACGAAGTGGACGAAGTGGAGGAACTGCACGAAGTGGACGAAGTTGACGAAGATTACGAAGTTGCCGAAGTGAATGAAGTGGAGGAAGTGGACGAAGTTGACGAAGTGGACGAAGTGGACGAAGTGCACGAAGTTGACGAAGTGGACGAAGTGGACGAAGTTGACGAAGTTAACGAACTTGACGAAGTGGACGACGTTGACGAAGTGGAGAAAGGGGAGGAAGTGGACGAAGTTGATGGTGTGGATGAAGTGGACGATGTGGTAGAAGTGGACGAAGTTGACGTCTGCACGAAGTGGACGAAGTTGACCAACTGGACGAAGTTGACGAAGTGAACGAAGTTGACGAAGTGGAGGAAGTTGACGAAGTGGATTAAGTGCACGAACTGAACGAAGTGGAGGAAGTGGAGGAAGTGGAGGAAGTGGACGAAGTTGACGAAGTTGACGAAGTTGACAAAGTTGACGAAGTTGACGACGTGGACGAAGTGGACAAAGTTGACGAGGGTGACGAAATTGACGAAGATGACGAAGTGAAGGAAGTGGAGGAAGTGGATGAAGTGGAGAAAGTGGACGAAGTGGACGAAGTGAACAAAGTGAGCGAAGTGGACGATGTTCACGAAGTTGACGACGTGGACGACGTGGACGAACTGGACAAAGTTGACGAAGTGGACGAAGTGCACGAACTGGTCGAAGTTGACGAAGATGACGAAGTTGACGAAGTGAAGGAAGTGGACGAAGTGGACGAAGTGGACGAAGTTGACGAAGTTGACGAAGTGGACGAAGTGGACGAAGTTGACGAAGTGGACGAATTGCACGAAGTGAACGAAATTGACGAAGTGGAGGAAGTGGACGAAGTGGAGGAAGTGGACGAAGTGAACGAAGTGGAAGAAGTGGACGAAGTTGACGAAGTTGACGAAGTGGACGAGGTGGACGAAGTTGACGAAGTGGAGGAAGTGGACGAAGGGGACGAAGTTGACGAAGTGGAGAAGTTGACGAAGTGGACGAATTAGATGAAGTGGACGAAATGGACTAAGTGGACGAAGTTGACGAAGTGGACGAAGTGGAGGAAGTGGACGAAGTGCACGAAGTCGGGGAAGTGAACGAAGTTGATGAAGTTGACGAAGTTGACGAAGTGGACGAAGTGGAAGAAGTGGACGAAGTTGACGAAGTGGAGGAAGTTGACGAATTTGACGAAGTGGAGGAAGTGGACGAAGTGGACAAAGTTGGTGAAGTGGACGAAGTAGACGAAGTGGACGAAGCGGGGTAGAGGGAGGAAGTCGACTAAGTGGACGAATTGGACGAATTGGAGGAAGTGGACGATGTAGACGAAGTTGAAGAAGTGGACGAACAAAGTGGACGAAGTGGACGAAGTGGACGAAGTGGACGAAGTGGACGAAGTTGACGAAGTGGACGTAGTGTACGAAGTGGAGGAAGTGGAGGAAGTGGACTAAGTGGATGAAGTTGACGAAGTTGACGAAGTGGACGACGTTGACGAAGTGGACGAAGTGGAGGGAGTGGACGAAGTGGACGAAGTGGACGACGTGGACGAAGTGGACGAAGTTGACGAAGTGGAGGAAGTGGAGGAAGTGAAGGAAGTGGAGGAAGTGGAGGAAGTGGAGGAAGTAGAGGAAGTGGACGAAGTTGACGAAGTTGACAAAGTTGACGAAGTTGACGACGTGGACGAAGTGGACAAAGTTGACGAGGTTGACGAAATTGACGAAGATGACGAAGTTAACGAAGTGAAGGAACTGGAGGAAGTGGATGAAGTGGAGAAAGTGGACGAAGTGGACGAAGTGAACAAAGTGAGCGAAGTGGACGAAGTTCACGAAGTTGACGAAGTTGAAAAAGCTGACGAAGTTGACGACGTGGACGAACTGGACAAAGTTGACGAAGTGGACGAAGTGCACGAACTGGTCGAAGTTGACGAAGATGACGAAGTTGACGAAGTGAAGGAAGTGGAGGAAGTGGACGAAGTTGACGAAGTTGACGAAGTTGACGAAGTGGACGAAGTTGACGAAGTGGACGAATTGCACGAAGTGAACGAAGTGGACGAAGTGGAGGAAGTGGACGAAGTGAACGAAGTGGAAGAAGTGGACGAAGTTGACGAAGTTGACGAAGTGGACGAGGTGGACGAAGTTGACGAAGTGGAGGAAGTGGACGAAGTGGACGAAGTGGACGAAGGGGACGAAGTTGACGAAGTGGACGAAGTTGACGAAGTGGACGAATTAGATGAGGTGGACAAAATGGACTAAGTGGACGAAGTTGACGAAGTGGACGAAGTGGAGGAAGTGGACGAAGTGCACGAAGTCGGGGAAGTGAACGAAGTTGATGAAGTTGACGAAGTTGACGAAGTGGACGAAGTGGAAGAAGTGGACAAAGTTGACGAAGTGGAGGAAGTTGACGAATTTGACGAAGTGGAGGAAGTGGACGAAGTGGACAAAGTTGGTGAAGTGGACGAAGTAGACGAAGTGGACGAAGTGGGTAGAGGGAGGAAGTGGACTAAGTGGACTAAGTGGACGAATTGGACGAAGTGGAGGAAGTGGACGATGTAGACGAACTTGAAGAAGTGGACGAACAAAGTGGACGAAGTGGACGAAGTGGACGAAGTTGACGAAGTTGACGAAGTGGACGAAGTTGACGAAGTGGACGTAGTGTACGAAGTGGAGGAAGTGGAGGAAGTGGACTAAGTGGATGAAGTTGACGAAGTTGACGAAGTGGACGAAGTTGACGAAGTGGACGAAGTGGAGGAGGTGGACGAAGTGGACGACGTGGACGAAGTGGACGAAGTGGAGGAAGTGAAGGAAGTGGAGGAAGTGGAGGAAGTGGAGGAAGTAGAGGAAGTGGACGAGGTTGACGAAGTTGACAAAGTTGACGAAGTTGACGACGTGGACGAAGTGGACAAAGTTGACGAGGTTGACGAAATTGACGAAGATGACGAAGTTGACGAAGTGAAGGAAGTGGAGGAAGTGGATGAAGTGGAGAAAGTGGACGAAGTGGACGAAGTGAACAAAGTGAGCGAAGTGCACGAAGTTCACGAAGTTGACGAAGTTGAAAAAGCTGACGAAGTTGTCGACGTGGACGAACTGGACAAAGTTGACGAAGTGGACGAAGTGCACGAACTGGTCGAAGTTGACGAAGATGTAGAAGTTGACGAAGTGAAGAAAGTGGACGAAGTGGACGAAGTTGACGAAGTTGACGAAGTGGACGAAGTGGACGAAGTGGACGAAGTGGACGAAGTGGACGAATTGCACGAAGTGAACGAAATTGACGAAGTGGAGGAAGTGGACGAAGTGGAGGAAGTGGACGAAGTGAACGAAGTGGAAGAAGTGGACGAAGTTGACGAAGTTGACGAAGTGGACGAGGTGGACGAAGTTGACGAAGTGGAGGAAGTGGACGAAGTGGACGAAGGGGACGAAGTTGACGAAGTGGAGAAGTTGACGAAGTGGACGAATTAGATGAAGTGGACGAAATGGACTAAGTGGACGAAGTTGACGAAGTGGACGAAGTGGAGGAAGTGGACGAAGTGCACGAAGTCGGGGAAGTGAACGAAGTTGATGAAGTTGACGAAGTTGACGAAGTGGAAGAAGTGGACGAAGTTGACGAAGTGGAGGAAGTTGACGAATTTGACGAAGTGGAGGAAGTGGACGAAGTGGACAAAGTTGGTGAAGTGGACGAAGTAGACGAAGTGGACGAAGTGGGGTAGAGGGAGGAAGTGGACTAAGTGGACTAAGTGGACGAATTGGACGAAGTGGAGGAAGTGGACGATGTAGACGAAGTTGAAGAAGTGGACGAACAAAGTGGACGAAGTGGACGAAGTTGACGAAGTGGACGAAGTGGACGAAGTTGACGAAGTGGACGTAGTGTACGAAGTGGAGGAAGTCGAGGAAGTGGACTAAGTGGATGAAGTTGACGAAGTTGACGAAGTGGACGAAGTTGACGAAGTGGACGAAGTGGAGGGGTGGACGAAGTGGACGAAGTGGACGACGTGGACGAAGTGGACGAAGTTGACGAAGTGGAGGAAGTGGAGGAAGTGAAGGAAGTGGAGGAAGTGGAGGAAGTAGAGGAAGTGGACGAAGTTGACGAAGTTGACAAAGTTGACGAAGTTGACGACGTGGACGAAGTGGACAAAGTTGACGAGGTTGACGAAATTGACGAAGATGACGAAGTTAACGAAGTGAAGGAACTGGAGGAAGTGGATGAAGTGGAGAAAGTGGACGAAGTGGACGAAGTGAACAAAGTGAGCGAAGTGGACGAAGTTCACGAAGTTGACGAAGTTGAAAAAGCTGACGAAGTTGACGACGTGGACGAACTGGACAAAGTTGACGAAGTGGACGAAGTGCACGAACTGGTCGAAGTTGACGAAGGTGACGAAGTGAAGGAAGTGGACGAAGTGGACGAAGTTGACGAAGTTGACGAAGTTGACGAAGTGGACGAAGTGGACGAAGTAGACGAAGTGGACGAATTGCACGAAGTGAACGAAGTGGACGAAGTGGAGGAAGTGGACGAAGTGAACGAAGTGGAAGAAGTGGACGAAGTTGACGAAGTTGACGAAGTGGACGAGGTGGACGAAGTTGACGAAGTGGAGGAAGTGGACGAAGTGGACGAAGTGGACGAAGGGGACGAAGTTGACGAAGTGGACGAAGTTGACGAAGTGGACGAATTAGATGAAGTGGACGAAATGGACTAAGTGGACGAAGTTGACGAAGTGGACGAAGTGGAGGAAGTGGACGAAGTGCACGAAGTCGGGGAAGTGAACGAAGTTGATGAAGTTGACGAAGTTGACGAAGTGGACGAAGTGGAGAAAGTGGACAAAGTTGACGAAGTGGAGGAAGTTGACGAATTTGACGAAGTGGAGGAAGTGGACGAAGTGGACAAAGTTGGTGAAGTGGACGAAGTAGACGAAGTGGACGAAGTGGGGTAGAGGGAGGAAGTGGACTAAGTGGACTAAGTGGACGAATTGGACGAAGTGGAGGAAGTGGACGATGTAGACGAAGTTGAAGAAGTGGACGAACAAAGTGGACGAAGTGGACGAAGTTGACGAAGTTGACGAAGTGGACGAAGTGGACGAAGTTGACGAAGTGGACGTAGTGTACGAAGTGGAGGAAGTGGAGGAAGTGGACTAAGTGGATGAAGTTGACGAAGTTGACGAAGTGGACGAAGTTGACGAAGTGGACGAAGTGGAGGAGGTGGACGAAGTGGACGAAGTGGACGACGTGGACGAAGTGGACGAAGTTGACGAAGTGGAGGAAGTGGAGGAAGTGAAGGAAGTGGAGGAAGTGGAGGAAGTGGAGGAAATGGAGGAAGTAGAGGAAGTGGACGAAGTGGACTAAGTGGACGAAGTGGACGAAGTGGAGGAAGTGGAGGAAGTGAAGGAGGTGGTGGAAGTCGAGGAAGTGGACGAAGTGGACGAAGTTGACGAAGTTGACAAAGTTGACAAAGTTGACGAAGTTGACAAGGTGGACGAAGTGGACAAAGTTGACGTGGTTGACTGATGAGTCAATATTTTGTTCACTTCACTTAGTTTATTGTGCTAGAATTAATCGGGGAATTGTGCTTAATTGTCCAGTATTTTCCCATTTTTACTAATTGTGCTTAATTTGATCGGAAATTCTTATTTTAACTAATTTGAATTATCTGAGCTAATTATTTGCATTATTAATTGTAGGGGAAAATTGTTGGATAATATTTGGGACATTTGGAGGTCAAAATAAATGCCACATCAAATATACTTTAAACTAAGCAAAGACGAGGTGTGAAATTCAATTATGGGAGTGTACATGGAGATGAGCTTGGTTGGAGAAACATTGAAGTGGTGTGACGGTGGGAAACAGAGGGCTGCACGTCCACAAAAGCATTAGGAGGTGCTTGGAAGAGGTTGCCCGGTGAGGAGGTAGAAATTGGAGAAGCTCCTTTTTCTTTGCTTTAAGAATGAACGAGCGGTCCAGCAAGCTTGGGAGCTGACGGACGTCCACGCGGGGTTCACACAGAGACGGCCCATGGGGAGCGTCCAGCAAGCATGGGAGGCACCACGCGTCCATCTTTTGAGCAGCAGCAAGCCTAGCAGAGAGAATACGCACGTCCAGCAAGGATGAAGTGCTACGCACGCTCACGGGCTGAGGACCAAAAGCAGCTGCTACGTCCAAATGCTTCCACGTCCACACAGCCCATCAACACACGTCCAGCAGCCTTGTGTCCAGCCGAGAAGCGTTCCAGCAGCTTGGGAGAAAAACCTGGTCCAGTAAGTGAAGGAAGGAGGCTTCATTTTCCAGCAAAGAAGCACACGGACAACATTTTCCAGCAGCTACGAACGGGCTTCATCCAAAAAAAGAGGTGACGCACGTCCAGCAAAAAGAATGCAGCAGTGTCCATCCAACGCACGTCCAAGAGCAAGCACACTCATTTGAAGAGAAGAAACTTTCGCGTCTAGCTTGCTACATTCGGAAATGGCCCAGCAGCTTGGAGAATAACGCACGTCCAGCAGAATGAAGCCACGGTCCGACACAACACCGCACGTCCAGGAAATGGAAAAGGGAGCCCGCGGATGAGGGGATTCACACGTCCAGCAGCAGAGAATTCCACAGTCCAGCGTGAAGGGGGTGCTCACGTCCAAGTGGTGCTGCCACAATTCCACTCCCGCGTCCAGCAAGGCTCATGCCACGTCTTCAAAAAGCAATGGGCTGGATTCATTTGGAGGGGGTGCACACGTGAAGCAGAGAGGTGGCATCCAGCAATTGGCAGTGCACGCATCCTGCAGCTTGGGAAGAAGTGGTGCACGCGGACTCAATTGGGGAGGTGCTTGGAGAGAAATGGACAGTAGGTCCAATAGAGGTGTGTTTGGATAGATGGCACACGGGGGTTTAAAAACCCTTGGAGGAGAAAGGGGAGAAAAAGGGGGTCTCGGCCTGGAGCTGTAGCTGCCACTTGCCATTTTGCCACTCACTCTCTCGGTCTTTAGTTTTCAGGCTTTTGTTTTGAACTTTTCTTTGGCTGGAACGCTGTTTTGTTTTGAACAGCTCTTCGTCTTCATCCCTTTTTCTTCTCGTAGAAAATAGGTGCTGGAATGACACACGGCCAAGAGGCAACAGCCATCACGCTTCACTTTGCAATTTTCCTTGAAGGTCTTATGAAGTTTGAAATGGTATTCACGGTGGTGGCATTTGTAATGAAAGTTTTTCGTTATTTGATGGATGAATGTTAGATGCATTGTCTTTCTTTTCTTCTAGATGGGGTGATTAATTTCTTTCTTTCCAATTGTTGTTGCACTACATTTATGCACCCACTACGTTTATGCACTTACGTTGATCGATGGGAAGCATTTTCGTTATTCTCTTTTAGTTGGGCATTGAAAATTTAATAAAAAACAAGGTGGTTGTAGGGATGTTACGGTTGCTGGAATGACAGTAGTTGTTTTTCTTTTGATTTTATGAAATGAGAAGTAGATTACGTGGGATTGAGGATGAGATGTGACAAAGAATTAACCAGCCGAGTAGTGTAGAAGTAGGGCAGTAGGTAATGTAGTGTAGATTTTTCCACTAGTGTAGAGTAAAGTAGAGTAGAGGCCGTGGACAGAGGGCTGGAACGTGAAGGAGGAAACACAGGTAGAGAATGGAAGGTTACGGTTGAAGCAAAAATGGTGTGCACGTTCCAATTTTATTTTCTTGTTGGCTGTATTAAATTCTTGCACAATTTAAATGGAATTCAAAGTTGGTTTCATTTTCTGTTGTTAAATTTCCAGATCATTTTATTGTTTTGTTTTGCTGCTGTAATTTAATTTCGGTTGTTGTTTGTCTGCGATTTAACTTTTACTGTTTGTTTTTACTGGTGCTTTTATTTATGCATCAATGTTTTACATTTTCTGCACGTTTAATGTTTCGCGTTTATTTGATCTTGATGTCTTTTACCGTTCGGTTTTTTTTACTGTTTCGAAATTTACTTCAACGCTTTTAATTTCGTTTTATTTAATTTCGAGTTTAATTTAATTTTTCCGCATCAAAACAAAAT